>JAMPIO010000089.1:0-421264 GCA_024699865.1 Aphelenchoides fujianensis | reverse complement strand
CGCCGAGTTCGCCGAGCGGCTTGTGCGCGAAATGGGCGGCTAGTTGACGTTCGAGGAGCTCGCGCGCGACGTCCTGCCAGCTCTCCACGTTCGTCGGCTCTGCTCGTCGCTTCGGCCGCCGACCTGAATCGCAAGTTCCGAGGGGGTGCTCTCTTCACTGCTTTCTGTTGCAGGAATCGCCACGGATCGGAGTCACTGGACGCTCAAGGAGTTCCACGTCTTCTGGTCGCATGGAAGCGAGTGAAGTTCTGTTTTGTAGATGACTGTTGATTGTTCGCGGATAAACCGAGTCGTTGTTTGCGGTCGGCGCTTTCGTCTGCTCGGGAGATTTGCGGAACTGGGGATTGTTGGAGGAAAGATCATTCGATTGTGTCGTCGGACGGATGAGGTTCAAAAGTGGGTGGTAACTCCACTATTCAGCCACTCCAAAAGTTCGCAAACGCGGACTCGGAAAGCAACGATTCAGCGGATGGAATCGAGCAGCGAAAAGCGGGTGAGTGGACTGCCGCTGCCGCTCGCTCGATCGCGTGGCTGCCGGTTGCGTTAGAACCCAAGTCGCGCGGTTTTCGAGTGGTCGGCTGTCCGTGCGGCTCCTTACTGCCAGCGAGCGTTGGGTACACGGGTCAAAATTCGAAAGAAGCAAGCTTTCCATTTGCTTAACGCAGCAGCAGCACCGGTCGCCACGCCGCGCTCCCCGCTGCCGCTCTCCTCCGATCCGCGCCGCGCTCACTCAATTCCTGTTTTCGTTTCAGGTCACCGATGGCCGAAAGGAATCCAAAGATGAAGGCAGACGTGCGCCGGGGCCGGATGGGCTACGCGCTGAGCACGATTTGGGAGCACAACAAACTCGCGCAAGGCACGCATTACCTTCAAGCACGTGCTGCTCTTCGACTGCGGACTCTGCGGATGCTCTTCTGTTGCCGCTCGTTCTCCACCGTCTACTTTACGCCGAGGGAAAAGAATCGGAAGCCTGCAAGCGAGCAACTTGCGTCGGTGGATTTGAGCAGTTCCAGCATTCTGTTCGATGGACCAGTTACATTCCGTTGACCGAAGAGAACTTGCGAGTGGATTCGCTCGTGCGGCTTCTGCAGTTGGCCCAAGCAGACATCCAGCGATTCTCCGTTGAAGTTTGAGCGCAAACGTTCCATCCCGCGGATTTCGAAGGTCTTCGCGAGGCGACGTTGATCTTGCGGACGTTGAAAAGCGAGCAGCCTCGAATGCTTCGTCTCATTTCCGTTACAGACCTCCGGCATTTGGAGCAAATCAAAGTGGAGATCTTGCGTTGGGAGAGAGAGAGCGTGGGTCGGCTTGTGGCTGCGGGATTTCTTGCCCGACTGCAAGGTCGAATTCCTCTCGCACCGTTACGACGACTCGCTGGTGTTTGCGGGAAAGCCGATCCGAAAAGGCGGAGATTCTGTCCATTTGCTACAAGCAACCTCGTGCGTCCGTCTCGGAGAGAACTGATCTGCAGTTTTCTTTAGACCTCGCCCATCTCTTCCGCTCTTCCGTTCGCACGATCAAAGCCCACCGGTGTATTCCACAGATTGCAACCAATGGACCGTAAGTTCAAGCATTCCCCGCAACGCCTTTTCGTGTTAGCTTCGAACGAAACGATGTGGTGGAACAAGTGCGCATCGATCTCAGCGAATTCCTAGAGCCGTTAAGCAATCCTGCGACCCCGATTCCCGTGTGTCCGCTCAGCGAACAAGAAACTCGTGATTTCCGTGCGGCTTTCGAGAACTTGCGCTCGCTCAACGATACGTTCCTTACTCATGTTCTCGTTGCAGAACTGTATCTCTACGATTTTGCGGTTGGTTTTGTTTTTCTTTATCTGCAATCAAATCCAATTCAGAAGCAAGAAGATCGCCTAAACGCGCTGCTCGTCTACTTGTTGACTCGTTCTTCGCGCGTGGCCGAGTGCGCGAAGCAGTCGGGGCTCTCTTATGCGCACATCTGCGTGCGAATCCAGCGGACGAACTTCAAGTGGATATCGGTCTGTTCTTTTTGTGCCACCAATTTGATTCGATTGTCCGGAGGATTACGAACAAGGGCTTGCGATCGCTGCTCAGTTTTTCGATCCGCACGCGAAGTTCTCGCTCAAAACCGCCGATTTCGATGCCGGCGTGATCGCTGAGACAGAACCTACTCGGCAGAAGATCGATAGTGTTTGGATGTGGGAAACGGACGAGGGAAATCGCCGTAAGCTTTGTGTTCACTCACTACGTCTGAATAAACTGATCATTTATGAAGATGCTGCCATCAAGTTGTCGTTTTACCAACCATCCGTCGCTCGCGGCCAGCCTGCCAACCTTCTGCACGTCTAATTTATTCCACCGCACAAGAGACAGAACAGAACAGAAGCCAAGAGCTCGATCTCGCCGATCAATCCTCCCGAATGGCCTTCAGCTGGGCGGCCTCGCCGGACGGGCGACGGGGCGCACGCTGGGCGGCGAGGAGCGCGGGTCTTTTCGGCTTCTTCTTCGGGAACACGCGCTTCCCATGGCGGTAGACCTCTTCGACCTCCGAGCCGATGTCGTAGACGAGCACGCGGTCGTCCGGCGAGGGCATCGGCGACTGGTCGTGCTCCAGCTCGTGTTCCTGCAACCGAGCAATCAATTGAGGACTACGCTGAAGACTTGCCATGACGGTCGGCTGGATCTGCTCGATCTTCAGCGGGCCCACGTACTTGAAGACCGCGACGGGGCATCTGGTGGGGGACTATCCCCGTGCGGGCGGGCGGCGGCAGGCCCTCGATCGTCTTGCCGCGCAGCTCTCCGCGCATCCGCCTTCTGCTGCGCTGCGCCGCTCGCTTCTTTTTGGCCTGGAAGTCGTCCAGACGGCGCTTGCAAGTGGAGGAGTGCGGGCAGACGAGCAGGGGCCCCCGTTCTTTCGGCTGCCGCCGGTGCAGGAGGAAGCCGCCGACACTCGAGCCGACAGGCGGCAAGAGGCCGTCGGACAGCGGCTGTCGGCTCGGCTTCGCGTGCCCGCCGGCGTCGCTCAAATGGACGAACGGCGTGACGTCCGACCCGCCGGCCTCTCCGCGCCTCCATCCTTTCTTTGAGAATCAAATCGAAACAGAGCTGTGCCAATACAATGTAGACTTTTTTCTTCACCAAGTCTCCTCGGCATTCAGTTGTTTATTGTGCGTTCACAAGGCAGGGGATAGATCGAAGACGATCGCAAGATACAATTGAAATGGCCGAATTGTAGACTCTACTCACAAACAAATGCCCGGCATACTCGCTCAGAACAAATCGGGTGGGGGAACGGAGGATTTAGAGGATATCGCGGCCGATCTTCACGAAGTCGCCGTCATCCGAAGAGTCGTCCGTCTTGCCCTTGGCGGCCGGCTGCTTCTAGGCTTCCTGCTGCTGCAGACGGCGGAGGAACTCCTGGTGCTCCTTGAGGGCGACCGTCTTCCGTCGCTCCAACGATTCGGCGGCCTCCCGCTGTCCCTCGGCGTCGCGACAGGCGTTCCAGCGCGAGGCATACGTCGACCTTGCGTCGCAAAGACGGGCGGCGGCGGGCCGAACATCGTCTCGAAGCCCGACGGAAGCCACGGGAACACCACGCGCTTCACCGGCTGGTTGTACGTAACGGGCGCCTCCTTGGGGTGGAGCTGCGCGTCGAAGCGCCCCACGACGTTGAGCACCTCCTCCTGCAGGCGACGCGCCAAGTCGGGGCGGCCGCCGTCGTGCAGCTCGCGGAAGATCGCGGCCGCGTGCGCGGCGAACGGCTCGGCGGAGGTGGGCGGAGCGGCCGACGACTTCAGGCGCATCGCATCGACTCGTTCGCGCACTCCCTCGACCGCCCGATCGACCGGCGAGTCGGCCGGCAGGCGCATCGCCTCGCGGCTCAAGTCGAAGGTCGGCAGGAAGCGGCTGCGCGGGAACTGGTGCGCCTGCGCCAGTTGCACCAACGTCCAGCGCGGGTTGTACTCCTTCCTACAAGAAGATTGAAAGAAGCAACCAAGCGGGAACTCACGGCTGGTCGTTGTAGTAGAGGGCGGCGTGTTCGTTGAGGACGGGCGACGGGCGGGGCTCGAGGAACGTCGCCCGCACCTGCTGCAGCACCTCCTCGACGCTCGTCTCGGGGCGCCAGGGAGCGGCGAGCGGCAGGACGCCCGTGTGGAGGTCGACGTTCGGGTGCCAAACGGGCGGCTGGAAGCGCACTTCGGGCGGCAGCGCCGGGAACTCCTCGGGGAAGCGGAGGACCACCTGAAAGACGGGAAGAATGAAGGAGAAAGCGGGGCGACTTGCCGGAAACAGCCACTCATCGCCCGGCGCGCTCTGCGGGATCGCGCAGCGCCACTCGCCGACGTCCGGCCGCCCGTCCGCCGAGCGCTGCAGCGTGGCGATCAGGCCGCTCGGGTGGGCGAGGCGGCCGTCCGCGTCCTCGCGCAACGCCGCTGTCCAGCGGCGCCACTCCTCCTGCAGGCGGCTCTTCCACAACGACGACATTCAGCGGGGGATCTGAAGGATGAGGAGTGAGAAGGGAGCGGCGAGAAGCACGAATTTCCGCGAGAAACGGGCGACGATTTCGATCGAAAACAAATGAGAAAGCGGCCGGCAGACCGCCTGGGAAATCGGCGGCCCGAATGGAACGAAAAGACGAGCCGGCCGGCCGCCCTCCCTCCTCGCCGCTGCCCGCCCGCCCGCCCGCCCGGCCGCTTGCTCGGCGGAGAACGCGGACGGTCTGCCGACTCCTCCCTGCCGCTCGTTGATTTTATGCGCGCACGGGGGAAGAAGAAGAGGACGAGCGGGCGGGCGACGGGATAATCGGTGATGCAATGAGGACGTGCAAATGTCAATGAGTGTCCTGTGGACGGGGACGATCGCGCGGACGAGTGGGGTCGCGTTTCCATTACGTTTCGTCGTTCTCAGCGAGGCAAGAGACCCGCATTCTCATCAATTCATGCTCATTGAACAGACGCTTTCGACAACAAACAGCAATGTTCGCTGTAAAAAATGTGGTCTCGTTTTCACGGGACGAGCCGCGAATCGTCGACCAACACGATCGTCCGGCCGCCCGATCAGCAGCGACGTTTCCGCCCGCTCGCTCTCGTTTGCGGTCAGCCGCTCGTTCGGCCGAGCGAATTTGCGCCACGTCACCGCGATTTCTCGGTCTCCTTTCGTTGTGGCTGGCGCGATCGTTTGAGATCAACGGGATTGCGACAAAAAAGTGGGCGAGAGGGCAGCGGAAGGTACCGGCTGTTCTCTTCGCTCCACTCGCAAGCAGCCACTCATTCCACTTCGCAGTTCTCCTGCATTTGACAGAGCATTCGAGCAGCAGCACAATGAAGCGGTCAAATCAATTCTTGGAAGAAAACGAGCGCGCGCTACGTGATGCCAAGCGCGCATCTTTGACAAGAGGACCTTCTCCTCAGTCCGCCCCGCTCATTTATCGCCGTTCTCCCACGTGCCAAGCGGCGACTCTCGCCTTTATTTCCGCAGACAGGAGCAAAGCAAACGAACGAATCGGGGCTTCAGATGTTCAAGTCGGTGCGGAATTCGTGGGCGTCGTCGCTCGCTGCGTTGTGGTCGAACTTTTTGTACTCGGTGACGCGGCGCTCGAAGAAGTTCGTCTTGCGTTCGAGGCTGAGGGCGAACGGGTTGGGCGCCGCGTTGACGGCGCCAAGGCCCAACGCGAGCAGCAGATGGTCGGCCAGGTACTCGATGTATTCGCACATCGAGCGCGCGTTCATGCCGATCAGGCGACACGGAGGGCGTCCGCGAGGAACTCCTTCTCGATCGTGCACGACGCTCGTCGTCGGCGGCGGGTTGCGCAGGTGGTGGCGGAAGAGGAGACACGCAAAGGCCCGATGGAGGTCCTGAACGACGAGTGAAATGAACGAAAGGACGGACGGAGGGCAACGAACCTCGTCACGGGCGATCAACTCGTTCGACTGGGCCAGGCCAGGCATCAGCCCGCGGCTCTTCAGCCAGAAGATCGACGCGAAGCTGCCCGAAAAGAAGACGCCCTCCACGGCGGCGAAGGCGACCAGCCGCTCGCCGAAGGACGCCTCCCGGTCGTTGATCCAGCGGAGAGCCCACGCGGCCTTCTTTTGAGAAACGCGAACTCCTCGATCGCGTTGAACATCCGCCGTCTGCAAACGACAGCGAATCGGCGGGGCAAATGAAAAGAATCCACCCGTGATGAGCGCGTCGATGAGCATCGCGTACATCTCGCTGTGCACGTTCTCCACAGCGATCTGGAGGCCGTAGAAGCAGCGGGCCTCGGCCGCGAACCGCTCCAGCAGGTTCTCGTTGACGATGCCGTCCGAGGCGGCGAAGAAGGCGAGCACGCGCCAATGAAGAAGCGCTCCTCGTCCCGCAGCGCGGCCCAATCCCGCACGTCCTGGTCGAGCCGCACCTCTTCTCTTCGGCCACCCAGAAGGCGGCCTGGGCCTTCTTGTAGAACGCCCAGATGTCCGCGTGCTCGAGCGGGAACAGCGTGAAGCGGCTGGGCGTGTCGGCGAGCAGCGGTTCGTCGTGATCAGCGGGCATCTGAAGCCAACGAAATGACCGTGGGAAAGCGGCAACCGTTCAACATTCCACCGCATCCCGAAGGCGCCCAAACATTCCGAACACGACCGGCGCCGGCGAACCGCTCAACAACCGATCGCACGACGACGGAAAACAGAAAAGAAAACTTTTGACAGGCCGCCGCACGACGGAACGATTAGTGGAGTCCGCAAAAGCCGACAGACAGATGGACAAGGAATTTCGATGTTCTCATTGAACCGAGGAACGCGCTCGTCAACCTTTTTTCGTCTACGGAGAACAGACGACCGTTCAGTCAACAACAGCAACAAACACTCCTGTGAACAATGTAGATTTCGAATGCTGCGGGACGGGCCGCAAATCTCCGACCAACACGATCGTCCGTTCGCCCGACCACCAGCAACGACCCCGCCGCTCTCGTTTCCGGTCGGCCATCTCGTCGTCGCGGTCGTCTGGGCGAGCGAGCGAATTTGCGCCACGTCACCCCGATCTTTCGGTCTTCTTCTGTCGTGGCTGACACGTTCAGTTGCGAACAGGGTGCTTTTTCGCCAAGAGAGACAACGAGCACTCGTTTTTGCGTCCATAAAACGAGTGGCAAAACGAAAGACCTTTCGCCCAGACTTGAATGAACCCTCCAGCAGCAGCAAGAACCCCACTCCGCATTCGTTCGAACAGAGCGGCGGCGAAATGCAGCCGGACGATCGGAAGCGCGTGACGTCGGCGGCGGCGAGCGTGCGGGAGTTCGAAGCGGACGCGCTCGGCCTCTACGAGCCGTCCTCGAGCACCGCCAGCTACGACTCGTTCGTGCCCGTGCCGCCGGCCATCGTGCGGGGTCTCGCCTTGTTGCAGGGCGAGCGAGATCACAAAACGAAAGCGGCAGCGTCCAGCTGTCCGGCGAGCGCTGCCTTCCCCCACTCACTCCAATTTGAAGCAGCGGCTGAAGAGCAGAAGCAGGCAACACCCTCCGAATGTCCCTTCTGACCACTCCCAAGAGTGATTGCGTACATTTATTCGTACAAACAGGGCGAACAGAACGAACGGAAGCTCAGGGAAGCAGCAGTCCGAAGAGCTCGTGGGCGAGATCCCGATTCTCGCCGATGAATTGCTTGAAGTCGGGCAGCTTGTAGACGGCCTTCGCGTTCTGCTGGACGAACTTCAGCACTTCGGTCTTGAACTCCTCGAAGTGCGGGCGCGAGCAGGCGAGCTTCAGGTCTTCGAGGGCGGTCTGCAGCGAGAGCGAGTTGAGGATCGCCGCGATGCACACCTTCTGTAAGAGAAGGAGACCAAGAGAACCGAAGAGAACCCACCTCCAGCGACGGCATGCGGTAGAAGACGGCCGCCGGAAGCAGCTGGCGGGCGGACGACTTCAGATCGTCCACTTCGGCCGTGTACATGAACGAGAGGACCTTCCGCATGATCTCCGGCCCGCATCCCGACTCCTCGACGATGCTCGTTTCGTTCACCTCCTCCCCCGTCGTCCGCGAACAGGGCCGCGAAGTACGGCGAGCGGGCGACCAGCACGAACTTGTGCGCCTGAACGAGCCGAAGGTGGACGAGATTGGAGGGGGAACTCACGCGGAAGGCCTGCCCGTCGACGAGGACGGTCACGTCCACGAACTGCTCGTTCCCGAGGAAGGCGGCCACGTCCGCCAGAAGCTCCGATTGGGCGTCTTCGAGCTGCGGCGGCTTTGCTGCCGCAGTGGCCGTCGGTGTGGGCTTCGCGCGAGCGGCGCCAGCGAGCGACTTCGTGAGCACCCGCTTCGGCGGCGGCGGCGCCTCGGCTGCAACAAGCGAGCTCGAAGCGGATGGAAGGAAACTCACGAGCATCGCGCGACGAGCCCTCCACCATCACCGCGCGTTTCACCTTCGCTTTCGCCATCGCGGCCGATCGAAGTGAAGCCGGCAAAACGGAAGAAATAAGCCGAAGAGAGCGGCCGCTCGCTCCCCGTCCAGCCGAAAGGCGCCGCCAGCCCGCCGCGCAAAATTCGCCGTCGGACGAGTGCCGTTCGCACCCGCTTGTCGTCTGCGAGCTCGATAGGACGTGCGCCACACAACCCGCAGATTGCACGACCAAGTGGGAAGAAGCAACCGAAGTCGACGGTCAAATACGAAGCTTTTATTCACGAAACAAAGTGACATCGACAAACGGCCTCTGCCCACAAAAAGAAATAAGAATTGAGGAGAAGTGAGTTGATTATTGGTGACGAGCCCGCACATAAATGAAACGCTCGATCAACGCAGACAGAAGGCGAACACGGACGTGTCGAAGACGCTCGGACGGGCGAACCACGCCAAAGGCACCAATTTCTCCGGCTTGCTGCAATCGACGAGAACAATTACTGCTATCTTCGTAGTCACTCACTTGATCGCGTAACGGTACTGCAAAAAGGGAACTTGACCGTGCTGCATGTGCAGCTTCTTCTTCAAAATGCTGAGACCACCGTTTCCGATCGTGGCGGTCGGCAAACAGTCGCCGCGTGCAGCGCGGAACGCCAGCTTGAGTGACGTGAGCGTGTTCCGATCGACGTCGTAGTCGAAGAGGTCGCACTGCTATTCGTATTTAAACTTGAGGGCGAAGAGGTGACCGTTGTCGAAATGAGTGGTGACTGCGGCGCACCGGTTCGTGCAAAGCTGAAATCAAATGGATGTGGTTAATAGAAACACAATAAATCAACAGACCTCCTCGATTTTGATGTTGCGGCATTCAAGGGTGATCGGAGTAACGGGCGGCTGCTGCAACGCTCCGTTCAACTCGACGAAACACAGATTCCAGGACATGAAAAGTCCACGACTGTTGCATCCGGAAACAAAGTAAAAAAGCTTGTCGTTGCGGTAGTAAGCAATTTCCGGCGTGCAAGCTCTTTCTACCGGGATTATGCCCAGCAAGCGAATATTCTGGCCGTTCCATTCGCACGAATAAACGGCCGCATCGAAAAAGAGTGGAGATGAGTCGAGCAAAAGGAACTTGTGCGGATCGTCCGTTCGGATGACGTGAACAGGACTCGCGATAGCGGAGTTGAAGCCTTCAATCGGCTGACTTTCCGCGTGGATTTGGGTCGAACGACAGTCCACTGTCAACGTCTGCCACAAGGCGGTGTCGTGGTCGTGAAAAACGTGCACGGCGGTCACTTGGTTGTCGTCCACAAAGTAGGTCAGGTACGGTCCCATTTCAACGGGTGTAGCGGCAATACTAAAACACTTGCTCATTAGCTAGCAAACAAGAAATCAATGGTTGACATTTGCTTGCCTGTCCACAAATCCACGACTTCCGTCAGCAACCACCTTTCGCGCATGTGAAACAAAAACCGGCCGTCGGAGCTCAGGGCGTTTGCAAAATAACCGTGGGTCCTATTGTCCACCATATGACCAGAAACGACGACGTTCGGCTCGAGCAACTCTTCTTGCCGGATTCGGGCGGGAACGAGCGGTGCGGGCGCCGTGTCGACCATCTTTTCGAGCACCAAGGAAGGCGAATGACCACGACGAGCGCACCAAGTAGCCGAACCGACCCACGCGACTCGAACCGACGCTTACCGCGAGCGATCGTCAGATTGCGGTGGTGGGAACGCGAATTGTGGTCGAGCTGCACAAACTCTTTCAGCTCGTTTGCCGGCCGATTTGATCTTTCTTCTACGAAGTGCAGGGAGCAGTTTTCTCGGCGCACCAAGATGGCGGCCACGCCGCCCATCTCCGCTCCGGTTTTTGCTTCGATGTCTTCCCGAAAGCTTCTTGCCGCATTGCCGCTGTGCGGATAGACGACAAACAAGCTTCTTGTTTGTGTCCGATTGGAAGAATACGCGCAACTATCGAACACTCCAGCAACGGGCAGTCAACGCCGATGGCCCGAACTCGCAGCGAATCGGAATTCGTGGTTCCAAGTCAACGAAACGATCGCCCTTTGCGGGACGCACCCGATCCTACAAATCGAAGGAGAAGTTGACCAGAAGCGACTGCTTGACGTTTCCGCAAAGCAAACAATGCGCGATGAACCGTTTTCGTCAACGCTCATTCTGCCCGCTTATTCACACGCTCTTTCTTTTCTTCCAACAATCGACGCAATACGAATTTGCACGAACAAAATCGGCGGTTCGGTCCGCAAGGCGCCCGCTGCCGCCCGCTCGTCACTTCGGAGTCCAGTCGACCGGCGAGACGAGTGGCGACTTTCTCCTGCTCTTCGGCGCGCGTTCATTTCGACCGGCCGTTGAGCGAGCGGTCGTTTCGATGGGCGGCAAACAGGCGATCGAGTGGAGCGGACCGATGGGCGCGGCGTTCCTTTTCACGTGCGGCCCTCTGCTCGCGGCTTCGACGAGCGTCAAGGCGGACGAGCAGCCGCCGGATCGTGATACTCGTTTCATATCCTACTAATCCTTTGCTTTTGCAGAACGCGCTCAAGACGGACTGGAAGCCCAGTATTGTGGAGAAGCGAGCATCAAGAACAAAGCCGAAGCCACGTTCGTCTACGTTCACAAGACGCAGAACTGTGTGCGGGGCACGTACACAACGGGACGTAGCTGGAAGACTCACGTACGTCTAGATGATCCACTGTTCTTATCCCTCAACTTCTCAGGACGACTGCATGGCGAGCGTGCCATCTGGACGTGTCCGTCGCGGGCCGCCAGCCGTGGCTCGCGTCAGGCGGCTGGAGTTCGAGCGGCTGGAGCTTGAGCGTTCGGCCGTGTGTCAACGACACCGAGTGCAAGAACGAGGACAACAAAGACAACTTCTGCCACATGCACCGAGGCTTTCTTGGCGGTGCCTACTGCTTCCCGCTTGGAACCGAGGGCCAGTCTTTTTCGCTTTGCTCCCTCTCATCCATTGACTCGTTTCAGGCATGCGCGACAGCCAGTGCCTGGAAGGAGATCCAAAAAACGCGAACGCCAATCATCTACGATCACGCGCAGGCCAATGCCGTCTGCTGAATGGCACCAAGACGGACGCTTCAGAAGCAAACTTTAAGAACGCGGCAAGTTGAAAATCGATGCTTCTCTGATTCATCTCATTAACTGCAGGCCGATTGCGAGAAGGAGTGCGATCCGAAAGGAGATGCCTGCGAAGCGGACGTGACGCCGCATCGTTTTCCTGGCGGAATCAACCCCGGTCCGCCGTGCACGAAGGACAGCGACACGAACTGCCCGCTGTTGGACACGGACGGCAGCCGTGGTACTGCTCGTTCCGGAGTGTAAAGAGCGGCAAGGGGTACTGCTGTCCGGGTTTGTTCCGTGCTCTTCCATTTGCCAAAGCTTCTTAAAATTCAGGGCGTCGTCACCGGAAGTACAGGCTCCAAAACGGCACGTTCCCTGGCCTCCCGTTCGCGAACTTTACGGGCAACGAAAGCGTACGTTCTTTTCTACCACCGATATTCGAAAATCTTTTGTTAAGGACGTCGGCAACTTTATCAATGATCCCAACTTTGTCGAATCAATATGGGAATGGGTTGAAGAAGAACTGGAAATCACACTGAAACACCCCGCCGGCACGACGGTCACGAAGAAGTTCGACTTGAAGGTGTGTTCTCCTGCCTTATCCCCCACCCTCACTTCTTTGTTCAGCTTTTGGTCAACCTCCTGAACAAAGCGATTGAGAAAGCGATCAATCAACTGCGCACCACCACGTCCACGAGCACTTCCACGAGCACGTCCACGTCTACGAGCACATCCACGACTTCAACCTCGACCAGCACCAGCACGTCGACCTCCACTTCGACGAGCACGTCGACGGCGGCGCCCACGACCACGACGGCCGCTCCGACCAGCACGCAGGCGGTCGTCGTGCCGCCCGCTGGACAGCCGGGAGAGCAGCCGGGCGAAGGCGGCGGCGCGGAGACGAAGGCGAGCCGGTGCCCCGCGCGGACGACAAAAGAAGGGCGGCGGGTGAGTTCCCGCCTCTCTTCGCCCACTCACTCCCTCGCTGCAGCCCGAGCGTCGGCCTGATCGTCGGGCTGCTGGTCGCGGTGCTCGTCGCGCTCGTTGCGTCGTCGATCGCCGGCGGCTTCCTGCTCCGGCGGCGCAACAGAAGGCGGCAGCAAGGAGCGTCGAGTACCCGACATTCGGCGTCCATTCGCTCGTTGCAGACGCCGCCCAACTCGCGGCGAACGCGCGCACCGCCTACGACTTCCAGTCGAAGCAGAAGGCGGCGGCGCAGCAGAAGGTGGACGCGCGGGAAGCGGCGGGCGGAGCTCCGCGGGAAGCACATCCCGGGCTGGCCGCCGCCCGACACCACCGGCATGACGCCCGACCAGATTCCCGTGGAGAAGTTCAAGTACATGGGCCCGCTGCGAATGGAGCTCAACAACATGAACCTCCCGGTAAGCGAGCGCCGATGAGCTCATTGATCGCTCAATTGTTGCAGGCGAATGAGGCGGACGACGACTCGGGCCGCTCGCCCGCCGACGCCCACCTCCAGTGGGACGACGCCCAGAATCTCGTCTTCGACATCGGCTCGGAGGTGGAGATCGTGACGCGGAACGGCGTCCCCGTCCCCCCCCGCCAAACGGAAGCCCAAGACGCCCGCTTGTGCTCCGGCCACCCACCACGCCCGCCCGCCCCGACCCCAAGGCGGAGGCCCGCAACCTCAAAGCGATCCCGTGAGGATTGAGGCCGCCCACTCATGTTCCATCTTTCTGTTGTGTTCCCCCTTTCGTTTAGGTCAGCTTGTGTTCAAGTGTAGCCCTCCCGGTTGTCGTTAGGTTCCTCTTTGTAACGTCGAGAATAAACATGAGGTTTATTGGTCGGGAGCGTTTCGTCGGCAGGTGAGGGAATAACGAAGAGGGTGAAGCGAGGAGAAAAGAGACCGAAAGGTATCCTACGAAGCGGAGTTGGAGCAGCAGGCGGCATTTTTGCCAGCGGTCACAAGGCAGCCGTCTGCTTCAGTTTTTCTGAGGAGCGTTGGACGTCTTTAGTCTTGCGGTAAAGCAGGGTGGCCGTCCTCCGGTCCGCAAGCCGCCGCCGCCTGCCGATCTTCTGCCATCCAGCGAGAAATTCCACTTCCTCGGATAGAATGAGGGCCACTCCCTTGACGAATTCACGACGAAGCGGTGTGGCTTCTCGCTGAGTCCACTTTGTTCTGATGTGCATTGACGTCTACGACCACTGCCGTTAAACAGTAGGTGGAAAAGAGGGTTCGTTTATCTTTGAGTGTTCTTTGTGAACGTTGTGGACGACACGCTGCATGCGAGGGTTTCTTAAACACCGTTTATATCCTCATTAAACTAACGACTTTAACGAGTCGATAAATCAAATTTTCCTTCAGAACAAAGATAACACCACAAAAACGTTAAAATGATCCGTTCTTCGCGTGTTCGGCCCCCCGCGACGATCAAACGTTGACGAACACAAAACTCAACTTCATCGAATCCGTTCGCGCAAGTTGCACGTGAGAGTTTTTTGTCCGGCCAGCGGGGAGGTACTCAACCAACTCGGCATCGAACCCTTCTGTTTGGCGCGTGAATTCCGGCCGTTCTCCAGAACGCTTCTGCCGACACGAATTGTTTGCGCCCCCTATAAAGAAGCAGCATTTCATTGGTCGACAGAAGGTACAACAGAGAATGTATGGCTTCTTGCTCCGCGCTGCGGTCCGTGAAAGAGGACGCAAATTCCAACCGGCGAGAAGCCCGCTTCTTTTGCGCACTCGGCGAGACAAACGGCGCGATCGCTCAGACGCCGCATTGTCTTATCGAACCAATTCCATTGACCCTGTTGGAAGCAACAATGCACGAACAAACGGTGAAACACTTACTAGAAATGCACGACCGGACAACCCGCCAAGGACCATTTGAAGAACGAGGTGGTCATTCAACGAGCGAAGATTTTCGAACGCCAATCGAGCGGTGCGGGCGTCCTCTTCAGTCCACACGCGATGGCAGAAGCGCCGCACTTCCATACGATAGTAGTTTGCGTCCAGCCCGTCCGCATTGTGAACGTCAGTGACAATCCTTTCCACCACTTAGTTTCGTTCGCAGCTGAAAACAGGTGTCGATCGTGACTACCGCCTACCCCCCAGCTTACCGCCCCTTCTCTGCGATTCTCGCGAGACCTTGCTGTAGTTCAATGACACGAGCACGCGCGCGAAACAACGAGGCAAAATCTGAACGGATCTTCACAAAATGTCTCGGCTGCAGAATGCACGTACAAACGTGCTTTGTTTGCGCAGCAAACCGCACTCGTTCCAACACGGGCAGCTGCGGTTTCTTCGGCAGCAAGCAGCAGCCGTGATGCGAGGACGACGAGAAACGCACGATTTTGGGCGGCAGGAAGTCGCGAAGCAGGTGGACCAGCCACGATGACGCGATTCCGGGCCACAACGCGACTTCTATTCGCTCCATTTCTCCAAAGCTGCAACACCAGTTAGAATGAAAAGAAAAGCAAGCACTGACTTTTGAAGGCCGACAAGACTTCAGCCCAAACGCAAAAAGTCTCGAGGGACAGCTCGTTGAAGCGGTGAATGATCAACGACAGTCACGGATTTCCCGCCGCCCCAGCTTCAAGATTCGACCGATGGAAGCGAGCTTTCGTTCTTGTCGGTCAGGTTAAGAAACAAGCCGTTTCCGGAAGCCCCGCTCAGAAAGCCGCACGTCAGGTCGGTCAAAAAGAAACCCGCGCCTTCGGCACATCCGTGCTTCTCGCTCGGCGCGAAGAAGACGGCGGAGAAGGAGCGGCTGCAGAGAACATCTGCAGAGTGCGCAGTCGGTGAGCCGCACGAGCTTGAACGACGTTTGGTGCATTTGCAAAGTCGTTGTGCTTCAGCTTCGTGCTCAACGCCTGCACCATCAGTGCGCGACGAGCGTCTAACTTCATCTTCGGCTTGAGCTTTTGCAGGATCTGCTGACCATCCGGCATTCCTTCCGGCTTCTCCTCAACGCCCATTGAAAGTCTGAAACGAAAGCGGGTGTGAGGTAAGGAACCGGCCGTGGCAGAGAAGCGGCAGTGACAGCGAAGCGGGAGTGAAGCAAACGAGCGGACTGCCGCTGCCGCTCGCTCGAACCGGTGGCTGGACGCCGCTGATTGCGTTGGAACCCACGCGGCGTGCACTTTCGAACTCCCTGCTAGCCGCATGTTCTCCAAAAGCCACAAAGCGGTGGTTCGACAATCGGGGATGACCCGCCAGCCTCTTTCCTTGCAGCAGTCCAAAGTTCATTCGACGACCTGCTTGACCCGCGGGGCATCTGCTCAAGACGCGCGTTTCGCTTGGAAACTGGGCGCTGGAGTGACCCCAACTCTCACATCAGCATGAACGTGTCTTGCCTTGAATTTGGCCCACCACTCGACCCCTCGTAATCGTTCTCTTTTCAGGCAACATGGAGCGCACGGATGGTGGTGGGATCAAACGAAAAGCGGACGCAGTCGACGAGGTGGAGCAAACGAACGTGAAGGTCCTGAAAGAAACCCACAAACTGCCGCTGAAGATCCAAGCGGACGTCCGGCGAGCGCTGACGATCCCTCGTTGAGCACAAAGCTGGAGCACAACAAGCCGCCCTGGGCCGAATCATCTGCGTGAATGCGCGGCTTTGCGTCACCGCAATCTCGAACGTTCTTCTGCTGCCGCACATTTACGACCGCTTTCTTTCGGTCGAGCAGCCGGCAGAATCCGTCGGAGCGGCGTGGGTGGTGCTGAACGAAACGATTTCGATCGACTGCGCGTCGTACGCGCCCCTCAAGTTTCGCTCACAGCCAGACTGCGAGCGTCGCTCCCTTCAAGCAACTCCTCTGCTGGGGGAAGCGGAGCTGAAGTGGGCGTGTGGGTCGCCCGAGCCGCCGCTTTGTTTCACACCGTTGATCGGGCCGAGATCCTGTCGACGTTGAAGAGTGAGTCCTTCGACTCGTGTTCGTTCCATTCCTTCTTTCAGGCTTACGACAGGTGGAATCACTCGATGTCGGCATTTGGCGCGTGCACAGGTCGCCGCTCCTTGTCCACCTGTGCGAGGGTTTTTGCCCGCGGAGATCGCGTACTTCTCTTCGACGAGCCACCTCGATTTCCTTCTTTCGCGTCCCAGTTCTCCTCCGAGCTAACAGACGCAGCCCGCACTCAACGGGTGGGCCTTGTGAGTTCCGTTGACTGCCGCTGAAACAAGCTGCATCAGGTCTCGCCACCTTCTTTCGCACACGTGCCCGAAGCTGGAAGTTCTTCATGTCTTCCGGAAATCGTGGCAAAACGGGCCGTAAGCAAGCGTGTTGTTTTGTTTCTTGAACGTCCGTTCAGCTTCGAACGGAACGAAGTCGTCGAGAGATGACCGTCATCTCAGCTGAGCTCGACCAATTCGAAGAGCCCTTAACGCTGTCGTTGGGCGCAGCGAAACGGGCCGCCGTGGAGCGCAGAAGAAACTCGCGAATTCCGGACCGCGTTCACGAATCTGCGCGCGCTGAACCGACGCTTCGTTTCGCGCGTCTCCTCAAGGAGTCCGCTTCGGCGAGTTACGACCAGCGACCGCTGCACGCGTGCATCGATTGGAGCAACGTTCGATTGAAGGAATTTGGCTTCAAGTCGCTGCTGCTCCACGTGCTCCACCGATTGCGTCGTAGTGGCCGTCGTTGGAGAAGAAGCGAGGATTTCGAACGGCCACGTTCGCGCTGGAAGTACAGTTTTCGAAGCCAAAAGAAGGCGTGAGATCGAGCCGCCCAATCGCTCTTTTCGAGTGTTCAGATGGCGTACGATCGAGTGCTGGCGGCTGCCGCCTCGTTTTACGACGAAGACCCGGAATTTACGCGCGAGTCCGAAGATTTCGACGCCGATTCGCGGTGCGGGGTACGAACAGAACGGCACGACGATTGCTGGGGTTTGGGAGCGTGTCGGCGGCTGGAGTTGTGTTTCGTTTTCGTTTATGATCGACAGTGAATAAACAATGTTTGCGAGGTTGGGGTGACGAATTCGATCGTCTTGGTCAAGAGCCGACTTCATTTGACCCTTTTTTTGCGGGCAGGCAATTGAATAAACATCAGCGAAAAGAACGACCTTCGTTCTTGTCAAGCGCGTTTGGCGCTTGTTTCCCAACCACTTTGAACTCGCGGGACCGCCCCGAAGAAAACAAACCGCCGTCCATCACTCCGCTAATTGCCATCGATCATTTCTTTACAACAGCGCGCTCTCGGTGCACGCGGACGGACGTTTCACGCCTCACTCTTTGCGAGTTCAAAAGTGGAAAGTTGGACGAGCAGACGGGCAATTCTTCCGCAATCACACCTTCGATTCAAAATGGAGCTGCCGCCGCGGAACACGCTGAACCGGCTGCAGCTGGGCGTTGCCTTCTTCCTTCTGTTCACTGCGTACAACTCCTCCACATTCACCGCCCAAATGGTCGTTGCGAGCTTAGCCGAGCGGGGCCTCGTCGGGCGGTACGCGGGCTACAACTCGCTGGCCATCCTGTACGCGACCTTTGCGTTGAGCACGCCGTTCTCCGCCCCGATCGTCCACGCACTCGGCTCGCAATGGGCGATGGTCACGGGCGCTGCCGCGTACGCCCTCTTTCCAGCTCTCCTTCCTCCGCATGCACGAGTTCGTGCTCTACGCGACGGCCGCTCTCGTCGGGCTGGCCGCCGGTCGTGAGTTCTCCTCGCTTCATGCTTTTGTTCACTAGAGCGGCTACTTTTGGGGCACCTCCGTCCTCTGGTGAGTTCCCTTTCTTTCCACTAACCTCCACCTACCGCTGCAGTCAAATAGCCGGCGCCTCGTTCCTGTACTTCGCCTTCCGGAACGAGAAAGTCCTCTCCGATCACACGATCACCCTCCTCTACACGACGTTCACGGCCGTCACTCTCGTCGGCATCCTCACGTTGATCCTTCTGCGACGCCCCAAAGAAAAGAAGCGCGAGGAGGAGACCGAAGTGGAAGAGAGCGGACCGACCGTTGGGCGTGGGAGGTCTTCCGTAAGCTCCCCCTTCGATCAACCTCAACAATCCCCTGCGCAGAATCAACCGCCCGCCTGTGCGTCCAACCACGAATGCTGCTCATCCTCGTCGTCTTCTTCTACACGGGCCTCAAGCTCGCCTTCATCGAATCGATCTACCCGACGAGCACCGGCTTCACGCTGGCGCTGGGGACGAACACGCGCCAACTGCTCGCCGCGAACATGATCGTCGGGGGTGTCGGGATGGTCGGCGGTTCGCCTGGAGGATTCGTCTTCTCACTGGCTTGTAGGGAGCTTTCCCTTCAGTCGAACGGCCCTCCTGAATCGGGAGATGACCGCCGCGATCGGCTGCGTTGCGCACCTCGGCGTTTACGCGGGCGTGTTCGTCAACCTGCCCGGCAACACGGCGTTGTTCCGCACCGCCGAGTTCTCCGGTTTCATCGACGAACCCCAGTGCGCATCGGGCCTGTTTCAAGCCGCAATTCAACGCAGTTTAGAGCGCGTGCGGCTTCCTGCTGGGCTTTGCGGACGCGTGCTGAACCACGCAGACGATGGCGCATTTGATCACGTGACACAAGGCGGAGAGCACGCAGGCGAACTCGCTCTTTCGCTTCTTTCAAGTGAGCTCTCTTCCGCTGGTTTGGTCGTTCAGGCATCAACAGCGTGTTCGACTCGAAGTTCCGCCTCGAGTGGCACCTGCTCGTCCTCGCGGCGGGCGCACTTGCCGGCTGCGCGGGGTTCTTCGCCGCGGAACACCTGAACGCGAGCAGGAAGCGAGAGGAAGCGACCGCCCGAATGCTCCCGCTCGGCGCGGTCGAGTCGAAGCTCGGCAGGACGCCTGTTTGATATCGTCGGTCTGTGGAGAGCTGCTCATAGCTTGTGAGCCAACATTTTTTGATAAACGGGAGTGGTCTGCGAACTAATGGAGACGCTGCTCACTGCTGTTTGTAGGTGGCTGCGTTACGGGACAACGTACGTGTTTTTCCACGGAGCGCCAACCACTCGAGAAAGCCGCTTGCTCGACCAACGATCGAGTCGAATAAGTAAATGGTTTATTGTTTTCAAAGGCATACAAGCGAGCGATCACGACACTCACTCTTCTACATCCTCGACTGTGTCCTCGCTCGCTTGCTCGTCTTCTTCGCCCTCGGATGAATTAGTGTCATGTTGCTCTTGTTTCCGCTCTTCGAACTCCTCGCGGCTCAGGCCGCAATCGAACTCGAGGTCGTCAAAGTCGGCTTTGTAGAGCTCGTTGTCGGTCCAATCGCGAGAATGATACCACGAGGTGCTCATCAAGAATTCCGTGCGCTTCTCGCTTTCCACTCGAAACCACTCGCTTCTTTCGTACGCCGTTCGGGGGACGTGCGGACCGAACTTCTGCTCTAAGATTCGCAGAAACTTGTTTACGAATTTGTCGTCGTGAGCGGCCTCAAACCAGAAAATTGAACGAGTGTCAATGAAGGGAAGGAACAAACCGCTTCGAAGAGCCGAATGTTGAGTTGCAATTGAAGTCCCAACAACCGAATGTCTCGCTTCTCGCACTCCGAAAGCAGACGGTCGAGATTGCGCTCGCACGACTCGATTTCTTCGATCATGCGCGCAAGCTTCTGAGCGCGCGATTTATCGATTAGTTTCGTCACTCCACTCACCACAAAAGCGCACACTCCGAACCATGTCGTCAGGAGCAGGAAGGGTGCTTTCCGCTGCCCGACTACTCGCGTAATGCCCCCGACGGCTCGCGCCAGATTGAGCTCCAGCCAGCGTTGATCGCCGCGCCAACCGCACGGGTGGAGACTGAACGGAATTTCGAGAATCTCCGTCGAGTCCAGCGGGAGCGGGCTGAACGGAAGTGTGGCGGTGAGGGTGGAGAACATCCGCTTACCCCTCGTATTCCGCGAATTTCTCGATTTGCCCGTTTTCTACGACGATCTTGCGGGCATTCAGCGGGTAGAGGACCGTCTCGCCTGCAATCCTCGAAGATAACACCTGTTTTTCTTGAACCGCTCACCAGCGACGCACACGACGATTTCTTCGCACTGGTGCTCTCGTCCGACCAAGCGTTGCACCTCGTTGCAGCGGCCTCTGAAGCGCGCGAGCGTTGGCGGGAATGTCGGGAACGCGTCTTCGCACCAACCATTCCTATACGCCGGGGAGTCCATGTCCACGCTCAGCCATTCCAGAGCTGGCATCTCTGCGTGGAGAAGCATCTAATTTAACGCTTGGATGCACTCGTTCCACTCACTCTCGATCGCCGCGCAGATGTGCTGGCCGAGCGGCGGTTCCACGCGGGACGCAAAGAACTCCAACCGCCGCACCGAACTCAGCCGAAGCAGCGCGCTCATCGTTTCACCCGCCGAAAAGCAAAGGCTGTCGATAGCCGACGAGAAGAACTTGTGGATTTCCGTCCTGCACTCCGTGACCCAATCCTGGCATATGACTTTCAGTTGTGCGCCAAAGAAGACGTGGAAGTAGGCGCGGCTCACGAGCTGAACGAAGGGCAAATGGAAATGAATGGAGAGGGTCTGCATGTGACTTGAAGCAACCCGTTTCCGCTCTCAGAATTCGCCCCCTAACTCACGAGAAACTGCAACGTCGTGCGAGGATCACTATGGGGCAAACTCCATCGTCGTCGCCCATCCGTTGTGTGCCGCAGGCGGAAGGAGAAGAGAGATTGTCGCTGACAGGGCCGCAGACGAGGACGAGCGCGTGGAATCGACTGCTTGCACGACACCTGCAAGCATAATAATCTGCTAAAGAATGCACTGAACTCACTCCTTCTGTCATCTCTCCGTTTTCCAGCGCGCGTTTCATCTTCAACGAGTGGGAAAAAAGCGAAAAGATGGGTCTTTTTATTCGTTGGGAAGAAAGGAGTGGCCCGCCGCTTATTGCTTTTGACACGCGCTGTTCCCTTCTGCCGATCACTTGTTCCTGTCGAACGATAACGTCAAGATGGACGGAGTTTGTGCTCGTCTTCTTCTGCTCGCTGGAGAGCTTTGTGTTCGAAGCCTCGGAATGAAGTCTTTTGATCGTTTTTTATTTAGTAGCGTGCACTCCGGCGATCGCAAGCGAGCGGCAAAAACAGCGGTTAACACGTCAAAAACGCACAAGTTGTTCGGACGGCGAGAGAACAGGGCTCTTTCTCCGCTATTCAACAACCGTTTATTGAACAAAAAGCGAACAACAATCTCAGGCATTAAGGAATCGCTTCAACAAAAGCGAACAGCCGGCGGGACGCGCAAAGAAGGCGAACTGCACGAGCTTTTGCGGGCGTCTACAAGAAGAATGAAGCGAGTGAGTGGGCGGTTGGATGGACGAACCGCAAGTCGTAGCGAATCGAGTCGAGAGTGTGCGGCTCCTGTGAGTGGCGGTCGCGATTCTCCGCGTGGATCGTGAGGGAACCTTCGTTGACGGCGAAGCACTGGAACCTCTCGCCTCACTGCTGCGCGAACACGCGCGACGTCCAGCAGTTGGCGGAAAGGTCGTAAAGGAACAGGCGGTAGAAAAGGTCGTCGCCAAGGGTTTCCTCGGCCAGCGCAAAGAGGCAGCCGTTTGACGCCGCCATCCCGAGCAACGTGCAATTGGCGCCGACCTGAAAGGAAATGCGAGTAAACGAGCTGATTGTCCGCGTGTCTCTTACCTTCTCCGAGCTCAACTGGGCGAGCGGGAGCACGCGGAGCTCAGTGCATCGCAGCCGCCGCTCGTAAAGATTAACGGCCGATACGCCGCACGAGAAGAAGCCGCCGGCCCCGCCATGCAGCAAGTAAAGCGTGTTCTTGTGCACGCACGCCCGACGGTTCGTGATATAGAATGGCGGAAAGTACACGCGGCCGATCAACTCCATCATCTGCGTCTCTAAATTGATGCGGTGGATTTCGGCGGACTCCCGGCCGGTGAAGAGCATGAAGACGACTGCCGGCTGTTCGGTAGTGAGCAGGAAAATGGACGCGAACTCTTTTGAATGGTCCATTTGAATACGGCGCAAACGCGCGGGTTCAGCGGTACGTTTTGCCATTGGAGGGAGACGTATCGCGAACACCAAGACTTGGACAACGAGGCAAAAAAGCGGAGAGTGACCGCCGTGGCCCACGGATGGCCAATGCCGCAGATCTTTTGGACACTACAACCAGAGAGTCAGGCCCTTTTTCTAGCCTTCGCTTACCGTTGGACGTCGCCCGTGAACGTGTCGACAAGTTCGAGCGTGGAGCTGAATCCGACATGCGTGTGCACAAAACAACGGCCGCATCGTCCAAACGTCCAACAGTGCGTGGGGAGTGCGGGGCGACGATCGACGAGTAGCGAACGCCGTTCGGAATGTCCGACTGGTCGAGCGGTTGATCGTTCTCCATCGCCTGCAAACGGACTGACTGGAAAGTGGGCCACATTGCAAAAAGCAAGCGGAGAGCCGCAGTGGCGAACAAACTGACGCTCTGCTGCCCGCTCGCTCAAGCCGTCGAGTGAGGCGTGGAAGGTCGACCGACGCCCGCTTGGGGTCGAATGCAATGATCGGCGCCAACTCGCATGAGAAAAAACAGTTCTTAGTTGTACTTTGTTCCCATCCGCTCTCCTTTCTTACAGCAAAGTGAATGCCGTTTTGCGATCAAACTTTCGACTTCTCCCGACACATTCCGGAGCGAAGCAGTGGAGATCAAGCCGCATTCTTCGATTCGAATGTGCTCGTTCTCGAAACAAATGTTTATTTCGGGACGAAAAATCGAACGATTGCGCGTTCGATCTCAACCCGAGCTTATCGAGGAGGAAGCCGACGTTGCGCGAGCGGGCGAACAAAGCCAAACAGACGCGTTTCTCGGGTTTGCTGGAAGAAGAAATGAGTGGTCTGGGCCGATTGGACCACAAACCTCGACGCGTAGCGAGCAGAACGAACGGCAGTTTGATCCTTGCTGTCCCGCTTTCGGTCCTGCTCGTGGACGGCAAAACACTTAAAACAGCCCCTCTCTCTGCTGTCCAAACGAGTACAACGAGTGGCTGCCCGCGGAGAGTTCGTAGACGAACGCCTGGTAGCCACAATGACAGCTTCTCGCTTGCCCTAACAGAAAGAGGCGGTCGTTTGCCACCGTCATCGCCAGGAGCGTGCAGTTGGGGCCGATCTGAACGGACGAAAGACTAGTTTGCATCGATCTTCGGCGTGTCTTCCACCTTCTCCGAGCACAAAAGGGCGAGCGGGAGTTCGAGCGGCCGACCGCCGTCACGAACTGCCGCTCGCCGAGGTCGACCGCCAACATGCCGCCCGAAAAAAGCGTTTCCATCGCTTTCGCCCGGCCGCCCACTCATCCAGCAAGTAGAGCATGTTCTTGTACACACAAACGCGCTGACTGAAGGCTGCCGAAAGGCGGGACGGCGGGTACATGCCGACCGATCGATTCGCTCGTTCTCGCCTCCAAATCGTCGCTGTGGATTTCGGGGAAGGGCGGAGAGGATCGATTCCAAAAGAACACGAGGAAAACCTCCGGCTGCTCGCCGGCGATCACGAAGGTGGGCGCAAAGCCGTCCAGCCGGTCTACTCGAAAGCGCCGCCCGCACGTCCCACCAGAAGAACCGAACGGCCGGCTCGTCGCTCGCCGTCAGAAAGGAGGAGAAGAAGCGATCGCTGACCGAAAAGCCGCTCGCGTTGCTCGATGCGCCAAGCGGGCCGATCCTGCAACGAGCACACGACACTCAGCCCCTTCACTCGCCTGCTCACGCCCGGTCATGCCGCGTGAAAATGGCGACCAGCTGGACTTTTAATCGAACGTCGTTTGTGATCATCTGCAGGAAGAAGCGACCGCTCCGACCGAACGTCCAGCTGTGCTTCGCCGACCGGCTGCTGATCGTCGTGCAGCGACGGCCGTTCGAGACGCGCACAGGTTGGAGGTGGAGGATTCCAGGTTGTCCATCACGATCGAGCGGAGCGAGCAGAAATGAAAGGAGTGGGCACTGCATGTGGCAAGCGGGCACGCACGGGTGGACGAAAGAACGAACGTTTGCCGCAAGCGGTAGCGAGAAGTGCGGCGAGATGAGTGGAATGCCGCTGCCGCTCGCTCGACCAAACGGGTGGGCTGCCGCTGATTGCGTCAAACCCAAGCCGCGCCCACTTTCGAACTCCTCGCCTTCCGCCCGATCCCCAGCTGCCGGACAGCGTCGGTTACCTGGCGACCTCTCTGCAAAGTTCGTTCGGTGACCAGTTCGACTACGCATTGCGACACCCAACAAGTGTGCCTCAGTTGCTCGCTCGGTTTGCAGAACTTGACGCCGCAGAGGACTCCGTTTTGCGTGAGAGAACGGCTTCAAGTCCCAAATGGGCTCAAATGTCGCGTACTCACTTCTTTTTCCCGGCATCGTGGACTCGGTGGGATAGCCGCGCCCCGAAACGAAAAGCGGACGCCGTCGCCGACGACGGAACCCAGCAATTCAAAGGTCGCAAGAACGATCCGCAAGCCGGCGCCGAAGATAAAGCCGGACGTTCGGCGTGTACTGATGTTCCGCGCAACAATCCGTGGAATACTTCGAATTTCTTGCAAGCTTGAGCGGCTCTTTGACCCGACACTCCGCATTTCTTTCTGCTGCCGCTCCTTCCCGGCCGCCTTCTTCGCTCCGAACGAAAAGTCCAGTCGTTTCGTTCAAGAGATCACGACCATTCTTCTAATCCGCCGCTCGCTCCGCTCAATTCCTAATCTTTATTCCTCCTAAACTTACATCACACCGCAAAGGAAACTAGACCACGGGACAGAACAAAACGGAAAGGGGAACACATGGGCGGCGATCTCAATTCTTGCGGGTCGTCTTCGGGTTGGCCGCCTGCTGGGCCGGAGCGGGCTTCTCGGACTTGGGCTTGGGCACGGGCTCGCCGCCGCCGATCAGGTCCTCGACCTCCGTGCCGATGTCGTAGACGAAGTTCGCGTCGTCGTCCCACTGCAGGCGAGCGTCCGGAGGCGGCGTGGGGACCGTGTCGTCGTCCAGCTCGTGCTTCTGCAACAGACGAAGGATTAGCCGAAGAACGGACGTCTGCCTGCCATGACGGTGGGCTGCAGCTGGTCCTTCTTCAGCGGGCCCATGTACTTGAACTTCTCCACGGGGATCTGGTCGGGCACCATCTTCGTGCGATCGGGCGGCCCCAGGCCGGGGACCTCCCTTCCGCGCAACGCCCGCTCCAACTGCTTCCGGGTCCGTGGGCACCGCGTAGTCCACATAGTCTCCAGCATCTTCCTGGCTTCGGCCAGGTCGCGGCGGCGCGCGTCGGCCGCCAACTTGGCGGCGCCTGCAAGTGGGATGTGGGAGCGGAAGAGCGGAAAGGACTCACGTTCCTTCTCCTTCTTGTTGCGGCGGCGGCGGTACAGGAAGAAGCCGCCCACAATCGAGCCGATGAGCAGCAGCAACGCGAGAAGGCCGCCGCCGACGCCCAGGCCGACGTAGAGGCCCTTGCTGAAGCGAGCGGGGAGTGAATGTTGGGAAAAGGTGAACGAAAGGACTCACTTGGTGCCCGTCGCTTCCTGGTGCTTCGGAGCGGGCGCGAGAGCGGGCGCACGAGTCGTGGTCGTGGTTGTGCTAGTCGTGGACGTCGTCGTGGTCGTCGTGGTCGTCGTAGTGGTCGTTGTCGTGGTGGTTGTGGTCGTAGTTGTTGTGGTGGTCGTGTGCGGCTTGCCGTCGCTGTCCGCGTAGTTCCAGAAGCGACGACCTGAAGTTCGAGAGAGGAGTGGAGTGATCAGCGCGGCGGAACAAACCCGGACAACAGAGGCCCATCCCGCTGCGCCCGTTCGATGAGCAGTACCAGCGAGTTCCGTCCTCATCGCTGACCAGCGGGCAGTTCGTGTCGTCGTCTTTGGTGCAGATGGAGGCTTTCCAGTCGCCGTCGGTCGTGATGTTGATCGACGGCGTCACGTCCGCCTCGCAGCCACTTCCCTTGGGCTCGCACAGCATCTTGCACTCCTTCTGCAATCGATGGGATTAATGGTGAGAATGGAACTTTGTCAACTTGCCTCGTTCTTGAACCACGCCTGAGAGACGTTCGTCGGGTTGTTGCCCAGTTCGCGGCACTTTCCTTGGTCGTGGTCGAAGACGAAGGTGCTGTTGTCCGTCGTGGTCGGAACTCCCGGCTTGCAGTGACTCTCGCTCCACACTGAAACGAACAGAAGTCGATGAAGAAATAGAAGCGAGAAGAAACAAACCAGCCTTCGACTTCGGACAGCAATAACCAAGGTTTTGATTGAAGCGGCGTTCGAAGTGGCAGTAGTTCAGCGTGAGCCCAACCCGCACACTGCGATTTAGAGCACAATAGCAAGACGCCGCGAAGGTCCAACTTTGGCTGCCAGCCGGAAGGACACATCCAGATGCACGCCGCCAAGCAGTCCGCCTGCAAGTGAACGATGAAACAAGGGTTCAGGCTTAAAGGAATGACACTTGCCTCAATCCCCCATCCAGCGAAGCCTCCTCCAGTGTACACGCCCTTGACGCAGAGGTGGCGGACGGCGTCGTAGACGAACGTGTTTGCGTTCTCGTCTTTGGTGCTTGGCTTGCCGCAGTAGAAGTTTTCGTCAATGGAACGCCCTGAAACGGAAACGATTAGCGAGCGACGAAACACGATGTGCACTCACGATCCGCCGGCCACTCGCCCGCCTTGACGCCCGTCGAAGCCGCGAGCAGGAGGCCGCAGAAAATCGCCGCCGCGCCCATCGGTCCGCTCCACTCGAACGCCCGATTGCCTCGCATCGAAACGACCGCTCGTTCAACGGCCGGCCGAAATGAACGCGCGCCGGAGAGCAGGAGAAAGTCGCGACTCCTCTCGTCGGCCGACTGGACTCCCGTGTGACGAGCGGGCGCCTCGCGGCCCGAACCGCCGATTTCGTTCGTGCAAATTCGCGTTGCGCCATTTTAGACGCGAGAATCGGGTCGCTGCTTACTCGACGGACAGGTTGCGTAACGTTTCTTTCTGTTTGTTGATTTTAACAATTCTCTGGCTTACTCTACTCCCGAGTTCGAAACGCGACGAGAACTCGAAGATGTTCGCCTGCTCGAGCTGTCTGGACAAACCGAGAGTGAAGATAACTCCCCTTTTTTGCTTGCCGGCTAAAGAAGAAGAGAGAGAAGCGAAAGACTGCTGCGCTAGATCGCTGTGGCCGCTTCCTTGTGCACTTGACTCTGAACGCCGAACATTGCGTTTGTTTTTGAGCGAAACCAAGCGGCGGCACTCGCGGTCACCTCCGCCGCCCACGATTCCCCTCTGCTTGAGTGCTGCGTTGTCGCGCCCCGATCATTCCGCTTTTTCCCTCACCGCGCGTTCATTCACTTACTCTTCTTCCAAACCACCTCCCTGCTTTCGAACGATGACGGAAGATCCGGACATCCTGCAGCTGGAGCCCGTGCGCGTTGAGAAGAGCGACTGCTACGCAAAGATCCCCGTACAGAACACCCGTGTTGTGTGCTGGATCTTCGGGCAACACGGCCGCCACTACTTGCGCGCAAACCTCGAGCCCCGCAACCCCCTTTTGGAGTTGGTGGATTCCTACACAGGTGACGTTCAAAGGTGAGCAGAGGGGAGAAAAAAGTGGAATGTTCGTTGCAGGGTCGCGACGACCGACTCTTTCTGTTGCGCAAGCACCACGGCGCTGATCGATCGCTTTTTCGTGTGGTTTGGAATATCTACCGGTGGCAGGTCGTGGCGCATCCACGTCTCCTGGCGCGACGTCTCGTTGCTGAATCGAACCAAATGGAAAAAACTCGACTTTAAGCGGTCGCGCGAAGTCGCGTTCCCCTTCATCCTCGCCACCGAGCAGCCGACGGTCGCCCTCCTGCTGTTCGTCGGCCAAGAGTCCGTCGAGATCCACCGCATCGACTTGGAGGTGGGAACGAGGGAGTTGTTTGCACGCGTGTACCTCTCGTCCGCCGTAAAACTTAAAATCAGGCTGGCGTGTGTGCACAAGAACGTCCTTTACCTACTCTGCGGCAATGTCGAAGACGAATTCGGTCGTGAGCGTTTCCTCTCGAGCGGCGTGTCGGCGATCGACCTCGGCGCGCCTCGAGTGGAGCGCGACAGGCCACTCGAAATCCCGCTCATTTCATTGAGTTCAAAGAAGGTGGGCAACACGCCGAAGGCCGATCCAAACTATCGATGGCCTGTTCAGATCGGCCCCAACTGTCAGCTGCTCGGGATGAAGGCGGCAAAGGAACGCCTCTTCCTGCTCGGCAACGGAACGATTGGCGACGAATGCCGCTACCAGATGTTCGTCTATGACGTCCCTCTTGACCGCTACTCGCTGTTTGCCTTCAAGCGAGAGAAGGTCGAGAGGTTCAAGTGTTTCGTCGTCCACGAGGGCCTCCTCACGACCCACGCCGTGAAGCCGACACGGGACGCCGGCGATCGGAAGGGGGATCACGAGGTGCGGCTCGTCGTCCAGTCGACTCGCTACAAATTTGGGTGCGTGATCCCAGCTGTCAACCATTCCCCTTTTTGCAGACGCCCGGAGAGACTCGTGCGCTTGGCCTACGTTGCCCAACCCGCTGGCCTGGGGCAGCCGGCCGTGAACTTTCTTCTTGCTCGCCTGTCGAAAAGTGTTGAGTGAACGCCGTGTTTTTTTTTATGATTGCGAATAAACTAGCGGGAAACTGCAAACACTGACGAATAGAAACGCCTTGTCGACGAGAAAGAACAGCAAAGCCATTGACCGACCAAAACGAGCATTTCTTTGGTGAAAAGACGTTCTCGCTCAGCATTCCTTTACGACTCCTTTCTCCTTTCGGTTAGAATCCTCCAACAAACGAAAGCAAACCGTCGTTTTGTGGCGTTTATTGTGGGTGTCCTCGATTCAAATACAAGACGAAGAAAGGTTGAGTGTGTGGGAACAAAAATGGATGGGTGGGATGCATTCGGGACTAATCTGAACTCGGAAGAGACTACCGACATTCCGGACTACAGCCGATACAAGAAACCAAAGAAGATTTTTGGATTTTTGGACTTTTTGAAGAGGGAAGAACTGTACATTCGGGAAGGAAGACAAATAGAAGTGGAATGGGAGAGAACTCATTGGAAATCGGAGTCGATCACGACCAGGTCGTCGTCCTCGTCGTGCCCCGTCTCGTCCTCGCTGTCCGAAAGGCTCACGATCGTCGGGGCTTCCGGTTGCTTCGAAGTCGACTGGTGGGGCTCCTGGGCGGTCGGTGCGGACGAAGTGGACGGAGTGATCGGGACGGTCGACCCGTCCGGGTTCTCCACCCAACAGGCGACCACCTCCATCGCTGACTGTTGCGAAAGGAGGTGCTGAAGTTCTTGCTGGAGCTTGAGGCGCGAATCGGCCGACGATTCCTCCACCTGGCCGCTCTCCTCCGTTCGCTGTTGCAGCTGCTTCGTCGGCATCTGGACGTGCATCAGGAGGCCCTCCGGTCGCTTTGTCTCGTGCTCCGCTCGAGCGGCCGGGGCGTCCAGGTGCGATCGCTGTTTCTGTTCGCTGGTCACCGGCTGGATGGGCTGCAAAAGAAAGTAGATGACAAGCAGAAGTAAGGCCGGTCTTACCGCTTCCTTTTCCTGCGCAGTTGGTTGGGCGGTCGGCGGCATCTCGGGGACGTTGAGGCCGTGCTCACGCGCTCGTTGCTGCAGTTCGTCGGTGAGCGTTTGGAGGTTGCGCCGAAGGTTCTGGTTGGCTTGCATGAGGGCGGCGACCATCGACGGCCGCAGGTGCGCTTGGGCGGTCGGCGGCTTGGTGGCCCCGTTCACTTCTTGCAGTCGCTTCAGCCACTCGGCCTGCTCCCGCCGCTGCTGATCGATGAAGTTCTGTTGGTGGATCAACTGAACGATCATCTCCTCTTCGTGTTTCTTCCGCTCGAACGGTTGGGCGGTCGGTTGGGCGCTGGAGGGCTTCGCGCCGTCGGCGGGGGCGTCCTCCACCTCCCGCGCACGCTTCAACCACGCCTCCTGCTCCCTCCGCTGCTGCTCGATGAAGTCCTGCTGAACTCTCACGCGGCGGAGCATCCCGTCCTCGAGTTTCTTCTGCTCATCCGCTTGAGCGATCGGCTGGACGGTCGGGGGCTTCGGGACGTCGGCAAAGGCGTCCTCCTCATCTCCCGCTCGGTTCTTCTTCCGCTGCACCGGCGGGGCGGTCGGTCGGTTGAATTCGGGGCGGGGGATCGGGCGGACGGGGTCCCACGAGTGGCCGCTGCCGTTCCAGTGGTTCGCGTAGAGGCCGCGCCCCTCGAAACGCGCGGCGACCGGCGGCTGGGCGGGCGGCGGCGGGCGGGGACGTCGCGGATCGAAGGCGCCGCCGTTGCAACACAGCGGCGACGGGTGCATGGATGTTCCGACGTACGGGCACTGCGTGTTCTCCTCGAAGCCGGCCGCACGGAGGAAGGCGGGCATCGGCGGCTGGACGGGCGGCGGGGGGCGCGGACGACCGCCGTGGAGCCACGGGAACGCGGGGACCGGCGGCGGGGGCGGCGGTTTCGGGCGCGCGTGGTCATGAAGCGAGTGGCGCTCCGGTCGCTTCGGCGGCGGCTTCGGCTCGTTGCGGGGCGGTCCGTCGAAAAAGTGGGCGTGCGGCGAGCTCGCGACTTCGCCGTCTCGTGGCTTCAGTCCGATCGGGGCGGTCGGCTGCTCCTCGTCGTCGTCCGAGAGCTGGAAGTCGCGGAAGAGGCGCTCGCGGTTCTCCTCGGCGTCCAGCAGGAGCTCTCGTTGCTTGTCGCTCATCGCGGGATATTTCTGCATGAGCTCCACGCGGCGGGCATCGCGCTCCTTTCGCGCCGTCTCCGCTCGCTCCCGCTCCATCCGCGAGCTCTCGGCCGCCGGCTTCGCATCGGCGGCGAGCTTCTTGAGCGGCGGGACGGCGGGCGGCCGCTTCGACTTTTCGCTTCCGTTCGCGCCGTCCGAGAGCTCGAGGAGGCGAATCTCCTCCGCCCTCTCCTCCGCTTTGATCTCCTCGAGCACCAGGCGGGCCTTCCGTTGGAGTTCGCGCTGGTTGCGTTCGTCCTCCTCTTCCATCTTCTTTCGGGCGGCTTCCGAGCGCTGCGGGGGCAGCAGATGCAAGAGCGCCTTCCACTCCTCGTTCCCGTCGTCCTTCGGCGGCTGGCGGGGCGCCCACACGTCGTCCTCGAGGTCCGGCGAGCGGAGGAAACGGCGGCGATGTTCGCGCTCTTCGTCCACGAGCTGCCGCTTCGCCGCCCACATGGCGGCGTGTTCGCGGCGGGCGTCCCGCTCCTTCCGAGCGCCCGCCTTCAGCCGCTCGACCATCGCGGCGTCCTCGTCGGCTCGCTGCGGGCGGTCGGCGGGCGGCTGCCGGCGGTCGAGCTTCTCGTCGAATTTGTTCGCGACTTTGAGGACTTTCCGGCGGAGTTTGCGCGCCAAATCCGCCCGGCCGGCCGCCTGCAGCTCGCGGAAGACGGCGTCCGCGTGCCGGGCGAACGGCGCGACTTCCGGCGGGGCGGGCGGCTCGTCGGCGGTCGACACGATCGTCGGGCTGGCGGCTTCGGACGGTGGAGCGGTCGCTTCCTCGGGCGGTTGGACGGCGGCAGTGGGCGACTTCTCAGCCACGACTTCGGCGGACGGGGCGGTCGGCGGGGCGGTCGGCTCTTTGGTGGTCGCTTCGATCGGCTCGGTGGTTGCTTTGAGAGACGGAGCGGATAGATCGGTTGTCTGCTTCGAGTGTCTTGACTTCATGTGCTCAGTAAACTCTTTGAAAAATTCATCGTCGGCGGCGTCGATAACTGCATCAATCAAGGACGGCTTCATGTGCGGAAGGGAAGCGCGCGACGAAGACGGCTGATCGGCCTCGAAGTTCCACTGGGCGGCTTCCACTCGCTCTCGCCCTTCCTTCTCCGCCGCATCGCAGACGGCAGCGGAGCGTTCGGGCCACGGCAGGGCGATCAGCGACCAGAACGGCGTGCTCATCCCCTCGCGGCTCAAATCGAAGGTCGGCAGCATCAATTCGGCGTTGAAGCGATGCTTTTGGTTCTCCATCGACCGCTCGTACATTCCCCTGCAACTCGCGGCAATGCAACCGAAGAATCGAAGGGAGAACTCACGAGTAGTCGTTGTAGAAGTGGGCCGCCTGGTCGTTGAGGATCGGCGAGTGCTGCGGGTTGGCGAACAGCTCGCGGATCTGCTCGAGCATCTCCTCGACGCTCCACTCGGGTCGCCAGCCGTCGAGAAACGCGCGCACGCCGACGGCGCCCGTCTGCGGGTCGACGTTCGGGTGCCACACGGGCGGCTCGAAGCGCACGTCCGGCGGCTCGCGCGGGAAGGCGGCGGAGAAGCGGAGGAGTACCTGCAAACGAGATGAATCGATTGGATTCGGAAGGACTATGCAGGAGATTGCTGTGAATTCGGTTTCCTCAGATTCCCCGGGTAAATTCGTGCTCATAGCCACTGGACCATCAACGACGAGCAGGAGAAGCGAATGTACACCAGGATCAACTCAAAATGGAGCTTACGGAGTACAAGAACTCCTCGCCCACCCCGCCGCTCTGCGGGATCGCGCAGCGCCACTCGAGGACGTTCGGCTGGCCGTCGGGCGCGCGCTGCAGCGTGGCGATGAGGCCGCTCGGGTGGACGAGGCGGCCGGCGGCGTCCTCGCGCAGCTTCGCCGTCCAGCCGCGCCATTCGTCCTGCAGGCGGCTTTTCCACTCCATTGTGTGCATTCTGCTTGGATTTGGGGTCTAAACCGGCGAAATATTAGGAGGACGCAATCGGAAGCAAACTCCACGAGAAATCCGCGATTTCCGGCGACGAATCGATCGATTTCTCGCTAAAACAAGCGGAAAAGCGGACGCCGCGGTGTGTGGAAATCGGCGAGCGAGCGCGTGGAACGAACGAACGGAAAAGCCGAGCGTTTGCCGCGTTGCCCGCCTGCCCGCTTGCACACGGCTCTCCGGTCTTCCTGCCGCTCCCGTCCGCTCCGCTCTGCCCCGCCCGGTTCGTCCGCCCCGTTCGTGTGCTCGCGGGCGACCGGCGGCGAGGGGCCTCGCGAAAGACAACGCCCGTGTGGCTCATTTGGGTTCGCATTTCGCGACCGCGTTGATGAACGAACGAGCGAGCCGAGTGTCATTGGGCAACGGAATCAATCGGGGATCGAAAGGGCGTTTCACACGGTTGAAAGCCTTTTACGGAACACAAACAAAAGTATTTATTTCGACCGTTCGGTTGGAAGTGCGGGAGAAACAAGAATTATGTAGGAGAAGCCTTGGCAACACTTGCGGGGAAGAAAGAATGCGGACGTAACGTGGAAGACGTACGAGGAGTACTCAGAGACATCATCGCCTCCGGTCTCACTCCAGGTCCAACCGCTCGATGTCCAGCCGATTAAAGTCCAACTCCTCGAAGTCGGCGGCCATGAGGTCCAAAGTGGTGACGTGGGCGTTCGATACCACGGAGAGCGTGTCGTCGCCTATCGACTTGGAGGGGTTTGTGTACGCGGAGGCCCGTCGTCCGCCTCCCCGCCTACGTGCAGGTTCAGCGGCGCCTTCCGCCGTCGCTCTCCTCCTTTGGGTTCAACCGAAAGAAGTAATAAAACGGAAGGATTACACCAAAGGGACCGCAGTGATCGCTCGGGCCCACGTCTTGAAGGCGCGGCTGTCGGCGTAGAGGAGCGTGACGTCCAGCGGCGCGCCGCCGTCCAGCTCGCGGGCGACGAACTCGGCGGCGCGGAAGGTGGCGTTGCGACGAGCAGCTCCTCCCCGACGCGCTCGATGGCGATCTCTAGAAGAGGGCGACGAGCAGCTGGAACGAGCGGGCCGCCCTTCACTCACGTTTTCGCTGCGCTTCGCGTCCGCCCAAACGAACGCCGGCTGCACGTCGGCGGCCGACCGGAAGGCGGCGTTTGTCCACCCGAACTCCGCGTGGTCGCCAAGCGTCGCCAAGCTCGAGTCGCAGGCGGCGTGCTCGACGAGGTGCCGTGCGAACGGGACGGCCGCCTTCGCGCTCGACCACCACTTATCGTCAGACGGGCCACTCCAGGAACGAACGAATGATTGATGAAAGGAAGACTGATGATTCAAGCAAGGCATTGATTTCAATCGATTGATAGCCGGCTTCTCCGATGCCGCCTGCCTTGGGCGGGAGTCCGCCCGCCGTTGTGCTCGTCCACTCCCGCCTGTCGGCAGCTCGTCGTGTTCCTCCAGTTGGAGCTTTCGAATCACTCGCTGGCAGAAAGTGGAGATCGGCGGGCAAAAGAGAACGTCCCCAACTTGTCCGTTCTTTTCCTCCTCACCGCTCTCACCTCCCGCTCGTTTCTTTCGCGCATGTGTCCGCTCACGCCCTGCGCACGTGTCGCGCATTCGACTCGGCGAACGGGGCCGCGCGGAGGACGCCGCCGGTTACCGCCACAAATTCGAACGCGGACGGCGGAGTGCGGCGCGTTCAGTGCGAGTCAAGCAGACGGGTTGCGCGTTTGTTTAGAAGATGGATGGCGGTCGTGAGCTTTCTGTTAACCGCTTCTCGGCTTGCAATTTTTACCGACTGCTCGCACATGTGCTCGTTTCCTTGATTGTCGGCGTGGTTCATGATCCCTAACGACTCAAGTGCCCCCGCAGTTCTTCCATTGCCGCGCACCGCCAAGCAGACGGCGGCGGCCAGTTCCAATGGGCGGCTTGCCGATCACTTCAGTGCGCGGCCCTTGACGGGCGGCTCACTTTCTTTGTTTTGGGCAGGAGTTTGGCGGGCAGGAGGCACGTTCGCTTTTTTCCGTTTGATTTGCCGCTCATCCCTCCGACTCTGCACGCCTCTGCGGTGCCGCCGTCTGTCGCCTCAAATTGAGGGCGTTGGCCGGTGGGCCCGCGCCGCTCAAGCAGTGCGTTTCGATCGAAGCCGAGGGAAGATGGGAGGCAGTTAATTTAAGACGAGACCGAACGCTGTACACCTCATTTGATTTCTTTACTTTGGGCTGTTCGAATGTCTATGGAACGAAGGAGAGTAATCACTTTGATTGGATGATTGGCTTTGTTTTCCGCGACGAGAGGGTTTCTGCGACCTCGCGGTCATTCCCACGCAAGAGCGCCGCCTAACAGAGCGGGCATTCCACTTCTCACTTGAGCGCGCGGTCCTCGTTGGTCGGCTCGCTTTCTTTCGGGGCAGAAATTGGCGGGCGAAGGGTGCTTTCGTTTTGTCACTCGATCGTCGCGATTCGTGCCGTTGCTCGTTTTCATTGTTTCGTTCCAGGGATGGATGCCAGAACGTTTACCAAGCGCACACGGGCGCAACAGCGGCAGTACGAGGAGGAGTTGGAGAATTTCGACTACAAACCGATGCGGCCGCCCCAAAAGAAGCGCACCCGCACGGGGCCGCCGCCCGTTGTGATCATCGACGAGACCGGCGAGCGGGAGGCGCCGCTCGTTCGGGAAGTGCCCCATCCGCTGCCCGCGATCGCCGAACAGCCGCCCGAGAGCCCCGGACAGCCGCAGCAAGCACTCGCTCAAGTCAAGCAGGAGCCGCAAGTGAAGCACGAGCCCGCCGACGACGCGACCGCCCGGAAGAAACGGAAAAAGAAGCGGGCAGCCGCTTTCCCACTCGTGCATCAAGTGAAGCAGGAGATCGTGTAAGCAACGGGATGGGTGTTTGGTTCTTGATTATCTGCTTTCAGCGAACTCGAGCAGAACGGACTGCAGCCGAAAGCGGTCACTGCGGAGTTGGAAGTTTGCGTACCGGGAGCTGACAACCGTGCGACGGGACAGGCGGACGGATTCGAACCCAATGTTTTAGTAGCGCACGTCGACGATGTTCCAACGGCAATTGCATCGGAAACTGCAACGCGGGCGGTAGACTCGGCACGCAAAACAAGCCACGTTCGTTACTTCTTTTGTTTTCCGACTGCTCACGGTTCACTTTCAGTTCACTTGCTCGAAATGCGGCTTCGTGGCAAACAAGCCAACTCACTACCGTTTTCATCTGGACGGACATTTGCGGACAAGCGGCTTTTGCTGCTCGTTTTGTGGCGTCTTATACAGAGAATGTTCGCGACGGAACACTCACGAGAAACAGCATCACGGATTCGAACGAAAAGCAGAAGCCCAGTCGTACAAGGGCGTCATCGAGATTCCGCCGGTTAGTCAGCACTGGACTTACTTATTCGACAAACGCTACCTAATTTCCAGGCGGATCTACAAAAATACAAACAGGTTGGAACGAACTTTGCGGACGTCCAGTCAAAAGCGAAGAACATCGGGGCGCTTTCGCCGCCACGCGTAAGTTATACTTGTTGTGGATTTCTGTAACTGGGCTACCAACGACACCAGTTTTCCTCATTAGCCCTGATTGTCCCTTTAGTACTCGTGCGGAACGTGCGGTTATGTGGCCCCGAATCCAGGATGTTTTCACCATCATCTGAAGGCCCACTCGAAAACTCACGGCTTTTGTTGCTCTTTTTGTGGTCTCCTCATTGAAAAAAGCAAGGATCGAAACAAGCACGAACAGAAACAACACGGATTCGAGCGACGTCCGGTCGACAAAGGATTTCGGGGTGCCATCAAAATACCCCAGGTTTGCTTCACATCAACTGTGTCTTGACCTCTTTTCCAGCGTGAGCTCGAGAAATACGCGCAAGTTGGGACGAACTTTGCGCAAGTTCAACTGGAAGCGAAAATCTCCGGCGAGAGGTTTGCGAAACGACCGAACCGAGGCGACGGAGTGAGTCTTTTGAACGCACTTGCTGTATCATCTCCTACCTCCATGCAGAACTGCAAAAAGTGCGGAATTTCGTTTGCATTGGTGGCCGTCCATCACTCCGCAGCGCACACCGACACCCAGAAATTCATTTGTTCGGTGTGTGGCATCGGTCTCACAGCGGCGAGGAGAAGACACGACCACGAGCTCAAGCTTCACAACTTCGAGCGAGAGAAAGCCGACTACACTGGTTCACTGGTTTATTCACATCGCAACCGAAGAAAAGAGGAGAATGTCGGGAGTGAACCGGCAGACGTTGCGGTGAGGTCAGCGGGAGGAAGCGGTCGGCGGCGGGAAAGGCGGAGCGGTCTGGTGGGCGCACGTTCGGCTCGCTTCCATCGTCGGGCGTCTTGGACGATGGCGATCCATGGGCGTTCGCGGGACTTGTGCACGGAGCCGACGTTCTTGCGGTGGTCTTCTTCCCAGCGGGTCGGAGAGCGTCCGGGTGGTCGAGGAGCGGTCGGCGGCCGGCGTCCAGCGCGGGCGGCGGGCTGGCGGTCCATCGATCGTCGTCGCGGCTGGCGGCGTCGTCGCTTCCTCCGCTGATTTGTAGCAGTCGGCCGGATGGCCATTCGGGGGCCCGCAACGGCTTGTCCCGAAGATCCCGGGGCGGGCGAGCGAGAGCGGCGGCGAGAGTGACCGACCGCTCGGCTCGAGGAGCGACCACCGGAATGCGACTACACAAAGAGAGAAGCAATCCGAATTGCGCCGGTCAGTCACCCTTTTCCGCTCAACCCATCCATCCCCCACTTGCAGGACCAATACGCGCAGCTACGGAACCTGACCACGAACTTCGCCGCCGTCCAAATGAAAGCAAAGAACGCTGGCGAGTATTTTGTGAAGCAAACCACACGCGGGGTGAGAGTCTCAGTCCAGTATTGTGTAAACGTTTTTGCCCAGAACTGCAAGGAGTGTGGTGTTTCGCTGACGCTTGTGGCATACAACCACACCGTCGCACACGCCAACACGTGCGATAAATTCCGCTGTACGGTGTGCGGGATCGGCGTCTTTGACGGGAGAAATCGACAAACCCACGAGTCGAAAGTCCACAACCTTGTGCGCGACCGGGTCGACTGGCAGACGAAGGAAGCGATCTGCATTCCGCCGGTCTGTCCTTTCCTTCCATTCAACTCACTCATCCATTTACCGCTTGCAGGAGCAGTACGCGCAGCTGCGGAATCTGACCACGAACTTCGCCGCCGTCCAGTCGCGCGCTGTCCCCAGCAAGCAGACCGAATCGAGCAAGCAACAAACGACGAAGCGCAAGCGGAAGAAGAAGAAAAGCGGGACGGACGAGCGGATCAAGCGGCTGCTCGCTCTCGACCCGAAACGCGAAGATGCGATGGACGAAGCGGAGATGCGAGCGTTCATCGAGGTCGAAGTGGACGACCGCGGCCGAGGACGGGCGAAGAAGCGCCGCCTGGAATCCGACGACGAGGAGTCGGGAGACGGCGAGTGGATGTCGGACGAGGACGAGTCCGAAGATGACGTGCCGGCGGGCGAACGCGCGGAGGAGGACGACCTCGAAGCCGCCCTCAAAGTGGAGATCATTGACGACTGTTGATTGTTCTTGTGTTTTGTTGAATAAACGCGCAGCTGGCTCGGCAGCGGGCAGGAGATCACTCTTTCCGTCCACCTATGAGTGGGCTGCGTGCCGAAGAGGACGTCGCGTGGAGAGGAGCCGCCCGTCCCGACCTTTTCGGCAGTCGGCGGCCGTCTCCCTTGAGGGCTTCGTTCAACGGAAGCGAGCCGAATTCGGAGAGTTTCGGGCGGCGGCCTTTCGATCAACTGAGTGAGGGGAGCGCCGCCCGCCGTGGTCGTCGGTGAGGACGAGCAGTGGAAAGCCGCCCTCAACTCGCCACTGACGAGTGCTCGTTCGGAACGATCCGAACGCCAAGCGGACAAAAGACGAGTGAAGTGGGTCGAATGAAGGGGCACAAGTAATGAAGTGAAAGGTAGAACCCGCCTTCGTTCCCCGCATTCCACTCAGGGGCAGCTCTCGACATTCGGCCGCACGAGTGTTCCTTCCAGCGGGCAGTCCGTCCTTTCGCGAGTAAGAGCGACCGCTCCCACCGCCCACTCGTCCGTTACATCGAGAGGATCCCCGCAAAGGGCGCGTTGCCGCCAACAGGCGACCGCTCGCTCCTACCGACCAGCCGCGAATTGTGGTAGTCGAAGGGTCGTTTCGGCGGCAAACCGCGCACACAATGTTTGCAGTTGCCTCCCGCTGCTCATTGTCGTGTTAGGCCCGCCCGTTCCGGTTAACCTTCGTGCATCCTGTTTTGATCAAACAAAGGAGCGTGTTTTGGTGCGATCGCCGCTTTTCAATCCGCCCGGGGGATTTGAATTGCAAACAGCCGATCAAGCGAGCGAACGACGAGCCTGGCGGGTATAAAGTGAGTGGTCGGCAGACAATCGACATCCTCCACTCACTCCTCTCTTCTCTTCTCTCAACTCGAAAATGACCCGCTCTTCCACGGCCGTCCTCTTTGTTCTGCTGGTCGCCTCCGCGGCCGCCCAGCCGCTCACGAAGGACCTCCTCTCGGGACTGCTCGGAACGGTGAACGGCGTGGCCGGGAACGCGCAGCCGGTGGTCGGCGAGGTCACCGGCTTGCTGGGCGGCTGCCGCCAGCCGGGCGCCCTCACGAAGATTGTGAAGCTGCTGAACCTGCCGGCGACCGTCGATCCCGCCCAGTTCGTGCAGCTGCTCTCGATCCTCACGCGCCTCGACTCCATCCTCACGCAGCTCCCGCCCTTCTCCTCTTGAAACGAGCGGACGGCGTGGTGGGCGGCTTGCTGGACGAGCTGCGCACTCTGCTGAACGTGCCCGCCGGCGTCGACCTCGGCAGCTTCCTGCAGCGCCTGCTCAAGGCCGTCGAGAAGCTCCTGAGCGACCTGCTCGGCAACGTGGGCGGCCTCCTGCGCACGCTCCTCGGCGACGTCACGCAGCTCACCGGCGGCGTGCTCGACATCCTGAACGGCGTCCTCGGCCAGCTGACCGGCCTGCTGGGCATCCCGGAGGGCGTGTTGCCGCTCGACTTCGTCCAGCAACTCCTGCCCCAGCTGGAGAAGGTCCTCGACTCGCTGCTCTCCGCTCTTGGCGGCTCCTCGGGCGCTCTTCCTCTCTAAGCAGTGTGTTGTGATCGTCTTATTCAATAAACAGTCAAGCATCACTGGAAGGCACGTGGAAGGGCAATAATGGACGGGCATTCAACCGAGCGGGCGGAGGAAGCCGACGAACACGAGAAGCGGAAGCAGCGAGCTCCTCCTTTCGAATGGCCACAAGCAGGAGGGGTGGTCGAAACAAAGGATTCCTCTTGTTGCGTTGAGCGACGAGCGTTCGGTCAGCTTCTTCACGTCTTCGTTCCGCGGCGACCGCAGCGTCTGCTTCGAACTGCGCCGCAAGGGCAAGACGGAAAAGGTCGGCGCCGTCCTCGTGGTCATGAATTCGGGGACTTCCGTTGAGCAGAATGGTCGCGGATTTGCGGAGAACTCGCGAACGTGTCGCCCGATCTTCCCACTGCTCGACGGCGGCGGCAAGACGGCCATCCGGACGGTTCGTTTCATGTCGGTGATCAAACGTAGACGCCCACCGTGTTCCAAAATCTCGGCTGCGGTCTTCAGCTGCAGTCAGGCGGTCGCAATCGCATTCGAATTCCGTTCTCCGCAATTGCGCAACAAGGGAGCGAGCGCACGCACGGCCCGCTCACATGCGGCAGAAGGCGCCCGTTCCCACACTCCGATCAATACGTTCCTGTGGTCCAGTCGGTAACGGCGCGGATTGCGAGGCGGTCGGGTCGCCGGTTCGAATCCGGTGGGTCGTCAAAGCTGACAAAGTTAATTTGGCATGTGTTTGGGGTTCACGTCTTCTCGGGCAACCGGTACGTATCCCCGTCAGCTTATAGCAGTATCAGATCGACTAAACAGCTTCATCGCGCCTGGTCGGCTGCCTGGGCTTAGGCACTCTAAAGGTTCTTTTTGATTTCGTTTTGTTTTGCCGCTCGTCGAGAGGACGCAGACGGCGGGCGTTTTGGGTCGTCGGCCGTCTCCTGCGGTTTGTTCGGCGCGTCGGCCGGTTGGATGGCGAGCAGTCATCTTTTGTTCGACGCTGCCGTCGAGTGGCCGGCGGAAAGCGTTGGGGAAAAAGGCTGCTGTGTGGAGTGCTCCGTTCCGACCGCCCACCACTCAACGGCGACGGCAACCGGCCCGAACGAGCGAGTGGTCGAGCGATCCTCCCGCTCCCTCATGGCTTTTTCGTCTGTCCCCCTCCGGCTCGCCGCCCTTCCGTTCGACTTCCGCTGCTCTCCGCGGAACTTCGCCCGGCCAACCCGCCGCCAAACGAGCTGCCCAACCGTCGGGAACATAAAGCGGCCGCTCGAGCGGAGGACGGCGCCCGCCGGCTTGTTTCTGCGGTGAGTCCGCGCGACGAGTGGTTCAAACCGCTCAAATTGGTCGTCACAAGAGCAGAAAGCGAGCTGCTTTATTCCGCAAGCAAAAGGCGAAAGATTAGTGTAAAAAGAGTATCGTCGACGTTGGTCCCAAAGTGGCGTCCACTACCGGCCGGGCCCATCGGGTTGTTCAGCTGCCGTTCGACGAGCAGCCGGCGGAGGCCGCGGCTCATCAAGAGGGCGCGGCGGCTGAACGAGCGCGCGATGAGGGGCGGGCGGGAGGACGGGGAACTCACTTGCTGGTGGCCGGCTGGGCGGCCGTTGAGGCGACCAGAAGGGCGAGCAGGAGGACGAGGAGCAAGTGGACTTTCAGCACGAACATGGCGGGTGGATGCGTGGGATGATTTGGCCGCTCCATTCGGTAGCTTTTATCCGCCCGAGTAGACGAAACGAGCGGGCGGTTCGACGCGAAGGGCCGCTGAAATCGACGGTTTGGCGACAGAAAGCGGGAATTGTGTTTTGCTTTCGTCAAGGAATGACGCGCATTTCCGTGCGTTTCCATTACGGCGGTGAAGTGCACATCAAATGATTCACTGTCCGCTTTTGTGCACTTGGAAAGACGTCCATTTGCGTAGTTCAGAGCTCGCTTTCTTGTGAAAACGCTCGCCCGGGTTACGACAACAATCGACAAGTTCATTCAGTTTACGGCACAAACGAACACAAAATTCAATTTGTGCGCATCCAATTGAAGAGACCAAACAGATACGATTGGCTTTAGGGAGCCGTCGTGTTCGGCCACCAAATCGCGGTCAAAATCTTGGGGTTGGTGCGCGAAGCCCGGCCGCTGAGCGAAGAAGCGATCGACGGCCGCCATCACTCGTTCGTGTTGCTGCTCAACGTTCGCATCAATCGCATCACCATTGCAGAACCTACAGGATTTCTCCCGGCAGCCGGCAAGCGGATTTCCGTCCGGATGTCTGCACTCGTGAAGCCGGCCGCTGTCGCGCACTCCACCGCCTGGTAAGAGCGACCGGCCAGAACGGACAACAACGCTCCGCAGTGGACTTCCAGTGGCTCCTACATGTTCCATTAACTGAAAGAGAAACCGAAGAACTTGCCTAAAACTGCTGCATCCAGAAGTCCGCCGAAAGGAACTGAAGAATGAAGCGGTCGTTCAACGAGCGGAGGTTCGCAAAGGCCGTCCGGCAGTCGCGAGCCCTCTGCTCCGTCCACGAGTAGCCGAGCGGCGGCGAGGGCCAATCATAAGTGCTCCAGAGATGCGGAGAGTTGCGCGCGTCGATGAACACCCGCTCCACCATTTCGTTCCGTTCAACTCTAAACGAAAGCCAATGATTTCGTTCTTTTCTTCGCGTGCTCACGGGCCGTGAGCGGCGATCGCCGGCAAGCAATCGACGAGTTCCAGCACGCGAGCGCGCGAGCGGAAGAACGGGGCGAGGTCTAAAGAAAACGGTTAGTCACAACCAACTGCACGAGAAGAACGAACAAGGTTGAGTGGTCCAAACAGGTGTGATTCGCGTCTTCTCGACCACCGCCACTCTCGGATTCTTCGCAAAGAAGAGGAAATCGTGGGTACACGTGGAAGAGAAGTGCGGGATGTTGGGCGGCAAGAATTCGCGCAGCAGTTGGACGACGCCCGCGAAGGCGCGCTCCGGGTCGATTTGGACGTCGATCGACTGCAAACGCGGCATTTCTAAACAACAAAGTAAGCAGAATACATTGAAGTGAACGCACTCTTGAACGTCGACAGAATCATCGCCCAATCCCGGACTGTCTCGTAAGTGGGCGGTTGTCCGAATGAAAAGAACAACCACAAATGGCGGACTTCCGCGCGGCCGAGCAGCAGGAATCGCTGGAGTGAATCGGCGGTTGCATTTTCCTTTTCCAGCAAAAAGTGCACTCCGTGCTGCGAAGCACAACTCAAGCTGAGAGATTCGTCCGCGTAGACAAACGACCCGCCCTCTCCGCTTTCTCTGCCGCTTTGAGTGAAGAAGGCAGCCGGAAAGGCGCGGCAACAGAAGAACAGGCGGGAGGTCCACAGTCGGAGGGCCGCGCGAGTTTGAACGACGTTCGGAGCATTTCTGGGATCGTTATGCTTCAGCCAAGAGCTCAACGTTTGCTTCATCAGTACACGGCGGACATCTGCCTTCATCTTCGGCCGGATCGGCTGGTCGCCTTCTGCGGCAGGCGGGACTTTCTTCACTTCCATAAGCGTTATGAAAGGAAAGCGGCAGTGGCAGCAAGGAGCGAGGCAAACGAGTGGACTGCGCGGCCGCTCGCTCGACCAAGCGAGTGAACGCCGCTGATTGCGTTCGAACCCAAGCCGCGCCCACTTTCGAACTCCTCGCTTTCCGCCCGATCCCCAGCTGCCGGACAGCGTTGGTTTCCGCTGTGCGCGGCACAAACACTCGGCCTCTCTTCTTCCAGCAGTCCAAAGTCCAGTGAGCGACCTGCTTGACCACGCACTGCACTCCTCCAACATAATTCCAATTGCTCGCTGTTTTGCAGAACTTGCCGGCGCGGAGAACTCGCGCTCCCACCAGCCCATTCAAACGATTGCTCGCGGTAAGCGTCCCCCCGAATCTCGCGGGTTGGTTCGGCGGTCGGCTGCGCTCGTCGTGGTCGTTCGCCTTCTTTGTGCTCAAAACGATGGCTGACGCGGTGCCCGCACCGCTCGTTCCCGTCCGAACCAAGCGGTAAAGGCCGTTCAAACATCATAGCGTTGTTTCTGGTCGGCTAGACGATGTTTCAATTGGTGGCTATACAAAAGCGTGGAGTCCTAACGGTCGGTTTCTATTCCAAACGCACTACTCGGTCCTGACGGAAGTAGTGGATTTGTGGACAGGAAAGACGATGTAAGTCATTGGATTTCGTTTTCTAACTCCGTCGTTCCAGCATTCCCGCCGAGCGTGTAGAACTTGAAAAACCGGTTGTCTTTTTTGAAAGCTGCAACGAAGTTCTGCTTGTCTGCGTTTCCCGTTTCGGCAGGCCTTTATTATGGACGACGTTGGTTTTGGACGTGCGATCGGGACAACTGCATGCGGAGAGCCATGTGATCGAAGCGTTTGTTAACGACGAGCATGCGTTCGCAGGTTTCCTTCGGACCACTGAACCCAACGTGTTCCTGCTGTTAAAAACATCGTTTGAGACTGTGGACCTGCAAGTGCTTTCGTGCGAATGGAACGGCCGAAATGCCCGGCTGATTGGCACGATTCAGGGAAGACGCTCCTACGACTACAGAAATGCGTACTATCACGAGAATAAGATCTTCTTTATGGCAACACAATACGAAGGTACGAATCAATGCTTCTTCGGTCTTCGCTTTGTCGAATTGGGCGCGTTGTGGAACGAACAGCCACCGGGAAGTGAGCCCAGCTTGCAAGTGCGAAAGATTGAACTGCAGCCGGTTAGTGCGAGTTTTGTAATTCGTCAAGTTTGCTTGGAATATTCAGCTTTGGGGCGCGAAATTGCACCTTCTACACACTCATTTTGGCAACGGCCATTTCTTTGCGTTCAAGAACTCACACTGTGTGAGCTGGGAGCTTTTCGATTACGACAGCGACCAGAACACGCTCTTGTCATTCAAGTTGACCTTTCGCACCATCAGCATCAACGTTTTGACAACTCTTGGAATTGAAGACTGTGTTCTCAGCATTTTCACAAAAAACAAGCAACAGCCGCAAAAGCGCACTTCCTTCTCCGAGTACCGTTACGCGGTCAGGTGAGCGCAAAGACGAGAGCAGCAAGTGATTCACATCGTTTGCAGCAAACCGGAGAAACTGGTGCGTTTGGCGTGGTTCGCTCGCCCGAGTGCCGTCGACACGTACGCGCTCGTCGTTTGTCTGCACTGATCGAGAGTTTGGTTTTCGTACGGCCTTTCTCCAAATCACACCCCTTCCCCCTTGTGTGCATAGATCGTTTGTTGATGTAACTTTGTTTCGTGAATAAAAGCTTCGTGTTTGACTATCGGCTTCGGTTGCTCCTTCCCACTCGGTCGTGCAATCTGCGCGTTGTGTGGACCACTATCGGTCGCGCTCGCGGACGACGAGCGGAACGAACGGCGCTCGTCTGACGGCGAATTTTGCCCGCCGAATGGAACGCCGGATCGGCGGTCGCTTCCGGCTGGACGGCGAGCGACAAGGGGGAGTGGGCGGTCGACTCACCCTGCAGCCGCTTCACCGCGTTGCTCGTCGGCCGCGTGCACGCCGCCTACCGCCTGGTGGACGACTTCGCGCTGTCCACCCTGCTCGGCAACTTCGTGTTCGAGAACTGACCAACGGCTTCGTGACCGACCGACGGCGGCGGGTCGTGAACGGGAGCCTCTTCATCGGCACGCACTCGACGAACGTCGTCCAGTCGGGTGCTCGTGGGCGGGACTTCGTGCGCAGTCATTCGACAAAGGGTTACAATCACGACCTCTTGCTGCTCGACCTGCAGCACCAGCCGGGTGGCGTCTGCGGCACGTGGCCCGCCTTCTGGCTCACGTATACTTTTAATAAGGAGCCTCACCGACTGTCCGAAAAAGGGCGAGATCGACGTGATCAAGGGGACGGAAGAGCCCTCTCGAATGAATTGACCGATTGATTGCAGGAGTGAACAGTTAGACGGTGAACGCGGCCACTCCGCACACGACGCCCGGCTGCACGATCCAACAGTCGAACGGCTCCAGCGGTCGTCTGGTGACGGCGAACTGCGACGTGAACGCGGCCGGGCAGTCAGGGTTGTTCGATTCAATCCGCGGCCACCCGCGCGCTCCAGCCTCCCGGCCGACGTGCAGGGCGGCCCGCCGAGCTCCGACCACTGGCCGCAGCCACTCGCCGTCTTCGCGGGCGGCTGCGACATCGACGCCCACTTCCGCGACCAGCACCTCGTCTTCGACCTCGCTTTCTGCGGCGACTAGGCCGGCAGGACGCGGTGTGCGGCCCCAAAAGCCGGCTCGTGCCCGCAGTTCGTGCGGAACAACCCGGCCGCCTTCCGCGACGCCCACTGGCTAATCAACTCGCTCGAGGTCTTCCAGGCCTAAACGAAGAGAAGACTTCTTCTGGTGAACGTGTACATTCCTCCTTCCAAACATGCAATGTGTTCGTTTGGGCAACGATCTATATTCCGTCGTTCGAGTTCAGCCGGCAAGAGGCTTCTTTGACCAATTTTTCAACTAGAAATGGCTTGAGTTTTGATTCGAATACAGCGAGGGGTGTTGACCCAAACGTTGCGTCTAATCTTCCGGAATGTCTCACTATTTCTCGATGATCTTTTTATGCTTCAGATCACAAAGCGCTCTTCCGGGTTTGACGGCAGGTCGTTTCATTGTGCGAAGAAAGTGTGACTTGTTTTATTTAGACTTCATAAGTGAACACAAAGCTAAAGGCGACGCCGTTCTTTATCTCCCCCGTCCAAACCTGCGCGATCTTCTGCCACCAAGGCACTACATCGTCGACCACCGCGGCATCGAAAGCGGCGGTTTTTAGGCTGAACTCCGTGCGCGAGGCGAAGAACTGGGCTGCGAACGACAGTCCCTGCTCGTGATCTTCCTGGACACCCTGCATTGATTTAAGCTGTTTTGTTAACAAACCTTGTGCTTCTCGCGCTTTGGCAGCTGAATTTGCGCGAAGATTTGCACAGGTGAGAGTCCCGCCTGTTTTGCGCACTCGGCGACACGCGATGAACGGGCGAACAGGAACGAGAGCAGCGCGTTGATGCGATCTTTTCGATTCTAAATCTCGATTTCAAACGGGTAGTTGCGGAATGGAAACTAACCGCAAACGTGCAGACGTCCACCTTCACAAGAAAAACATGAACACGAAACGTGTCGTTCAGTGCGCGCAAATTCCCGAAGGCCCCGCAGAAATCACGAGTTTCTCGTTCGCTGAGCGGACACTCGGGAATTGGCATGGCTGGATTGCTCAACGGCTCATGAAATTCGGTAAGATCGAGGGTCACTTGTTCCACCACATCGTTTTGTTCGAAGCTGAATGGCAGACGCGTCATAGAAAAAATTCGCACTTACGACCCGTTCGCTGCAATGTCCGCAACGCAGTGACGGGCCTCGATCTTGCGAACCAACGAGCGGAAGAGATGGGCGAGATCTAAACAAACTTGGAGGTCATTCTACTGCAAGAAACGTACGAGTCGGCGGACAGACGTTCGACCAAATCAGCGCCTTCTCGATTGGCTTTCTCCAAAAGATTAGCGAGTCGTCATAAAAACCCGAAACGAATTCGATGTTGCAGTGGGGGAAGAAATCACGGAGCCACATGATGATCCACACTTCTTCCTGCCAACGTGAGATCTCCACATTAATTCGCTCCAAATGACGTAGATCTACGAAAACAATTACAAGGAAACATTCCAGATGACTCACCTTTCAACGCCTGCATGATCACTGTGACACTGCGGAGACCTTCGAAACCAGGAGGATGGAAAGGAGGCCGAAACTTCAACGAAAATCGACGGATGTTTGCCTGTGCCACTTGTAGAAGCCTCGCGAGCGATTCCACGCGCAGGTTATCCTCGTCAAAGCGAATCCGATTGGTCGCATCGAACAATGCAATACATTCACCCCACATCACTGAGGAAAGTTGCTCGCTTGCAGGTTTTTGGTACTTTTCGTTTGGCATAAAGAAAACGGTGGTGAACGAGCGGCAACAAAAGAGCATCCGCAGCGTTCGCAGCCGGAAAGCGGCACGTGCTTGCAGGAAGTTCGGACCTTGGGGGAGTTCGTTGTGCTGTCGACGGACGTTTAAGCCGTGATTCAACAACGCTCGGCGCACCTCCGCCTTCGTTAACGGACTCTTCTTTTCGTCCATCGAAAATCTGAAACGAAAACAAAAAGTTAAGCGGAGCGCGAATGCGAGAGATGCGAGGAAAGCGGTGAGCGACCCCTGATGCCGCGCTGCCTGTATGTGAGTGAGCAGGCGGTGGACCGCGAGCATCGCGTCGACCTCAAAACAACGCTCGGGTGCCTACCGCCAAGCGAACTTTGCTCATTTTTGCGAGCACACGAGGCTTTCGGTCGCCTGCCCCAAACGGCGCCGCCCGCTGCTCGCTGCCTGGGTCGCCACCACAACCTCCCGCACTCACGGGATTAGAGCCTGGGCGTGTATTCAAACAAGACCTCCTCTTTCCGTCCACTCCTTTCGTCTCGATCTCTTCCCAGACGATGTCCCCTCGCAAGACGCGGTCGGTCACTCGTCACAAACTCAAACAAAAAGCGGCCGTTAAGGAAGCGGAGCGCGTTACCGCGAAGCTCTTCAAATTGCACGAGCCGAGAATGAACGCGGACGTTCGGCGCGCACTGATGTTCGACGCGTTGAGCCCATTCTTGCCGCACAACGATCACTGGAATGCCCCGAATGTTGTGCAAGCCCGCACTGCCCCCCGCTTCCGCACTCTCTTTTTTTGTCTGCAGCCGCTCGTTCCCGTTTGTCTTCTTCACTCAAAACAAAATACGCCGCCACATCTGCGGTTGAACGCGTGAGCCGCTTCTTTTGGAGGTCCGTACGCTGAGATCTCTCCACTTGTTCTTGACGAGCGACAATGAGCGCATCGACTCGATGACTCGCTCCTGCCTCGTTTCCGAACAGCAGAAAGCCCGCGGTTCATTCCAAACAATTCACAGAAAACAAACAAGCGATCAAAAGACGTGAATCCCCCGGACGGCCAGCGGGTCGCGATGGACGGCGGCGTCTGGAAGACGGCAAGCGTTGAATCGGGCGCTCGGAACTCACGATCGGCGTCCGAGGCGGCGAGGACGGCGGACGCGACGCCGACGGTCGGGAGCACGAACGCCGCGAACTCGGCGAACGTCCACTCGGCGCGCATCAGCTGCCGAAGCCGCTCGCCCACCTCCGCGGCGTCCGCTTTCACGAACACGTGGGCGAACGCCCGCCGGTCGGCCGTCGGCGGGAGCTCCGGTCGATCCATTGGCGAGGAGAAGACGGGCGGCGGCAAGCCGGGAAGCGCGGCGGAGTTCGTGCGCAAAACGAACAGCTTGGCGGTCGGCTCGTCGGTCCAAACGAGCGGCAGCAAGACGGCGAGCTTCTCGCGACACTGAAACGAAAGATGGACGAGGAGAAGCGGCGGGGAACTCACGCGTTGGAGATCGAAGTAGAGGGCCGTCGGCTTCTGCTGCAGTTGGGCGAGGAGACGCACCGCCCAGCGGGGAGCGGCGGATTGGACGGCGGGAGTGACAGGCGGAACGGGCGCTTGCGGAAGGCTCGTGGATTGCTCGGCGGACTCCACGGCCGTCTGTTTGTCGTCGCTCGACTTATCCGACGCTTCCTCGTCCGATTCTTCGGTTGTTTGCTGCTCGTCGCCGCCGGAAGGCTGGAGGAGAAGCGGACAGATGAAGACGCGAGTTGTCGCTCACCTCGCTCGCCACTTGCTCGTCCTTCGCATAGCGATCGTGTCGGTGAATTCGGCGCTCGTGGCGGTCCCGATCGCAGCGCTGCGGATGCCGCGAATCGCAGACGGCGCACTGATGCCCGGAAGTTCGCGAATGCGTTCGTTCGTGGCACCACAACGTCCCCGGCGGGTACTCCACGCCGCAGTGGCGGCAAGGGCGCTAAAACAAACGATCGGGAGATGGAGAGCAGCATGGAGAAAGCGACCTTTTTGCTGGAACTCGGCTGTTCGCTCGTGGTCGCCGTCGCTTCGCTGCCGCCCGTCCGTCGGCTGTTCTCGTCGTCCGCGTGCTCGTAGCCGTGCTTCTCGACCTCGTGCAGCAGTTGGCTCGTCTTGTGTTTGAAGCGCGCCGTGCACAGGCGGCACTCGAAGCGACCGCCGGACGAGTGAGTGCGGAGGTGGGCGGCTCGGCAATGCGGCGGGTAGTCCAGGCGGCACGTCGGGCACCGCCACTAAAAAAGCAAAAGAGGAATGGAAGGCCCACGAGTGTCTGCTTACCGCACCGTTCGCCTCGTCGGTGCCCTAAAGAAGAGAAAGGAAAGGTGAATGAGTGGATGCCCTTGGGACTCACTGTCGTCGAATGCCCGGCGCGTTCCCAGTGCTTCCACTTGGCCGTGCGGCGGTAATGCGCGTGCACCTGCCGTTCGTGTTGGTTGCGGCTCGTCGCGAGTGTAAAACGCGCCCCGCATTCAGCGCACGCGAAGCCGCTCGTCGCCGCGTGCCGCCGTTCGTGACGCGCCAAATTCGACGCCTTTAGCTGCAGCCCGCAGCGCCCGCAAGCGACCTGCAAGCGCAAGGCGTACGAGATGCCAATGAATCGAAGGAGCCCACTTTCCGTTCGCCGCCGTTGGATGGACGAGGTCGCGCCTCGGCCGCCGCTGGAGCTGGCGCGGCGTTCGCTTTGGAGCGAGTGGTGGGCGGCATCTTCCGATCGAATTCACGTGTTGGACGATCTGAAACGACAGCGAAATCACGACGAAATCGGAGGAAAGAGAGCCGAAATTTCGGCGTCGCCTCGCCCGCGCGCGTCGAAAAAGTCGGGCGGCGGCAGACGAACGTCGTTTTCCGCCGTTTGGGGGCGATCGGCCCCGCGCTCTTGGCGGCGCGATTCAAACGGCCGGCGGATCGCTTCTTCGCGCTCGTTTGGCGCGCGAACAACACGCGGCAGACGGGCGCGGGCATTCCAGTGGCAACACTCTCCTGTCTAAAAGACCCGAGATGACTCACGGATGCCTTTCGTAAACCAATGCAATAAACCGGAACAGAGGACCCCGCTTGCTTGTTCCGCGCCTTTGGGTGGCGTGTTTTGACGACCAGGTCGAATTCGTTCTTCGCAATGATCACTTTTTGTGAACAGACTTGAACGCGCGGAAGCTAGAAAGCAAGCAGATGCCGCTACTGCTACCCGCAGTCTTCGTTCTGCAACACCCCACTTATCAATGCAACCCAACAGCTGCTTTATAGTCTCTCTGCCCCTCCCTCTCGTCCGTGCGTCATCGACAGGCGTGATCCCGCGTGGCTCGGCCGAATAAAACGGTCCCGAACAAACGAACACCCGCGTTCGCCCAGCGGTTTCTCGCCACAGGCGAATGAGCGGAAGAAAGGCGTCAAACAGACGAATCGGGCCGCTTTGTTGCCCGAAGCGAGCGGCCGTTTGCTTCGGCAAGGAGCTCGATCAATCCTTCCATCTTTCGAGCACTCCTTCCCTTTTTATCCTTGTTCCAATCGCCTCTTCTCGGTCTTGTCGATCCTTCCGCCTGTTCGAACAGAAACGACCTCTCCCTCTCCCCTCGTCGATAAGCGAGTGATCCGAACGGACGCGATTCTCGCCTCGCTTTCTGCTCTCCGGTTGTTCGGCCGTTCGTCCGGTCGGTCCGCCGTTCGTTTGACTTCTGAAACGAAGGTTAGTCGACGGCATTTGGCCTCGAAAAAAGGGAAAGGAAGATCGCTTCGATCGCCGTCCGCACACGCACTCGACGGCCGCCACGGCGCACATCGCGGCGGAGAGCGACCATTGGGCGCGCCGGTCGACCGTTCCGACGAGCGGCGATTGAATGATAGAAGAGATGAGAGTGGACAGGCCTTCCCCACGGTACCACCCGAAGAAGCCCCGTTTGCAGACGCACTGAAGCGGCCGCCGTTCGCGCACGAATTGCGGGCGGCAAACGGGTGGGCGGCTTCAACGAAGAGAAGTGAGGAGAAGGAAGCAGTGGACGAATTGATTGGAAACTGCTGCGTGCAGCTCAAAGTGTTGGAGAAGCAGGCGAACCGAAGCTCGGCGGACACCAAAAAGACGACGATTTCCTTTCTGCTCGCCGCCCCGACAAACCTGCACTTGCAGTGACTTATTTGAATGGTTGCGAATCGCTCCACAGATCCCATTACAGTACGTTCACTGCAAGCAGCAACCTTTGACTAGTTTTCTTAAGGTCGTTTGAGGGCCGCTGTGTTACAACGAGTTTATTCAGTAAAAAGCCAAATGAGTGAATGGGATTCACAAGAATCCATCACAAAGCAATCGCGCGAACTGCAGGGAGCAACCAGCGGGTCGGGCGAAGAAGGCCAAATGGACGAGTTTCTCCGGCTTGCTGCAAGAAAGCGGTCAATCTATTGGATAAAAAGTTATGACGGACCTCAGCGCATAGCGACGGGAACGCAAACCATCCGATACGGAAGGTTCGTCACGGAAAGCTTCCGAATGAACCGTGAGAATTCCATCGCAAACAGCAATCGACTCCAATAGGTCTGGCACCCCTTGCTTCAAGCAGCACACGCCGTAGCTGCTGGCTAGGAGGTCGTAGACGAAAACCATTTGGGCCTCGGTTCGATAATCCATCCAGACGACGAACAGGCGATCGTTTTGAGCGGTCATTGCATGGGTTCCCCAATCAAAGCCGATCTAAACGCTGCGGTCACTCCATCAAGAACATTCTTCTCACTTTTTCGGTCTCAATTTTGGCGATCGGGAGCTCAAAAGGCCGACCACCGTTGACGAACGCTTTCCCGTTGAGATCGATCGCAATTAATCCGTTAATGAGCGCTCCAGAGTCGCGGGACGGAACAACAAAATAGAGAACATCCTTGTGCACACACTTGAGACGGTGCATAATCATATCCGACTGTAGATAGACGCGTCCAATCGCTTCCACCTCGTTCGTTCGGGCGTTGAATTTGTGAAGCTGCATAGTGTAGAGGATCTCTTCGCCCTCCGAAACCAAAACGAAGACGTCCGCGTCCTCGGTGGCGATCACATAGGCGGGCGAATGGCCGCCCATCTGCTCGATTCGCTCCGGGACTCCTCGGCGATCATTCAAGTCGATCTTCATCCAACTTCTCGTCCGTTCTTCCTCCACAGGGCCCTTTTTGGATCCAAAAAGCCACTCGCCGACGAACGGCCCACTTTGCTCCACGGGACTGTCGAGTTCCTCGATCTCCCACTGTCTGGAAACAAAAATAAAGCAAACGCAGAAAACACCTACTTTTTGACGTCTCCAGTGAACGTGTCCACCGACAGAAGCCAATACTTCGTATCGATAATCGTCGGGTACACAAAGCGGCCGTCCGGAGAACACAGCCACAAATCGTAGAGCGGCTCTGAAGCGAAGCTCGATAGGCAGATGCCGTTCGGAATGGGCGGAGGGCAATCGTCTTCGGAATCGTATTCGAAATCGCTTTCGCTCGACATGTTCATTGACTATAACAAACGAAAGGAGTGATTTGCAACGAAGGAACACGAGAAGGATTTGAGCAAGAATCCCGTCAGCCGCGTCTTCTGCTCACAGCAACGCCCGCACAAGCGCTCGAGTTCTTTGACTCCCCGCGTTGTTAGTTGACCCCCACCCTCACACCCCCTCGCAGTTCGCTTTCACAACGCAAAAGGGCGCACTCACTACGGTCGATGGGTGCAGAACGCGATCGCGTGCGGGGCGAAAAAACGATCAAAGTTTCCCACCACTCTCTCCGCTCAACAACAAACTGCGTTCTTTTTAGCCAATGAAAAAAACGCCGTTCACACACCGCCCACTCGTGCGGCGAGCGCAGCGGCTTCCATTGTGGAAAGAACGATCACGAGTCGCAGCTCGCGTTCGGTTGGCAAGATAGCGCGTTTTTTCGCTTCCCACTCGTGGGACCCGCCAGTCATTTCATATTGATCCATTTCAATCGCGATCCCGTCCATTCGTTCACTTCCGCTGTTCGAAAGTTTGAAAGGAAGCTCACGAGGTCGCGTACTTTCCGTCCGACCCCACGTTCTTATCGCCGTTTCTGCTGCAGGCGATGTCGCCGCGCAAGACGCGCTCGATGACTCGCCGCGAGCTCAAGCGGAAAGCCGCGGGGATCGGGGAGGCGAAGGGCAAACAACCGAAGATCCCGAAGAAGACGGAAGAGATGCCGCCAAAGCCCACGCCAAGGATGGAGCCGGAAGTTCGCCGGGCTCTCATGGTCCACGCGTTGAGCACCCGACTGGCGCACAACGACCCGTCGAATGCTCCGAATTTTCTCCAAGCACGCGCGGTTTTACGCCTCCGCACTCTGCGGCTGTTCTTCTGCTGCCGCTCCTTCCCGTCCGCTTACTTCACGGTCAGCAGAAAGCAAAGAGAAGGCGGACGGCCGTGGATCGTCCTGGACGGCGAAACGATTGGTTTGGACTCTGCTACGTACCGCCCGTTGTATTTGGCGATGAGAAGCGAAAATGCGAGTATCGGAACGATCAAACGACTGCTGTTGCTCGTCCGAAAGGATTTGCGGCAAGTGGGCGTGGATTTGGCCTGCCGGCAAGCGACGACGTTCGACGCGCTCCGCAACTGGGCGGAAGTTTTGGCGATCTTGAAACGTGAGGGCTTTTCTCACTTGCATTACGCCTCGTGCTTGTCTAGTGTGCCCGCAGTTGGATTCGATCACGCACTTCAGTTCGGAAGGCCAGCAACGACCGCCGTGGGTCGTCCAGCTGCTTCGGGAGTTCCTGCCGCAAAATCTCAGCGTTTATTTTTCGATCTGCGAACAGGACTTTCTGTTGTTTGCGCCCCCTTTCTCGGGCACAATGCAAACAGTGCGGCTCCGTCTTTTATGCGACAAGCAAGCTCGTAGGTTCTCGTCGTTGTTCCCATTTCAACCTGCTGCCTCTTCAGATGTTATGCCTTTCTTTCGCACGCCCGCAACGGAAATGACGCTCGTTGCGAGTCCAGCGAGCATTGCGGCCAGCGGACCGTGAGCACGGACGCAATGGTCGAAATTCAAGCACTCGGGTCGTTTAGAATCGAACCAAACGCTGTCGTCGAGAAGGTGACGTTTGATTTGACTCCCGACAGGTATCCGGCATGGCCCCAACCGGAGGTGATTGGTGGGGCGCCGTGGAGCGATGAGGAGAGTGTGGAGTTCCGCACCGCCTTCAACAATCTGCGTTCACTGAACACGACGTTCCGTCTTCAAATTCTCCTTCCGTGGATCCAATGCATGTCTTCGGTAATAAATTCATCTTCACATGTTCTTCATTCCGCACACTTTTAGTATCGAGAGGAGAAAATCAAGGCAATGATGGCCTTCTTGGTCAACCGCGCGGTGTCTGTCGCTAATGCGGCGGAAGCAGCGGATTTCCGACTGCAGACGTACGGCAACAACTCCACCTGCCGAATGCGCAGAAACTTGCTGTAGGTTTCGTCCGCTCCACAAATTACAAATGAACTTTAGTGGTGGCACAAAGAAGTCTTGCGCGGCGTCAATCGATTCTTCGCCGCGAGAACGGATTCCACCGTCAAAGGCCGCAAATTCGATGCCGAGATGTTGGAGACGCACGAACGTTTCGGCCACGAGGTCGTGCGCGTGTGGACGATGGAATTCAACGGCTGTCGTTTGCAGTTTGTTCTTGTTTATGATCCGTTTTATGCGTAAAATTGCAAATAAACGTAGTGATTCGAGAAACCTCGTTTCTTTCTTCCCCCAACAGGAGCACGCACAAATCCACGGGAAGTGAACGAACAAACGAGCACGCGACAACAGCCGGACGCCCAGCCGCTTTCATTCGCACAATCCTTCGAGGATTCCACCGACTTTTGGGTTCCCGAAGCACCTGAAAACGTTGGAGAACGCCAGGAGATCGATGGAAGCACTCACTTCTTCTCTTCGCAATCGAACTGCTCGTCGTTGTTCGCGTTGACGACGAATGGCTTCCGATGGGTGGCCGACTGGGCGCTGGAGAGCAACGAGCGAACGCACTCCGGCGACGTGCACTTGACGCCGATCGCCCGGACGCGCGGCGAAAAGGAGACGGCGGCCACGACGTCCGCGAAGCGGTGACGCATAAATTCAAGCGTGCTTATTTGACGAGTGGGGCTTCTTTTCCGTTTGTCAACATCAACTGCTCGGTTTTTCTTCGGGTCAACAGCGATTCGGAAAGCAAGCGTGCTTGCGAGATCAAACGTTTGCCAAACAAACTGCTCTTGGTCAAAGCTTCAATTTCGAAAGCGCTTCGTTGCTGGCGGCTCTTCTTGAAAGAAGCGATGAGTTCTGACGAGAACGGCAGTGAGATTTTGTAAGAATTTTGCGCAAAACCCGCCCTTCTCTGGACCAAACTCCATCGATCGATTAGAGGTTTCTCACATTGCGCATCATCGGTCCCTCACTCGAAGCCCTTTGGGATGCGCGTTCCCACTGGCGAGGTCAGCGGTTGCATCATGAGAGAATCACAGTTTTGCCCAATGCGCGTTGACCTCGTCGTTCACACGCCGCCCACTCACTCCTGGCAGCACTCGTATAAAAGCGGAGGAATGATCCCAGAGCGATCAGAAAGCTTCTTTCCGCAAGTGTCCTCGAGTTGCTCGCTGCCATCTTGTAAGTTCTTTCCCTCTCTCATCTCTCATACTTTCTTTTATTGCAGAATCATGGGCTTTGACTGCGCGAAACTCCTCGCCGCCCGTCCCGTGCTCCACGAGAAGGCGGCCGCCGTCAGGAGTTTCTACCGACGCTACCGATCGGCCAAGGTGCAGCGTGCGGAGAACGAAGAGGTCAAACAACTCGCGCAGACGCTCAAGCGGCTGAAGCTGGAGCACAAGACCGAGAGCGCGGAGTACAAAGCCGCGGCTGCGCGATGGAAGCTCATCGTTCCGCGAATCAAGGGCGAGATCGCCCGCTTGAAAGCGAAATGCCAACGATTGAAGCGGGCCGTTGCCAAGGCTCGGCTTCAATTGCGACGTGAAGCTTCCATGCCGCGCCTTCGCCTCGACTACGAACAACAGCGCAAACTTCTGAAGGCTCTGGAAGCGGCCGGTCCCGACGGAGTGGTCGTGAACTTCTGCTGCGGCTCGAAAAGTCTCCGAGTGCGCGTGCGCCTGCTTAGCCGACGTCCTTTTGTTATTCATTGCATTCGTTGTGTTTAAATAAACCGTAGAAAATATCTTTGGTTGCGATGGATGGGTGATCAAAGGCGGTGAGAAGCCGCTGCGGCTCCTTTCGTCTACCGGCTGAATGCGCAATGGGCGTCGAGATTCGAAAGAAAGGAACTTGTTCGCTTTGTGGACCGACACCCGTCGAAATCCACTGGTTCGATCGAGCCGGACTGAAACGAAAGCCAACAACGAATCGCTAGTGATCGGCCGCCCACTTCCCTTCACCCGGCTCATTCCTTCCCGCACTCACGCCGCCGGAATGCGGTCACTCACCTCCGTTTGCGGCCTGCTGCTCGTCGCCGTCCGAGCGGCCCAACTGGTCGACTTTCCGCCGTTGACCGCCGCTTTCGACTGCGATTCTTCGTGAATTTCCCGCCTTCTTCCCGCCTTCATCCCTCCGCTTCAGGAAAACCACGTGGTTCAGCAATTGCACGTACGCGGCGCCCCGCGCGGTCGAAGCGGCCGCCGTGGACGCGGCTTTCGGCTTCACGATCGCCGTCGAGAACGCGGGAGCGGCCGGAGGGCACAAGTGAGCGGCAGAACCTTCGATTCGCTCCACTCGCTTCTCTGCAGCTTCACGATCGAAGTGCCCGGCTGCGCGGCCACCTTGCGGACGGCCGACGCGCAACGAATCGAAGCGAACGGGACTCGTGGGTTGCCCCTTCCGTCCTTCCTTCCTTTCTTCTTTCTGCAGACTTCTCCGAACTGAAGGTCGAATTCCTCGGCTCCTTGCTGCACCTCGTGGACGGCGACGAGCGGCGGCTGGCGGTCGGCGGCTGCGCGGCGATCGGCGCGTGGACGAACGTGAGCGTTCGCTTCGACGCGCCGTTCGACGGCCTTCGGCTTCGGGCGGTTCGTCCACTCTCTCCTTCCCCCTTTCATTCGATTGCAGAACGCTTCCGTCGACCTCAAGCTGAACGAAACGATACCGGCGAGTTTTGAAGAAGACGAGCAGCTCGACGTGATCGCTTTGGACCAAAGCGTTCGTCCTCCCTTTCCTCTTCCATTCGATCCCCCCGATTGATTGCAGGCCGAGCGGACGTTCATGATCGTGATGGCTTCGTTCGTCCCCCATCTTCCTCTAATTCAAGGCCAGTGGATTGCAGGATCGTGGGCGCGATGTTCCTCGCCAGCCTGCTCGGCATTTCGATCGCCGCCGTCCTCCTCTTTCGCCACCGCGCCCGCCCGACCGCCTTCGCCCCGTCGGAGGTCGTGATGGCCACTCCGTTGGAGGAATAAACGCGCACTCACTCCACAATTGGTTTATTGCTAAAGCGTCGAGATTAAATGCGTCGTCGATTCAATGGAACGAATGGGAGAGGAGTGACTATCGAAAGAGGAAGGAAGGAATGATGGCTGTGGTTTGCGGTTCGGGAGTTTCGTTACGTGGCGCTCAAAAAAGAGGGGAGGAAAGGCCGCTGGATCGGTGGGGACGAGAAGGCATGAGGTACGCGAAAGAGGGCACGTGTCATTCGATTCGTTCGTTAAGTACAAGAAGGAGGAGAGGAGAAGAGAACGTGGTCCAATAGGCGGCTGTACACGAACGGGCGAGTCGGTCACTTCCGCGCGCTCATTTCTTCGCCGCCGGCTTCTTCGTGGCGCCTGAAACGAAGAAGTGAGTTGAAGGTGAATCGTGGACGAAAAGGATAGAGCTCTTTGTTCTTCTTCGAGCTTCGAGCAGGTGACATGTGAAGCGACTCATTAGAAGGCACACATGGTTAGTGAACACTCCCGACTTCCATCCCCAACTCCTTTAGCTCTCACCGTAAACCTCTTTCAGGATCAACATGGAGGAGCGCTCGGCCTCGCGCATGATCTCGTCCGACGTGTTCATCGCGTTGCGGATCACCTGCTGCGCGTAGCGCGACGCCTCGTCCATCATGCGCTTGGCCGAGCGTTGGGCGTCCGCGTAGATCAGCTGGACGCCCTGCGGAGTGGGCGACGGCGTGCGGCGATGCGGGGCGGCGGGCTTGCTGGAGGAGGGGGTGGGCGGGGGCAGAAGGTGCGGGTGCGAGGGTGCAGCGGAGGAGGAGGGAGCTTGAGGGGCTTGTGGGGAGCGTGGAGAAGCCGCGGCTTTCGGCGGTCGTCCGCGGCCCCGCTTCGCACCAGCGGCGGCCGACGAGCTCTTCCGGACGGGCGACTTCTTCGTCGACTTTTGAGGTCGCTGGAGTTTGCGGACGATCGCGTTCTGCCGCTTCAACGGCGTCCGTTTGGTCACGCCGGCCGGCTTCTGCGGGCTCTTCGGCGGGCGTCCGCGGCCGCGAGCTGCGGGGGAGGTCGCGGGAGCGGTCGAAGCCGAGGGCGCAGCGGGGGACTTTGGCGGACGACCTCGCGGCTTCGCAGCGGCCGCGTTCTTCGCCGGTCGCTTCAGCTTGGGCGTCGCGGTCGCGGTCTTTCGGGCGGCGGCCGCTCGCTTCGCCTCCGGCGACTTCGGCGGCCGTCCGCGCGGCTTCGGCGCGGCGGCAAACGTGCCGCTGGCTGCTGGAAAGACGGCGGCGATCATCAACCTCGAACTCGGCGGCTCGTCTCGGTCGGGATGTTTGCGGCCTTTCGTCGTCGTTCCGTCGCGCGCGCACTCCCTCCCTCGTTTCGCAAGCAGAAACAACCCCCGTGATCCACCACCCACTCATTACTCGGTTAGAAAGAGAACACTTCAATCGAACACCCAACAGTGCGGCGGACTGCGGAACAACGCCGTCAGTCCACAAACAGCCTCTCGCTTGCAGCTCGAAGAAGAACGAAAGAGTGGAACGAATGCAAGAAAGGAAGGGGAACTCACTCTTCTTCTTCGGGGAGGCCTTCTTCTTGGCGGGCGCCTTCGGCTTCTTGGGCGATGCCTGAAGAAACAAGAAGCCGGTTGCGGGGTCGACGGGCGGCTGCTGCGGAGAACCCACCTTCTTGGCCGCGGGCTTCTTAGCTTTCGGCGACGCCTTCTTTGGCGAGGCGGCCTTCGGCTTCGTCACGCGTCCTGCAACACGAGCAATCGAATCATTTAATGAATGGATGGAACGAACCCTTGGTGGAGCGCGAGGCGGTCGCCTTCGGGCTCTTCGGCGGGCTCGGCGACGCCGGAGCGGCGGCCGGCGAGGCGGGAGCGGCCGCGGGCGAGCCGGGGGCGGCGGCGTTCACGGCCTTCGGTTTGGCGGCCGCCTTCTTGGCGGGCGACTTCTTCGCGGCCGGCTTCTTCTTGGCGACGCCCGCCTTCTTCGGCGAGGCCTTCTTCTTGGGCGCCGTCTTGGTTGCGCGGGCGGGCATCTTCGCTGGAGCGGCGGGAGTGTTGAGTGAGCGGAAGCGGGTGCTGAAATCGGTGGAATTGAATGCTGATTGATTTATGGTTCGTATAGACGCGTTCGATTGTTCAGATCACGATTCTTTGAACTCGAAGCACGAGAGTTGGCCGCCAGTCGATGGGGAAATTAGGCCACGAGCTGCAGCAGTACTGTAGCCACTCTAGGACACGCACAGAAGCACTGGATCGATTGAATCCGCCCACAGAGATCCTTCGCTATCAATCCCGCCGATCCGCTCCAATCACTCGCCAGACAAAGCGGAAGTTCGACGCGAAACGGCGGGCGCGCAAAGGAAGTCGATAAAAAATGGCGCGCAAAATCGACGCCGACCGCCGCCGCCCCGACGAGAACGCGCGCGCGTCTCCGCCGCCTTGCCGGCCGGCCGCACAGCCGCGTTGTGCCGCGCTCGCCCGCCACTGCCGCCGCGGCGATCGGGACCGAGCGCGTCCCCAAAATCGACGCCCCACCGCCGACCGACGCGCAATTTTCGAACCGCGGAATTGGCGCGCTGCGCTCGTGACGGCGGCCGGCGCAAGCGGACGCAAAGCCAAAGTGCGCAACCCGCCGAGCGTGTGCGGGCGAAGGCGGTGGAGCGGCAGCGAGCGCGACGCGGCGCGGGCGAGGGCGGAGGAAAAAGCAACGCTCGAAAGCAAACGAGGAGGCCCCCGCGTCGCCCGCCCGTCCATTTTCTGTCGGAAGAAAAGCGGGCGAGCGGGCAGCGCGGGCGGGCGTGTGGAAGCGAATGGAGAAAAATGGGCGTTGGGAGCGCTGGGCGGCGGCGGCGAGCGGAGTGGACGTCGGGCTGGTCGCGGCGTCGATTTTCCGTCGCGTCCACTCTCCGCGCTCTGCCGTCGTCGGCGGCGCTCTCTCGTCGTTTTCTTTCCGCCTGCAACTGTCGCCCGACCCGAGCGAGCGAGCAGATGGACGAGCCCCCTTCGTTTATTGTCCGTCCACACGAGAAGGGGGCGGATCCGCCGGACGCCGCGTGCTCGCCGAAAATCGAGCGAGCGGGGGGCGCGGGGGACGCGAAGCGGAGAAAATGGCGAGCGTGGCGGGCGGCAAGCGGCGAGCCCCGTTGTCCACCCGCAACGCGAGGGGGCCGCGAAAGGGGGAGAAAGCGGGCGAGTGGACGACGCCCGCCTTTCTTTTCGCTCAACGCACTCGCGCGTTGCGAGTGGGGGCGAGCGCGCAAGGCGGCGGGGCTCTCCGTTGACCACCGCCCAACGCAACGCAACGCAACGAGACGAACGAACGAAAAGCAGGCGAGCAGGCGGGCTGGCGGACGGCCTCTTCAACCCCGCGCCCGCCTTTCTTTCTTTCGACTTCTGCCGCCTTCCCGCGCTTCAAATCCCAAAGTCAACATCAACAAACGACGCCCGACGCCCGACGCTGTGGACGTCGGACGGGGGCGGGCGGAAGGCGGAGGGCCAAGAGGCGCAAATCGATGCTCCGCTCGACCCCGACGGCCGACTGGACGGCCGGACAGAAGCGCGGAAGAAACGAGGGGGCGGGCGGACGACCGAAAACTTCCGAAGACGGCCGCCGGAAAGCCAAAGAAAGGAAACGAAGCACGTGCTCGTTGTTGCCTTCGAGTGATCATACGATGCAAGACAAAAGAGAGCTCTTTAGAAAGAAATGGAATCCTCGTCCAGGATCCGAGGATCCGAGGACTCGAATGGTCGAAGCCGAAAGAATGCGAGAGGAAGAGAGAACTCGTGACTGCCGGCCAGCCTCAACGCCAATCGATTTCCAATAAATGCTGTCGTTCAAGATCTTTAAGACACAAACGGAGGTAATCGCAGAATCACAACAACTCTCGAACGAACAAGCAAGCAATGTTTCGGTCATTCGTTCAACTGCAATCCCTGTTCATGAACACGTGCATTCTTCTTCCCAACTGCCCACTCGTTTCCGGATGTCCGCGGCTTTTCGCTGATCATAAACAGCCAGCGGAGTACCGCGTAAATCCTGGCGGTCGTAAACCCCGAACCATCGAGGACGATCGCCGCAATTTTCTCCGATTTGCGCGACTCAACAAATCGAAGCTTCTGTCCTAATTGAAATCCAATTGCCGGAGGATTAACGAAGAATTGTCGGCAACAAGGAGGCGGCGAGGCGACGAGACCATGTGCTCGCTTCTTTCTCTTGTGTTTGAGGACGCGAGTGGACCACGTGACGTCCAATAGTTTGCTGCTTGTCGCGAGCGATCTGTGTGTTCCACTGCTGTTTTTGATTGCAAATGGATGACTCATGTCGAAATCAGGAGGAAGAATGCACGAAATAAATCACCAATCAGCCCGAAGGAAGAAGGGGAACAGCAGGGAGGCCACCAGTCACTCACTCGCAAGAAGGAACAGACGAGATTAAAGACAGAAGCGACTTCCGTGCGAATCGAAAGAGCGGCCGGGCGGCCGAACGGATCAGGCGGACGGGTCGTTTGTTTTTTAGCAACACGTCCAATTAATCTCCGATCCGGCCGCCCGCCGCGGACGCCCGAGGAAGCGAACAAACGAAGCGATTTTGCAACTCACAATCATTTCGGTTGGATTTGCTTCCGAACCGGGCCGAACGGAGCGGAGCGTTTCTGTCTGTTCCGGGATGGCGTTCGAGTTGATGCGCGCGAGAAGCGAGCAGACATCCGTCGAATGCTCCTTTGCATCCCCGTTCTTCGAACTGAAGGCGAGCAATCTTTGGCTTCTTCCATGGACTCCAATCCGTACTGATCAGCCGTTTTTTGCTCACCTGCTCGTTTACGCTCATATATCTCCGTCTGCCACCGTTCCGGCCCGAAATTCCGCTCGATTTGAACGCGAATCAATCAGAAGCGGCGGCAAACTAGAGGCCGATCGCTTCCATTTCGCCTTAAGTCAGAGGCAAACGTTTCTTCGTCCAGCTAATTGTTCTGCACGCGTGCCCTGTTTGTCGCTTCTTCTCACAGCTCAACAATCCCGGGTGGTCGCGTAAATTCGTTCGGCTATGACTCAGCAACAAGCGCTCATTGTCGCCCACGCGTCGAATTCGATTGTAATTGGCGGCCGTGAGAACGAGGCGGCAACAAAGCGGACGGGCGGGATTCCAAGTTGGCCGCTCGTCCGCGAAGAAAAGAAAGTCGGGAATCGCCGAAAGGTCGCTCGACGCGCTCCGTTTCGGCCGGGCGGGCGTGCGGGCGATTCCAGGACGGGAAGGACGTGATTCCTGCTCGAATTTGGAAACAGACCTTAAAATCTATTGCACTTGGATAGACGAGAGCAAAAGCTTTTGGTACTCTCGGAACAATTGAGCCACAGATTTTTTCTGCTTCTTTTCCCTTTCTTCTTGAACCGCCAGGCCAAAGAGATCAACGGCCGGGCCGGCTGGTTTCGAATTTGTTGTCGCAATTCGATCCGCCGGCCGCCCCGTCGACCCGCCGGCGATCCGAAGCGGAAATCGAGCGGCGGCGGCGCCGTTGCGGTCGGCCGTTTCGAGTTGGCCGCCCGCCGCCTCCCCGTTGGCCCGCCCGCTCGCCCGCAATTCAATCGGCGGCTATTCGGGAATCTTGCAGATTTTTGGAGGAAGTGGGGGTTATTGAGCTAAATCGAGGCGATCCAATCGATTACATTAGGGTCAAACTTGTAGCGTTGCGCGTTCATCTGTTTCCTTTAATCAACTGTTATTGAGTGGTTCCGGCGTTTAATCGCCTGATCGAATCCTCCTGACCTCTCCTTCCTGAGCTCCCGCTCTCGCAATCGATTGCCCCAATGTCCCCCAATCGATCTCCGTTTTATTGCGAAATCAAAGTGGGAGGGCCGCTCGGATTGGCGGGCACACTCGCGGCCTGCCGAAGTGCCCACTTGTTCGCCTAAAAACACGTGCGTTCTCGTCGATTCTCCGGCTTTCTCCCCACTTCTTTCGGGTTGACCTCCTTGAAATCCGAATGAGTTGGATCGAATTTATGCAAATTTCCGGCGATTTCCGCTGCCGTCGCGCGAATTTCCGCCCCACCGCCTTCTTTCTTCTTCGGCGGCTGGAAATCGATCCTCGCCGCTCGCTGGTTTGCCGCATCGACGGAGACGAAAGACGGCGCTCGGGAGCAGGAAAGGCGCGAGTTAATGAGCGGTGAGTGGGCAGACGCAAACTTTGCAGCCGCAATGGACACTCCGCTGTGAGTAGACGGACGGAGGGAGAAGTGGATTAAAATTTGCATTCCTAATCCCGCAGTGTGCAATTCTTTCGCAAGCAAGCTGGGACGTGCAATTTGAGCCCCCGATTGATTGCTTCTCGTTTGTACCCAACGGTTTGTTTCACAACACTCCAGTTAATTATGCGACGACGAGCAGCGGGAACCTTCGGGTTTGTTGTTTATAAAACGACCGTCTCCTTTATGCCAATTGGGTCGTAAAGCCGCCTCGTCAGTCCTCTCGTCGTCCTCGCCCGTCTCGAGTGTCGTTAATCGAATTCAACGAACGGGAGCTCCGGGTGGATCGGTGGTCGTCGATTGGAATTCGACGGGTTCTGCGGTTTTTCGTGTTCCTCCGCGTGTTTTTTTGAATGAGAGGAGTGCATCGCTTCCGTCGTTTCTTGGGATCATCAGACTGTATTCTCGGTTAGCTTCTTTCTGCCATTCGGTTGTCGTCTGCGTTCTTTTTGCCATAGTCTCGTTCGGTTACGAAATTCCTCTCCCAATCGCGACCGAGTCACTCGTTGTTTGTTCACGGGTTTTCTCGACTCGGCGACTCGCGCGGCGCGTCAGTCGGTTGATAAGAAAAGCGCGCGCGATCTCGTGCATTCCGCGCCTTTCTTTCGATCCTCTCGGTCATTCGAAGTCGCTGCACGCGTTCTCCTCTTCGTTTACTTCCATTTACCGCATGCTTGCAGCTCCCCGTTCAAACACCAATTGCTCTCGAAATCAAGTGCTCACTTTGTTGAAATCACCGCCGTTGGGCACTCGGCCGCGATTTTCGTCCAGTCGGCTGCCGAAGCGATGAGTCGCCAGCGACTCCTTCGGGCCGCCTTCCCGCTGCTGTTCGCCCTCCTGCTCGCCGCCGGCAGGGCGGACGGCTACTTCCAGCAGCAGAATGCTCGCGGCACTCCGATGGACATCCCGCCGCCGGGCGTCTCGTCGCTGACGTTCGTCTTCGATCGGACGGGCTCGATGAACGACGACCTCGTTCAAGTCAGTTCTTTTATTGAATCAATCACTTCAATTGAATTGAAGGTCCGTCACGGCGCGAAAGGAATCTTCGACACGGTGATGAAACAACGCAAGAAGCTGATCTACAACTACGTTCTCGTGCTCTTCCACGATCCTGGTTTGTTCCTCACCTTTTCTTTACTCCTTCTTGTTTAGACGTGGACCCGCCGTTCGTCACAGCCGATCCGGACGTCTTTCAGCAAGAGTTGGCGACCGTCTCGGTGCAAGGCGGCGGCGACTGCCCCGAAATGGCGCTCTCGGGCATCAAGAAGGCGTTGGAGGTCTCGCTGCCCGGCTCCTACATCTACGTGTTCACCGACGCGAAGGCCAAGGACTACCACTTGGAGGAGCGCATTCTGAATTTGATCCAAGAGAAGCACTCCTCCGTCGTGTTCGTGATGACCGGCGACTGCGGCGATCGGACGTCGCCCGGCTACCGCGTGTTCGAAAAGATCGCCGCCGCTTCGTTCGGCCAGGTGTTTCATTTGGTGCGTTCTCCTCTACGTTCACCTTCAATCGATTGTTGGGTTGCAGGAGAAGTCGCATGTGAACACGGTGCTCGAATACGTGCGGCACGCGGTGGAGCAGCGGATGATCCACCTGCTGTACGAAGTGCGCGAGCGGGGCCAATTGGTCGTGAGTCCCGTTGCGGTGGACGGGATGATGACCGAGCTGACGATCTCCTTGTCCGGTCAGCGCGACGACAGCGAATGGCTCAACATCACGCTCATCGATCCCGAAGGTTCCTCGTGCTTCCTTTTCGTCGAATCGATCGTTTAGGCGACACGGTGGACAAAGCGGTCTACGAGAATCAAGCGGGCACGATCGACCTGAAGAACGTGAAGCTGATTCGCGTGAAGAACCCGCAGCCGGGCATGTGGAAGGTGCGAACGACGAGCAAGAACAAGCACACGCTCCGCATCTTCGGCATCTCGTCCATCGACTTCAAGTACGGCTTCTCCACTCGCGTGGTCGACTCGATCGAGTTGGCGCATCCCCGCCCCATCGCCAACCAGCTCACGTACCTGATGGTCAACATGAGCGGCCTGCAGCCGCCCGGCCTCCTCATGCAGGTCTCGCTGCTCGACTACCACGGCCGCATTCTGTACCGCAACGAAAGTCGGTCGAATCCGCGCAACGGCGATCTCTACTTCGTCGGGCCGTTCATGCCGCCGAAAGGATTCTTTTTTGTGCGGGTGCAGGGCGAGGACGAGACTGTAAGCTCTCGGCAACGTTCTTTATTTCTGGTTTGTTTGTAGGGCTACGAATTCGTGCGCATCTCGTCCACGGCGATCTCGACCGTCGATGCCACCGGTAGGCATTCAAGCGATTACTGCCCTTTACTTGTTTGCTGAAGGACCCCGCGCGTACATGGCCGACCGCACGATGGCGACCGCCTTCCAGCCGGTGAACCTCACGTGTTCCGTCGAATCGGTCTCGCCGTACACGATCTACTGGAAGCACGGGCAGGAGCTGATCGGCGGGCCGCTCTTCTACCAGTAAGCTGTTAAGCGCATTCCTCTCTTTCATCTGATTGATTGAAGGCACACGGACACTTCGGTGTGGACGATCGACGCCGTGGGGCCGCACAATCGGGGCTACTACTCATGCGAAGTGGTCTCGACGGCCGGCAACCACACGGCCACCACGTACCTCGACTCGCGCGAACCCCCGCCGCACATCATGACCGTCCGCAACTACACGGTCATCCTCCACCAGCCCGCCTTCCTCCACTGCCGCACACAGTCCAGCGAGGAGGCGCGCATCGTGTGGGAGCGCAACGGCGTCGTCGTCGGCAACTCGGCCAAAGTGGTGAGCATTCGGAGGGATTGAGCGGAGAGGAAGCAAGCGATTGTTTTTGTTTTCTAGCGGTTACGAGCAAACATGTTTGAGTTCGTTACTTTAAAATGAAAAGATCGCGATAAGTAGAGGAAGAGTAGCAAGAACAGTCACCACTGCTCTCTAACATAACGAATCTATTCACTCGCTCATTTCACCCGCTCAATCGTTTGCAGTACCAATACCCGAACGGAACGCTGCGCATCCTGGACGCGAACCTGCGGGACGCCGACTTCTACCTCTGCCGCGCGACGACCTCGGGCGGGACGGACGAGGCGCGCATCTTCCTGTCGGTCTACGAGCTGCCGCAAGTTGTCGTGAAGCCGCCGCTCTTGTACGTGGCCCCCGGCCGAGAGTTCTCGCTCTCGTGTGTTACGAGCGGCGATCCCCCGCCCGAACCAATGTGGTTCTTCCGCGGCCAACGGGTCGTTCCGGACGCCGATCACTACATGCCCGTTCCGAGTACTTCCTTTCGTTCATTCCACTCCTTTGTATGGATTGATTGCAGGCGAACTGATGGTGCGCTCGGCCCGCGATCAGGACCTCGGCATGTACGAGTGTCGCGCCTCGAACCTTGCCGGCATCGCGATGGACGCTGCCCAAGTGATGTTTGCCAGTGAGTTTCACCCCTTGGTGCTTCTTTCAACAGTTGTTCTCTTCGTTTAGAACCGCCGCAAGTGCAGATCGTCGAGAACAAGCTGATGATCGGCCGGGGCACGCAGCTGCAGCTCGACTGCCGCATCCTGCAGGGAACCCCGCAGCCGACAATCAAGTGGTTCAAAGACAATCGCGAGCTGTACCCCGGCCGCGGCCTTCAGCTCCACGACAATCGATTGGAGATTCCGGTGGGTGCATTCGAGAGAACGCAGTGGAAGAGTGGTTGCTGCAGAGCGCCCAAGAATCGGATGCCGCCACGTACGTGTGCCGCGCGGAGAACATCGCGGGCGTGCACGAGGACAAGAAGACGATCCAAGTCGGCGGTTCGTTCATTCAAGAAGAATCAAACTGATTTTGCTTCTCTTGTAGTGGCCCCAACGATCGTTCCGTCGCCGGAGCGAGTACAGGGCAACATCGAAGGCCAAACGACGCTCCAGTGCCGCGCCCTCGGCGTCCCCCGCCCGACGATCACGTGGACGAAAGATCGGAAGCCGATCGACGTGGAGGGCGGCCGCTTCTCCGTCCTCCCCGACGGCAGCCTCCTCGTCCATGAGATTCGCGTCGAAGATCAGGGCTACTTCACGTGCGAAGTCCGGAACGAGTTCGGCACGCAAGTGAAGAACACGCTGCTCGTGGTCACGGGACTCGGCAACCCTCAGCATTCTTCTCCTCCTCTCATTCCTTCGGTTTAGTGAGCCCAATCCTCGCCCAAGCCCCGACCGAAGCGAACCTCATCGAAGGCCAGGATCTCATCCTTAACTGCATCGTCTTGTTGGGCACTCCGAAGCCGACCATCCAGTGGCTTCGCAATGGGAAGGAGGTCGAGAGCTCTGATCACACCGAAGTACCAACGAGCAATCAATCCAATCATCTTCGTTGTGTTCAGATCCAATCGGACGGCTCGCTCTTGCTGCGAAAGGGACTGGCGGAGCAGGAGGGCGACTACGAGTGTAAAGCGAGCAGTCCGGCGGGCGCGGCGTCGTTGAACGTGAACGTCCAGCTGATCAGTGGGTTCTCTTCCTCTAACAATGAATTTCGATGAGAAGAAGCGGACAATTCGTTCAAAAGAAGCAGCATTTTCTTTCTTTTGTTGTGTTCGTTGATGAGTGGAGTGAGTGCGGTGATCGTTTGTCTTCTCCCCGTCTTTTTGGTTCGTGGTCTATCCCTCGGCTTTCCGATTGGTTTGGTCCCTCTTCCTCCGTTTGGTCTCTCCTTTTGCATTCGATCATTCCTTTCCCAAATCGCTCCCTTCTGATTCAAAAAGCATCGCATGGGACGACAGACAGACGATCATTCGCTCGCTTTCACTCACGAACGACTCACAACGAGCGCCTGAAGCTTGAAGCGGTATTCACTCACCCGCTGCCCACTTGCCCGCTCGTTCGCTTCAGGCAAGCCGACGCTCATCGACGGCGCCCCGACGGTCGTGAAGGCGCGCGCCGGCGAGCCGCTCGACCTCAAGTGCCCCATTCGGTCGGTGGGCGGCGCGAAGGCGATGTGGACGCTCGAAGGGCAGCCGCTCCATGGGAACACCGCTTCCTACACCGTCATGGTCCGTTCCTTAACGAGGGGCATGCATGTTCGATTGATTGCAGCCCGACAACACACTCCGCATTCATCAACCGGACCACGTGCACGCCGGCCAGTACGCCTGCTCGATCGTCACACAGGCGGGCAGCACCGAGCACTCGGTTGCGGTCGAGATTCAGGTGAGTACTCATTTCATTTGTCTGTGTAATTCAATCCACAAATCCACTCGACCACCGCGCCCCGCTTGCAGACCGCCCCGTTGATCGCCGCCGCCCAGTCGTCGTTCAACCTTGTCCAAGGCGACACGGTCGCGTTGGCCTGCGAAGTGGACGCGACGCCGCCGGCGGAGCTCCGTTGGCTCTTCAACGGCGCCGAGATGGAGGACCCCACCGTGGACGAGACGGGCGCGTTGGTGCTGGAGACCGTCACCGAGCAACAGCGGGGCGTCTACTCGTGCATCGCGGAGAACGAGATCGGGAAGGACGAGCGGAAGATCCTCGTCACCGTCCACATCGCGCCCGTCATCGAGGCCGCCGGTTTGACCAAAACGCGGCACGCGATCGTGAATCAAACGGTGCGGCTGGAGTGTCCCGCTCGTGCATCGCCACCGCCGCAACGTCGCTGGAGTTACGAGGGAACGCCGCTGTTCGCGCGCTCGTTTGACTCGACGCGAATCGCCGAGCTGGACAACGACGGCGCCCTCGTCATTCGCCAAGTGCAGTTGACGCACGCCGGAAGGTCCGCTTTGATCCAACGAATGCTTGAAACTGTTGGATTTCAGCTACGAATGCCACGTGTCGAACCTGGCGGGCGAGGACTCCGCGACGTACATGTTGGAGGTGAGTGCGCCTTTTTCTCCTCATTTCTATTGATTCGAAGGTCCAATCCCCGCCTCTGCTGCTGCAACAGTTGCCCGAGGAAACGGAGGCGATCGTCGGCATCCCGTTGGCGTTGAGTTGCCGCGCCCAGGGCACCCCGACACCCGCCGTTCAGTGGGAGCGCGACGGCGTCGGGTTGGCGGCGGACGACGCGCGTTTCGTCCAGACGGCCGCCGGAACGCTGCGGATCGCCCAGCCGCGAGCTGCGGACTCGGGCGTCTTCCGCTGCATCGCGAAGAACGTGGCGGGAGTCGTGAGTTCGCAGACGACGCTTTCCGTTCGCGAGCCCCCGACTGTGCGACCGACCCAACGCAATCGCTATCAGCTGATCGAAGGCGCCGCCGCCCAGGTGGAGTGCGAAGTCGACGCTCACCCGGCGCCCACCATCGAGTGGTTCCTCGAGGACCGCCGACTCGAAGAAGGAGAGGACGGCGTTCGCATGCTGTCCAGTAAGTTCGGGTTTGGATTGAAGGACGAGCAGTCGGTTGGGTTGTTTGCTGGCTAGTGCGCAGTTCAAAAAACCTTCTCGTAGTTTGAACACAACGAGCGGCTCTGAAACAACCGCTTGACGGACAAGCGAATCACCTTTTCACTTCTCCTTGTTTGCAGACGGAACGCTGATCATCGAGCAGGTGGAGCGATCGAACGCCGGCATCCTGACGTGTCGCGCCACAAACACGGCCGGCGCAACAGAGGTCGAGATCGCAGTCGAAGTGTTGACGCCGCCGGAGATCCGCGACTCCGCCCAACCGGAGAGCCGCGCGGTCGTGGACGGCTCCTCGTTGACGCTGAACTGCCTTGTGGCATCGAATCAATTCGACTCGATTCTCTCGATCCAATGGTTCTGGAACGGTCGGCCGTTGAGTGCGAGCGGCGAGGCGGCCGGCAGCCAGCGGATGCCCCGCGTGACGTTCACCGACGGCCAACGACGACTGGCGATTCCGCGCGCTCAAGCCGAAGACGCCGGCAACTTCACGTGTGTCGCCCGGAATGCCGCCGGCTCCAGCAACAAGTCGTTCCTCGTCGAGATCAACGGTTCTCTTGCAACAATTGAATCCTAGTCGATCGATTGCTTCCAGTGCCGCCATTCGTGGACGATCAACAGAAGCGGCAGCAGAGCGCGATGGAGGGCGATCGCGTGGAGATCGTGTGCCCAATTGGCGGCACGCCTCGCCCGAACGTCACGTGGCTGGCGACGCTCAGCGGCGAGCAGGGCGGCGTGCAAGTGGGCGGCGCCAACGGCGAGAGCGTTCGTTCCTCCCTTCGGATTCAAGCAATTGATCCGCCGGCTTCCAGCTGATCATCCCCGCGGCACAAGCGCACCACTCCGGCCCGTTCGTGTGCATCGGCTCGAATCGGGCGGGCTCCGTCGACGCAACGGTGGAGCTCGAAGTCCTTTCGGCGCCCAAAATCCTACCCGCCGCCGACACACCGCGCGTCGTCGCCGCCGGCAAACCGTTGACGTTGAGCTGCGACGTCGAAAATGCGGACGCCTCGACGACCATCAAGTGGCTTTTCGTTCGTTCATTCCCCTCCATCCTCTTTGAGATGGATTGCTTGCAGAACGGAAAAGAAACGCTGCCCCCGAACGTCCAAGTGCCGCCCCATTCGCGTCGTCTCATCGTTTTGGAGGCGGCCGAACACCACCGCGGCGCCTTCACGTGCGTCGTGGCGAACAAAGTGGGCGAGTCGACGCGCGAGTTCCCGCTCGAGGTCAACGGTTCGTTCCTATCGATCGATCGCCTGATTGCTTGTCTGCTTGCAGTCCCGCCCCAACTGCTCGATCCGCTGCCCTCCGAAGAGGTCACGCTCGTCGAGGGCCAAAAGCGGCTGTTGCGCTGCGACGCCCGCGGCCACCCGCCGCCGCGCATCCAGTGGTTCCGCGACGGCGTCCTGCAGCCCGCCGGCGACAATCAGCCGACGCTCACCGTCGAGACGGCCGGCGAGAGCGAGTCGCTCGTCAAGAATCGGTGCGTTCGAGGGCGTGAAGCTGTCGAGGAAGGGTGGGGGGACCAACAGGTCGTTGCAATCTTGTTTGCGAAGACAGCTCTGACGAGCAGTTCAGAGACTGGAATAGACTTGAAAGCTCAGACCTTCCTTCAACAAACTAACAACCCATGATTGCAGATACTCGTGCGTGGTGACGAATGAAGCGGGCCAAGTTTCCAAGGAGTTCTTCGTCAACGTTCGTTCTTCCCTTCTTCACCTCCGCATTCCCTCGATTTCAGTCGATTTTCGCCCCGAAATTGGCGCCGATCGACGAGCAGCAACGGGGGATCGACGTGTTCGAAGGCAACACCGCCACGCTCGAGTGCCCGGTGCAGAACCTGCGGCTGGAGGACGTGAGCATCCAGTGGTTCCAACGAGGCCGCCCGCTCGACCTGGAGCAGCCGACGAAACACTACGCGCTGTCGGCCGACCGCACGCGCCTCACGATCTCCGGCGTGCATCACGGCGACGAGGGCGCGTTCTCGTGTACGGCGAAGAACGAAGCCGGCGAGGTTTCCGTTCCGTTCGAGCTCAAAGTCTTGGGTTTGCCTTTCAATTGATTGCCTCAACTCTTCGCCGTTGTTTAGTGCTCCCGGTAATCCAAGGCGCGGCGGAGGAGAGCGTCGAGTTGATCGACGGCGACGAGCTCGACCTGGAGTGCGTCTTCGAAGGCCAACCGTTGCCCACCGCCGCGTGGACCAAAGACGGGCTGCCCGTTCCGGAGCACTCCAAGGTACGTCCATCAATCCACTGCTTACTATTCTGCGCTTGCTTCCAGCTCCTCTCGGAGAACCGCTTTTTGTACGTGGACAAATCGACGACTGCCGACGCGGGCGTGTACATTTGCCGCGTGGAGAACGCGGCCGGCGTCGTGACGAAGAAGTTCGACGTGCGCGTGATCGAGAAGCCGTCGCTGCTCCAAGCCGAGGCCGAAACTAAGACCGTTGGGGTGCGCACTCTTCTCGCTATTCTCTCACTCCTCCCTCTCTTGCAGGTCCCGGCCGGCCAGTCGACGATTCTCGAGTGCGCGGTGCGCGTGGACGCGAACGCCGAAACCGAATACTCGTGGCTCAAAGACACGAAATTCATCGCTCCGGATTCGTGGGACTCCAAGTACAAACTGCTGGAGCGCGGCCGCAAGCTGCAGCTGCTGTACGCCGCTGACGAGGACACGGCCGTCTACTCGTGCCTGGCGAAGAATCGCGCCGGCCAGGTGCAGCAAAAATTCGAGCTGCAGGTCAAAAGTACGCGCTTTCTTGCTTCAAACGAATGATCCCCCGCTTGCAGTCCCACCGTCCATCTCGTCGACCGCACACCAGTACCGCGTGATCGAAAACGCGTCGCTGGTGATCCCGTGCGAGGCGCACGGCGTCCCGGCGCCGCGCATCGAGTGGCTGCGCAACGGCGCTGTCCTCTCGTCGGAGGGCGAAATCCAAACGGTGGACGGCGGGCAGCAGCTGCGCATCACGTCGGCGCGCGCCGAACACGACGGCTTCTTCGTGTGTCGCGCCACGAACGAGCTGGGCACCACGGAGATCGGCTTCGGCGTCGAGGTGATCCAGCGGCCGATCCTCACCGACACGACCACCGAAGAGGTGAACGTGATTCGCGGGGACTCGTTTTCGTTCAACTGCCCGCTCAAGAACGTCACCTTCACGGGGAACATCACTTGGTTTGTGTCGAGGTCGCTGTCGAAGCACCGAGCATCGACGTGCTTGCTTGCAGGCTCTTCAACGCGAAGCCGATTCCGCTGGAAGGCGACCGCTACAAGACGCTCCAAATGGGACGTCGCCTCTTCATCGGGGCCGCCGTGGAGGACGATCGGGGCACGTACTCGTGCACCGTACGCAATGCCGCCGGCGAGACGCGCAAGAACTACGCGCTCAACGTCCTCATTCCGCCTTCCATCTCGCTCCTCGAGCGGGACAAACGACGGGCGGTCGTGGAGAACGGAACGCTCGAATTGGAGTGTCCGGCGAGCGGCAATCCGATCCCGACGATTCGGTGGTTCAAGAACGGCGTCCTGCTCGATGCGTCGACACTCAAGCGGCAACTGCCGGGCGGCCGCCTCGTCGGCTCGGCGCTCCGCATCGAAAACATTCAGCAGGAGAGCGGAACTGCGCGTTTCACGTGCGAGGCGCAGAACGTTGCCGGAGTGGAGAACCTCGACATTTCCGTCGAAGTGATGAGTAAGTTTTCATTCTTGGCATCAAATCGATCGATCGCTTGCAGCGCGCCCGAAGATCCACGGCGAGTCGAATGCGAGCGCCCCAATCGACGGCGAAGTGGGTGGGCGGGCGGAAATCGAGTGCAAAGTGAGCGGAACGCCCGCGCCGACGATCACGTGGCTCCGCGAGGGCACGCCGATCTCTACGGACGATCCCGCCAACCAGTTCTACGCCACGCACAACCAGCAGAAGCTCAACTTTGTGGACTTGAAGAAGGCGGGTCGAAGCGAGGCGTTCGTTTGATTGTTTTGCTTGTTTGTTGCAGGAACACGCCGGCACGTTCACGTGTGTTGCTGAGGTAAACCCTATAGTTTCTTATGCTCAAATCAATCGCTCTCGTTGAAGAATCCCGCCGGAAGCGACCGACGCGACTTCGAGCTCCGCTTCCTCGAGGAGCCCACCATCGACTCGTCGAATGTCCCGCGCGATCAGCTCTTCATTCGGAACCGAACAATGACGCTCAGCTGCCCGGCGACCGGCCGCCCACCGCCGACGATCGTTTGGTTGCGCGACGGGCACGTGCTCGGCGTCACGGACACGCTCGGCCAACAGCACGACCCGCGCGTCACCCTGGTGCAGGGCGGGCGGCAGCTGAAGATCGAGCGGGTGGATTTCGAGGACTCCGGCCACTTCGTGTGCATCGCGACGAACGCCGCCGGCTCGCAGGATTTGGACACGAACGTGCGGGTCGTGGGTGAGCCGTTGGATCTCTCAAACACGTGATTCTTTCTCGCTGCAGACAAACCGAAGATCCGCGGCGAGCCCACCGAAGAAGTGAACACTCTGCTGAACAAACGGCACGTCTTCCACTGCGACGTCGATGCGCGCTCCGAGCCGTTCACCATCGAGTGGTTCAAGAGCGGCCAGCTGGTCGGCAGCGCCAAGGAGGGCGTCGTCGAGTCCGAAGCCTACATTCAGGCAACCAATTCACTTACTTCGTTACTTAACGCGCGGTTCAGATCACGGAACGCGGCCAGAAACTCCACCTGTTGGCCGCCCAACGGACGGACGCCGCCAAGTGGACGTGCAAGGTGCAGAACCCCGCAGGAGATGCGCAAAAAGAGTTCGAAATGACGATCCTCGTGCGGCCGCAAATCGACGAACTTCGGTCCTCGCCGACGATCGTTAACGCGGTGCACGGCGACGAAGTGGAGCTGAACTGTCGAGTGGACGCCATTCCGAAGGCTCAAGTGCGTTCTTCTCTGTCTTTCTCCTCCTTCAATCCTCTCGCTTCAGATCTCGTGGACGAAAGAAAGCGAGGAGCTCGAGGCGGGCGATCGGTTTGCCTTCCGCTCCGAAAACGAGACGCTCCTCATCCCCACGGCGACGTCGGCGGACGACGGCCGCTTCGTGTGCCGCGCGGAGAATTCCGTCGGCTCGACCAGTCGCACGTTCGTCCTGAAGCTCGCCGGACCGCCGCTGTTGGGCGACGTCCGCGAGCAGCCGACCGTCCAGCTCGGCGAATCGCAAACGTTGAGCTGCGAGCCGCGCGGCGGCAATCCGCCGTTCCAAACCGAGTGGCACTTCGAGGGGCGCCCGCTCACGGCCGACTTTGACCCCGCCGTCGTGATCAACGAGGACCGGCTGCTGCTGAGCGGCGCCCACTTGAATCACAGCGGCGAGTTTCGTTGCGTCGTCCGCAACGAGGCGGGCGAATCGACCAAAACGTTCGCGCTCGTCGTCCAGCAACGGCCCCGCTTCGTCGACACGGCGGCAGCCAATCCGACGATCATCGCCGGCCGCTCGCTCGTTCTCGACTGCACCGTCGAGGGCGTCCCCCGTCCGCTGGTCACTTGGAGAAAGGTCGGTTCTATCTTTCTATGGGGAGTTGACTGCGGAGCTGACCGAGCAGCTGTAAAGAAGATCCAATCGCTGCTTTATCGAATCAATGAGAGTTTATTACTCGGGGGTCTATTTACAACGCGCAATGGAACGAGGGGAACACGGGGGCCAACCCAACGAAACGGCGGGGGAGTCCTGAGATTCGAGTGGATGGAAACAACAACCGAACGGAACGAAAAGAAATGATCGAATGGCAGGGCGGAGGGAAGAATCGATCGATTGCGGAGAAGAGGAACCCGTAGAGAAGTCAAGGCGGGGAGTGAGTAAGGGGAACACGTGCACACAAGGGCGGACTACCGAAGACGCTCCAGTTCGGCCTCCTCGCGGTCGCCGGGCGATCGGCACAACGCCCACCGGCCGACCTCCACGCCTAGTCCTAAACAGAGCAGATCTTTGCGGCCATCGAAGTCAGCAGGTGGTGTGTTTCTTTGCTTACATATGAGCAGCGGGACGCAGAGGAGGAGGAAGAGTGCCATGGCGACGCGGCCGGCGCCCGTCTGCCAGAAGCCGCCGCCGGCGCCGCCGAAGCCGAGGCCCGCATCGGACGAGCAGATTCCGTACCGATTGCACGTCTTCTGCAATGGTGGATTGATTGGAGGGACGGGAGGGCAGAACGCACTCCCCCGGCACAATCCAACCCGACGCGCCAAATCGGGCGGTTGTGCGGCGTCGCGATTTGGTACTTGCGGAAGGCCGACTGGCAGCGACGAGACGAAGGCTTCTGCAACGAACAATCCATTCAATTCTATCGATTGAGAGCTTACGACGTTGAAGTCGAAGCAACACAGCTGGCAGCGATCCTCGGACGCGAAGCCCGTGTCCGGGTCGATCGTCGGACAGTCGCAAACCATCAGGTGGGGCGCGATGCGGGCGCACGGGTTCTCGCACACGTCCTCCACGCAGATCTTCTCCAGCCTACAAAAGGGATGAACAAGAGGGAGAGAATGGAGCGTACTTCCGATCGCAGTAGGCGCCCTGATGTTTGTCGTGGCACACGCTCTTGGAGCACTTGCCCTGCAGACACAACCGCTGCGGGTCCCGATCGTCGCACGCCAGCCCCTCCATTTCGGCGCCGTTCATACGACAGCGGGCGCATGACTCGCGCTCCCATCGCTCGCCGTTGATCCGGAGAAGGCCGTGCTCGTGTGCCGGCCGGCATTTGTTGTGCGAATTGCCGCAGCAGAGGTAGCAGTAGTTGTCCTCCTCCGTGTCACACACGCACTCCTTCATCCCGCGCAGCGAGCACACCGAGACGCACCTGCAAGCAATGGGATGAATGGTTGGTCGTTCTTTTCTGTTGAATTTTAGGCCCGCTTCCTCGCTGCACGTGGTTCCCGTGCTCGGAACATCTGGAGCTTCCTGGAGCTCGCTAGATCGCCGCACGTGCTCAAGAGCGCACGAGTGCGAGCTCGAAGCCGAGAGCAAGACGGAAAGAAAGAGCAAAATCCACCCACATCACCCCAACCCCAACTCACGTGTTGTTCTTGCACACGTGGGCGTTGTTGCGCGAGCAGACTTCGCCCTCCTTCGTGCACTCGGGCGTCAACGCCGCGACGTCGGCCGTCGCCCGCGTGCCGTCGACGAGCAGAAGCAGTAAGAAGAGGGCCGAAAAACCGACGAGTTTCCGCCGTTTCGCCACGTCCATTAGCGCCGTCCGTTTTTTGTTGAGCGTCGTGGGCCGTTCGGCTGCGGCGGCGGCGCATTCCCGTCGTGGCCGTCCGATCGTCGCGAAGCGCGGGATGATGGTGGGCGAGAAGACGGCGGTCGGCGGTTGGATCAACGCTTCGCGAAGTGAAAAACGAAGACGAGGCGCCCGGGCGTGGCCAAAAACGGGAAGGCGGCGAGGCGGAAGTAGCTGAAAAATGGGCGCGTTTGAAGGCTGGAGTGGCGCGTAGACGTGGATTAGGGCCGCGCGTTGGACGCCGCGAGCGCGAAGCGCGAAGAAAACGAACCACGAAGCGGGGTGGAAACGCGAGCGGAAAAGCGCGGAGATTATGCGCAACGCGATTCGACGCGACGGTCGGCCGGTCCAAAAAAGAGAGCGCGGAGATTCCTTCCTCGTCGTTTGCGGTCGGAACGGAAAAATGCGGCCGGCGGCCAGCGCGCTGGAGATCTTCCGGCCGCTTCTCGCCGTGATTCGCAAGCGATCGGAGCACGCGGCGGCGTGTGTGCAAAAGACGGACGTCTGGCGACCAAAACGGAGCGGCCAAATCCGCGAGACGCGAAACGAAGACGGAAAGGAGAGAACGGCCGGTGGGGAGCGTGAAGGAAACCCGCACGCAAATCTCCACCGCAAATCCACGGGAACGCGAAACGAAGCCCGCCGGCCGGTCGTCGAGACGCGACGCGAAGAATCGTTTTGCGTGCGGCCCCGGCGGCAAGGTGGACGTCCGTGGGAACAAACGGCCTCGAAAAACAAAGAAGCCGGGCGGAAGTGGTCTCGTGTGCTCGAAGTAGTTTTCGTTTCACGTCGATTTCAACACACATCTCTAATCAACTGCTTACGCAAACGAGCAAGAAGCAGAAAAGGAGTCGCGCAACGAAATCCAAAAGCTAAAATTCACGGCGAACACGCCTTACTAGACGGACATTAGGATTGAAAGTTCGCAAAGCAAAAACGAATGTTGCGAATTGTGATCCGACAGGCCAAAAGTCCAAACTCCTCGAAGTCGCTTCCGCCTGCCGTCTGTGGCGCAATGCGTCAAAAAACGAGTTCCGCGAAATGCCGGCGCGCGAGCGGGTTGACTTCGAGCGTCCCCGCCATGCGGACGGCCGCTAATTAGCCGCCCGAATGCCCGCACGGGACGCCGCACGCCGCCAACGGGCCACAATTAGTCGCAGCGGAGATTGTGACTAAAAATCCGCTCGTTCCGTATGGAGTGCGCGTAAGGTTGAAGAACGGTGGGATGAGTCAATAGAAGTTCATCGGGTGTTCAGAGTCAGCAGCTCATCCTGCTATGAGCAGCGCTCATTCCATCGTCTTTCAATCGGACGGGCAAAACAAAAAGAAGTAAAAAAGAACGAGCAATTCATTCACTCGCTCGCCCGCTAGTCCAGACGAGTCCAAAGCAAAGAGAAAAGAACGAAGGGAAGAAGAAAGAAGGTGTGCTCGTTCCAAATAAGCCGGTCGAGTGGGTGGGTTCTCCGCAAACACGCGGCCAGTCAAATTGATCGACGGCCACGGGGGGAAGAGGGAAGAAGCGTGAAATGAACGAGCGGCCCGCCGGAATGTCCGACCGGTTGGCGGCGAGCGGGAGAGCGGGCGAAATGCCGACGGTGCTGTCCGGCGGGCGGGCGGCGGCTCTTTGAACCGGTGGGGGCGCTCCGAGCGACCGGCCGGCGGGCCGAACGGCGAGCCGAGTCACAAGTGAGCGCCGAGTGGGGCGGGCGGATTGACGGATTCCGGCGGCCATTCGCTCGCTCGAGTTCGCTGGTGGCCTTTCGTCTTCATTGGGCCTTCCACTCTTTGCGGTTCTCTTCCGTTTGGTGTTCACAAGCAAGGGAACACGCCATTTATCGCTTCCGATCAGTCCTATTGATCAAACGAACAACTGGCCGTCGGATCGACTGCTCCAACGGCCGAGAGCCGAGAGCCGCATGATCGACGCGGTTCAAATTGAATCGAAGAAGCGTGTTGATCGCGAATCAATCAGCCGATCTCGGCGAGGAGATTGATCGACGAGGGGCTCTCGTCTGCAGACCGGACGGAAGGAAGGACAGAACTTGTGAATAAACAGCGGGAAGCAAACTGCTGCCCGCTCGCCCCCTTCCGCTCGTCGGAATCCCGCCGGCCAAAAGGTGCTCAACCGAGTGGAAAATCGGCGCGCTCCGCCGGGCGCCCCGCTGCGCCAAGCGAAACTTGCGGCCCAACGAACCGAAAACGGTTGGATTTTCCGAAGACGGCCGTCCAGCAATCATGAGACGCGTGCGTGCGAAGCCGCTCACCCCCAACCATCCGAAAGGAAGTCCCCAAAATGTTATGGAAATCGATTTCCGAAACGAAAAGCCATCTCCGCGCCGGCGACCACCCACATGAACGTCGATGAGTAGCGGCCGGCTTCGAAGCGAATACTCGTGGGAGACGTCGTCCGAGTCGCTTCCCCGCCGCCGGTTCGCCGTCCGTCCGTCGACTTGTTGGACGACCGGCGGACGGAGAAGCCGGAAATTGGAGTGGAAACAAGTGGGGTTTCCGTTCACTCACCCACTCGCTCACGTAGACGCCGCCCGGAAGCCGCCGCTTTCCGGCTGGCGGCCAAGCGAGCGGGCTGCTTGTTTCTTTTTTGTGCCAAAACTTCCCGCTTCGCCGGCGGGTTCACCTCGCCGTCCCGCGGCGGAGAGCCCGTCGATTAGATTGCGGCCGGCGATTGCGGCCGGCGATTGCGGCGAGCGGCCGGTCGGTTCGGCGGCCTCGTGGGAATTTCGGCGGTCGTTTCGGTGGCCCCGAAATCCGCCCGGCCAACACGAGACGAGGGCGCGGTTTCAAACTCAAAAATGGCTGTGGAGGCATTAGAAAGAATAAAAAACGTAATGGTGGAAGAGTTGGATCGAAGCCGACCGGAACAGATCGTGGGATCATCGCGACGAAGATCCCGGCGGCAGATGGCGGGCGGCCGAACGAGCGGCGCGATCGCCGTGAAATTCGATCTCGCGATAAAACAAGAGTAAAAAGCATTGGGATCCCGCCTCTCCGCTTTCTGCGCCGCAACCACGTTTGTCTGGATTTCTTCCGTCTTTCGGTCCACAAATCACCCAGTTCTCTGCGCACAGATGGCCCGCAAAACACTCGCCCGTTCGAAGTCAAAGCGAGTGGCCGAAACCCTGCCGAAACCTCGACGAGAATCCAGACGACTCGAACGAACGTGCGGACTGGCGGAAATGCTAATTGTTTCTTTTCGTCCGCAAATGAATTCCGTGCGAAAGGTGGGGCGATCACGCACGCAGACGGCCGGAAATTGGACGTCGAGGTGGACACGCGAGCCCTCCACAAAAATCATTAATAGCGCGAGAGCAAAAAATCCACTTGGTTGAAGCCCCATTCCGGTTTTTCGCGGTACGGTCTCCCCTTGCAGTGGCCTTGAACGAGAGCGAGAGGAAAGAAGCCGCAGTAGAAAGTGGACGGCGAGCGAGGGGCGGACGCGCGGGATCACGAGCCGTCCGAAAAACAACGAGCCGCTCGCCGCGTTCGCTCCGTTTTTGCCGGCATCTCATTACAAAAAAGAGGAGGAGGCGGACGGCCGGCTGGATTGACGAACGACGTCCGCGCGCTCGCGCTCGTTTTCGGGCCCAACGAGCCGTCCGCGCGGCGCAAATCGGAGAGGCCGCGCGCGAAGCGGCAGAGAAAAATCGGCGTTCCGTTTTGCCCAAAATGTTTTCGCCGCCATTCGAAAATGCGGGCGAGGCGGCTGTTAGGCTCGGGCGGCGTGCTCTGCGCGGGTATCCTTGAACGAGCGCGTGGATGAAAGTGAACGTCGAAGAGGAATGACCGCGCCGCGCGGCGCACGTTTCGGCGCGGATCGCTTTCGTTCGAACGGCGTGGTCGAAAACAACTCGTTGGCCTTGAAGCCGCGTCGAGTCGAGTCGAGTCGAGCGGAGCGGCAGGTGCACGTGGTCGGCGCTTCGAAAGCCATCTGGTTGATCTATTCGATTCAAAATCCTGCCCAATTATTCATTAGAATGCGAACTCGAACCTTCAAACAGACAGCTTTGTTTCTCCCGAAATTAATCTCCGTTTTGACGAGGCCCGACGCCGACCGAACGGGCGGGCGGGCGTGCGGGACGCGACAGCCGCGTTTTCACCGCCGAAAGAAGCAGCGGGCGGGCGGGGAGATCGACGGCAAATTGCAACGAACGAGACGAACAGAAAGAAAGAACCATTCGCTGTTTTGACAACAAACCGAACGAAACATGACCCGTTGAAGCAGATCCCCTCGGATTCTCTTGGATCCTTCCAAATCACTCCTCTAATGACCCGCGAATTCGTACAATTTGGAGGATTTGGAGGCTCGTTATCACCGGCCGGCTGCCGAATTGATGACCCCGACGGCGAGCGGCGGCACGAGACCAATTTGTTCGGCCGAACGAGCGGCCGAGCGGAGCGGAAAAGTGCGAAACGAGAAGCCGGCCGCTCGCCCGCCGGGCGTTTGGCTTTTCGGCCGCCGGCTCGGGCATTCCGCCGGGCTCTTCGGTTATTAATTGGGCCACTCACTCATCTTTTCTACTCCTTCACACCCCCACCCTCAAGTCTTCTTCTTTTGAAATAAAATTTCTGGAGTCCAATGGCCGGAAAGTGCGCGAATTCCCGCCTTCTTTGGACTCGCGGAATTGGCGGCTGAATGGAAGCGAAATGAATGGGAAGAATGGATGGAAGCAAGGAAATGCCGAGTGGAAGTCAAAGAAGAAATGAAATGAGATTACATTTCGTTTGTTCATTATAGGGATTGTTGGGCGTGGGCCGAAGAGAAAGGAGACGAGTGAGGGCACGGCACAAAAGAAAGTACTCGGATTAATCAACCCAAAAGCTACCCTTCGGCGTCTCTCCCCACAGCGTCCACAAACACAAGGAACAAGAGAACAAGCAGACGAGCAGGAAGAAAAGCAGTATAGAGCGGGAGAAGAAGGTGGTTGAAAACCGAGAAGTACCGGCCGAGCGGCCGTCCGAGGCGCGCGTCTTCCGGCGGACGCGAAAAGCGAAACCGCCGGCCGCCCGCCCTCCCGACTTCTCCGTTCCACGCTGACGGCCACGAACGAGGCGGCCGGGAGGGGAAGCGGGCAAAACACGATGTAAATACGCGCTGAAACCGCCACTTCTCACTCGCTCGCCCGCCCGCCCGCCCTTCTCGTCTCAAATCGTGGCATTTGTGGACAAAGCGGGCGCCGAAAAAGAGCGCGCTCGTGGAACAGCGGACAGAAAAAAGCGCCGGGAGATGAGCGATGGGAACGGAGCCAACAAACTGAGCGGAGGCAACGCAAACACATGACAACCAAGCAATCAATTGACAGAAATTAAAAGCACAGTAAAACATCAACGAGTGTTTCACTCATCTCTCATTACCCACGTGGATTGCAGGACGGCGAGATCCTCCCGGCAGCCGCGGGCCGCGAGTTCCTCAACAACCACCAGCAGCTGTACGTGGAGGAGGCGGCCGAGTCGGACGCCGGCCTCTACGTGTGCCAGGCGGTCAACGACGCCGGGACGAACAGCAAGACGATCGTTGTGACGACTCTCGGTACCCACTCACTTTCATTCCACTTACTTCTTTCTTCTGCAGAAGCCCCAACGATGACGCAAGCGCGGCAGAACGTTGAAGCGAAGGAGAACGAGACGCTCACGCTCACCTGCCCGGTGAACAACGCCGCCAACGTCCGCATCGAGTGGATGCAGAACCAGCAGCCGATCGTCGTCTCTCCGTCCATTCAAGTGAGCTTCTTTCGTTCCTATGCAGCGTTAAATCCGCGAGTACCCGTGCAGATCTCGGAGAACGGCCACAAGCTCCATTTCATCAACGTCCAAAAGTCGCATCGCGGGCTCATTTCGTGCACGGCGGAGAACGAAGCGGGCGGTTCGGAGGCGATCTTCGACGTTCTCGTCCAAGGTCCACCTTCCGCTCGTTTCATCGCTTAATTCGCTCGGTTGCAGTCGCCCCGACGATCCAACTGCCGGCCGTCGGGCAGCGGCAGGTCGCCGTCATGCGCAACCACACGCTGGCGCTCCAGTGCCAAGCCGACGGCGTGCCGCCGCCCGAATTGACGTGGTCGTTCGACGGCGTTCCCTTCGCGGCGCAGCACGGCAGCTCGTTCATTCCGTTGGGCAACACGGACGCCCAATTGGAGCTGACCGCCGGCGGAGCAGCCGAGTTTCGGATCGCGAACGTCAGTCGAAAGCAGCAGGGCCGCTACTCCTGCTCCGCTGCGAACAAAGTGGGGCGCGCCGAAGCGACGGTCGTCGTTCAAGTCATCGGTACGCTCTCCAGTTACCCTTGAGCTTATTGGCCGTTCAGAACCGCTAAAACTCCGCACTCCCTCCGAATTTGTGCGCGTGATCCAAGGCCAAGAGCTTTCGGTGCGCTGCGAGGTGGAGAGCGGAATGCGACCGCTGAGCGCCGAGTGGCAGAAGGGCAACCAGACGTTCGTCTCGTTGGTGGAGGAGAGCGGCGAGCAGCTCGCCTTCTACCTGCACGTGCGCGAAGCCCAGCCGGCCGACGCTGGCACGTACGTGTGCCTCGTGAAGAGCTCGGCCGGACAGGCGCAACTCCCCATTCGGGTCGAGGTTTTGGGTTCGTTTCGTCCATCCTACTGCTTTCTACTCACTTCTTTCCGCTGCAGTCCCGCCGAAGATCGAAGCGGGCGAGCGGGTGCTCAAAGTGGTCGAGGGATCGCAGTTGACGCTGGACTGCCGCGCGAGCGGCGCCCCCGACCCGGAGGTCACGTGGCACTTCGGCTCGCGGCTCCTCTCCGCCGACAATCAGGGCCATTTCGTGATCAAGCGGGCGAACGTCTCGCAGTCCGGAGTGTACCGTTGCGAAGCCACGAATGCGGCCGCCACCGTTTCGGCCGACTTCCACGTCGAAGTGTTGGTGAAGCCGCGAATTCGCACTTACGAGAAGGTCGTCCGCTCGTTGGAGGGCGAACCCACGCGCCTCGAGTGCAAATTCGAGGGAAATCCCGAGCCGACCGTCAAGTGCGCACTCCGTCCTCTCGTTCATTGCTTTTATTCGTTCGTTGCAGGTGGATGCGCTCCGGAAAGGCGATCGGCGAGGGCGGCGACGCGTCGAACGTGATCCTCTCGCCGCGCGGCGAATCGCTCCTCATTCCGAAGACGAAGCGAGCGGACGGCGGCGATTGGTCGTGCTTGGTGAGCAACGCCGCCGGCACGGCGGAGGCGCCGTTCGTCGTTCTCGTGAACACCGCGCCGCACATCGACGAGCTCATCGACCAAAATCCGCGCATCATCGAGGGCAACTCCGTGCTGCTCGTCTGTCCGGTGCTCGGCGATCCCGCGCCCACCGTTCAGTGGCGACACGACGGCAAACCGTTGGAGTTGAGCGCGGACGGTCGCTTCAAGGCCGAGGGCACGAATTTGCGCATCGAGAACGCTCAGGTTCGCTGCCTTCTCTTTCGCTTCTCTTTCAACTGCCTTCTTTGTAGGCGAGTGACTCCGGCCGCCTCACATGCGCCGCCGAGAACGACATCGGTGGGCTGGAGACGGACTACGAGCTCGAAGTCATGGGTTCGTCCTTCCCGCTGACTGCTCACTTCTCTCTCGTTTGCAGCCGCTCCCCGCTTCCTGTCGGCCGGCCAACGCAACTTCGTGGCGATCGAGGGCCAACCGATCAGCATCGAGTGCCCGGCCGAGGCGTCGCCCCAGCCAACCATCGAGTGGTTCCGCGGCACGATCCAAATGAGCAGCGACTTGAGCATTCAGATCTCTCCGAATGCGAAGGTGAGCGAAGAGAAGGGGGATCGTGTACTGTGTGTTTGTTTCGTGCTGTTCGTGTTCCCCTCTTATTCCCATAGACGATAGATCACTACTCATTCGCTTGCAGAAGCTGAAGATCCTGAACACGACGCTGGAGCACGCCGGCAAGTTGATCTGCCGCGCGACGAACGTTGCGGGCTCAACGGAAATCGAATTGACGCTGCGGGTGATCGTCCCGCCGCGGATCGACGAGTCCAACCTGATCACGAGCCCGCTGGCCGTGTTGAATCGTTCGATCTACCTGGAGTGCCCCGTGCGAGCGATCCCGCCGCCGTCCATCCACTGGCTGAAGGACGGGAAGCCGGTCGAGGCCGCCGACCTCAGCGATCCGCAGAACGCCAAGTTTTCGCTGCAGCAAGCGAACCAAACGTTCGGCATTCGGCGGGTCGACCACTCGGATCGCGGCGTGTTCACGTGCGTTGTGGAGAACGAGGGCGGCAGTGTGAGTCAGGATTTTACCGTCGAGGTGCTCAGTGAGTTTCTTCTGGTTTATTTCGATCAATCCCCTTCTCTCTGTTCAGTCCCGCCGGTGATGGAAAAGCAGGAGCCGGAGGAGATCGTGAAACGCGAGGGCGACACGCTGATGTTGTCCTGTCCGGTGAAGAACACGCTGGAGAAGTCGCAGGGCACTCCCGATCTCACGGTCAGCTGGACCCAAGACGGCCGACCGTTGGACGCCAACTCCGAGTCCGTCGAGGTGCGTTCTTTTCATTGGATCCCTTTGTGATCAATGGAGTTTAGATCTCGCCGGACGGGAAGCACCTGAAGCTGAAGAACATTCGAGTGGCCAACGCGGGACAATTCAAGGTTCATCTACTCACTCAAGGCCTCTCCGTTCACCTGCCTTTTTGCAGTGCGTAGCGGCGAATCGCGCGGGCCAAACACACGCCAAGTTCAACGTCAACGTTCTGTGTACGCACTTGCAAACCGAATTCTGCCGCCAGCTGGAGTTTCGGCACATCACCGCCCAGCGGGTGGCGTACGAACGACGACGCGCCGCCTACGAACGTCGCGCCGCCGTCGACGTCGCGGAGAGCAGCGAGTGGAATGCGGTGGACGAATTCAACCATTCACGTCGACTAACCCCCCACTTTTCTCCCGCGTTGCGGCGGCTGCGGGGTCGATTTGCGGCCGACGGCAAGGGCTACCGGGTTTCCGTGGGTCGTTTGACGGCGCGCCGCAAGTCGATTCCGCCCGCCTTCTTGGCGCGTCCCCGCCTTCCGCTGCACTCGCAGTTCGGGCATTCGGCGGGGGATTCGCGCACTCACCGCAAGACTCACCATCACTCTTCTCATCATCATCGTTCTAATTCTTCTCCATCTTCTTCTTTCGTTCCTCAATTCAAAGTCAACGCGCGCGTCACCCACTTTCTGCCCGCTCGCCTTTTGCAGCCGGACGCGCCCGCCGGCTCCGTTCAGCAGGATTTCAGCGGCCGCGAGGATTTCAGCGGCCTGCTCGCCGACTACCGCCGCCGCCACAAGCACCGACGACATCCGCCGCAACTGCACGAAGTGATCGAAAAGGAGGAAGAGGAGATGAGCGAAGAAGAAACCGAAGTGTTCGACCACAACCTCCGCGACGCGCTGCCGGACGTCCCGCCGCGGGCCACCGCCGACCCGTCGGATCGCGTCTTCGTTTCGACCATCGGCGAGCGCGCCGAGCTCCGACGAGACGACGAGAATTCGATCCAATTCGAAGCCGAAGAGCCCGCCGAGTCGCCGTACCGCCGCCCCCGGCTGCCCCATCGGAGCGCGTGGAGCCGACCGACCGGCGGCTTCGGCTCATCGATGAGCGGCCCTCTCGATCTCGAAACGCTGGGAGAAGCGGACGAGGAAGGCGAATTTGGAGCGATCGATCACATGAACGCCCCGCTGGTGCCCGAACAGTTCGACGGCAACGAGGAGAAGCGAACGGTCGAAGAGGTCCACGTGATAGAAGTGGTGGACGAGCGAGCGGGTAAGCTGCCTGTTGTTGTCCATTTCAATGATTCTTTCGTTTGTTCAGGCGGCGAGCGACCGATCAAAACGAACAAGGAGGACGCGGGCAGCCACTGGCCGAGGCCGCCGCCCGCTCTCGTCGCCCGCACTTCCTTCCGCTGCCCGACGAGCCGCGGGACGATCGAACGAGTTTGGAGGTTCGCGAAGCTCCACGTTCGTTCGAACGAAACGACCACCAAGAAGCCGCTCGTCATCACCATCCGGCCGCCCGAAACGTCCGGAAGTCGTTCGAAGCCGGCCGCCAACGGAGTGTTGATGCCGCCGCTGCGTTTCGCGAAGCCGAAGCGAAGAAGCGGCTCGTTCGTGGCCCGAACGGCCGACGGCGTTCTCTTCCGCCCGCTGCGGATCCCGAAGCCGAAAAGCGGCTGCAAAACGTGGAGTGTTTGGAAGCCGGCGGCTGACGGCGTGAACATCGCGCCCGCCCACTTTCCGAAGCCCCGCCGAAGTGCCGCCCGAACAATCCGAACTACCCCGAAACGCTCGACGGCGACGAGCAGGAGAACGGCGTTCATCGAAGAAGCGGGCGGGGATTCGAGGCGAAAGCTGCCGAGCACTCGACGATCGCCATTTCCGGGCGAAACGAAGCCGCCAGCGATGTCCCACGTCTCGCAACAAACAGCCGAAATGCATCGATTAAAGTCGTCCGAAGGAACGGCGACCGGCACTTCGCAACGCCCACGATCGACCAAATCGAGAGAAGCGAGCGCCGATTCGTTCGCTTCGATCGAGGAACACGAGACGAGCACCCCCGAACGGGAAACAACACAAAGGAAGCCAGCGCGCGACGAGGAGGGCCGGTTCGTGAATCTGGACGGAAGGAAGAAAACGACCGCGCAAACGAAGCGGAGCACTCGAGCTCTCTCTGCAGGCTCCGCGACTGGAGCTCCGTTCCACTTTGAATCGACGTCCAGCGGAAACGAACGACGAGAAGCGGCGAGTTCGACGGCGTCCGCATGGCGAGCCACCGCTGCTGGAGACGATGGAGTAGTGGAAGAACAGACCGCTCGTTCCAAGACGCTCACGATCGAAGAGAAGACGGAAGAAGGTGACGAAGTTTCCACGACTCCCGCCCGCTCCACTTCGTTTAACCCATTGGAATGGACGACGAATGATAGCGAGAAGACGTTGATCGGCCATTCGGAGAGGAGTTCGACTCGCCTGGTTCCTCTCATGCCAATCGCCCGCCGCCTTTCCGCAACGACGAGCAGTCGAGACGACGAAGATCGACGGCCGATCGCCGATGAGAGGCCGAAAGAAGACGGGAGTTCGAGGAAGAGCGAGCGAGAGGATTGGAGGCGCAAATCACATTCCACCTCTTCTCCTTCTTCGAAGTCGACGACTGCGGAAGACGAAAGCTCGCCGTTCGATTCGACCGCGCAATCGTTGGGCGTAGGCGAGACGGCCGGCCGGGACTCTCGACGCAAAACGACCGCCCGTAGCCGCCAAGAAGTTGCGACAGACCGCAGCAGCCGAGCGGATGTCGAGACGATCGGCGGAGAAAGAAGACCGAAGACTCGTCCACCGTCCACTACTTCTCCGACGACGTCCCGTTCGGATTTCCGCACTTCGAGGAGCGAGAGAAGCGGCAAGACGACCGCCGCAGATCAAAGGACCGCAGCCTTTAGTTTTTCGGCAAACTCCCGAACTCCTAATCGAACAAAAGCGACGGATGAAGAAGCGGATGCTCGATCGGCTTCGAAGGAGATGTGGAGCGAAACGGAGAGGCCGGAAGCTCGTAGTCGTTCACCATCTTCCGCGCATTCGACGATTCGAGCAGAAGGCGACGATCGAAGTGCACCGCCGGTAGCTGAAAGAAGCGAAGCGGTCGAGCGGGATTCTCGACGAAAGACGATCGACCGCAGCAACGACGACGAAGAGGCCGAAACGATCGATGAACAACAAAGACCGAAGACACGTACCTCCTCCACCGCTTTCACGACGTCCCGTTCGGTTCAACACGCTTCGACGAGCACAAGAACCGAACATCGAGCGACCGCAGCCCTTCATTCCTCGCCCACTCGACCGAAATCATTAGAAGAGCAAGCGGTCAATCAACCGGACGTGCGGAGCGAAACCAAGAATCCAGATGCCCGACCTCGCTCTCATTCTTACGCGCGTTCAACAAGTCGAGCAAGAAGCGCACAGCCGGTGGCGGAAAGAAGCGACTCGAGCGAGACAGCCGCACGAGAGACTCAAAAGAAGACGACTCCAATCGAGCGAGCAGACGAGACGACCACGAGCAGCTTCCCGAAGAATCGCCTCCAGCTCTTCTCGTCCACCAGCCTGCCGGATGACCGCGAGTGGACGGGCGATGCAGAACGGTCGACTTCGGCCATCGACGAACGAGAAGCGACTTTCGAGAGTCCGCAAGGAGAAGAAGCGACCGTTGAACACCGCCCGCGCGTATCATCTCGACGTTCTTCGGAGTTCTCGTTCATTCGGCCGCTTTCTTCTTCTTCGTTTGCTTTTCGGTCGGAAGGGGAAGAGGAGGAGGAAGCGGGCGTTCAATCGTATTCTCGCCCACCTGCTCGACCGATCGAAGAGCCGCGGGCCCCTTTCTCGATGGAGCGAACGGAAGAATGGAAGGAAACGGAGAAGCCGGAAGCTCGCAGCCGATCGCCTTTGTCCGCCACTCCAACACGCCCTCTGACCACCGAAAAGAAGCCGCTCGTTCCGATGAAGCCGGCCCCAATCGACGAGAAAGAGAACGCAACTCCCGAAGTGCTCGAGCGGACTTCTTTTCCCTCTCTTGCGTTAGAAGAAAGCGGGGATTCGAGCAGCAATGGAACGCCGATTGCTCCAAAAGAAGACGAAGGATCGCCTGCTCGAGCGGAAGGTGGAAGCGAACGACCCGACCAGCGAACGAAGACGACCGACTCGTTCGATGCGAGCAGCAGCTTTCGCTTCACGACCGCGACGTCCCCGGATTTCGAGCGGCTAACGATCGAAAGAAGCGAATTCGAGACGTCGAATAAGGAGCAGCCGGCCACTTCTTCTCTTTTGTCGTCCACTCCCGCGTCTCCATCGCCATTCTCGCCCCACTCGTTCGCATCTTCGCGAGCCGGCGAATTGGAGACGTCCGCTCCGATTGATGGAAGAAGGCGGTCGAGCAGCGGAAAGACGACTGCATCTTCGCGACTCTCAAGCGGCTCGTCAACAGAAAGAACCGCCAGTGGTTCAAATCCGTGGGCCTTTTCTGCGACTGAACACCCGGCCGTCATCTCGAAGCGACACAAGTCGTCTACTGCCGCTGGAGGCGAGCGTGCATCTAGTGGTCGGTCGGACAAAAGCGAGCGAACGAGAGTGCCGACATTCGGTCGAGAACCTGAAGACGTTTCGATCAGCGGCCAGTCGGAATCGAAGACGGAGCCGACAGTCGGGCAGACGAGTGGAGCGGAGGCGCGTAGTTCAACGAAGAAGACGATCGAATGGAGGGAAGTTGCGAGCACGTCCGCTCCGTTCGAAACAACCGGGAAGAAGGGCACGAGACGAACGCCATTCGACTCTTCTGCACGTCTTTCAACTCGCACTCCACATCGTTCATCCACTTCTTTGTCGTCTTCCGCAAATCCGCTGCTGCAAGCGACTCTTTCGACCGACCGCTCCATCGGCAGCTCCAGTCCGTGGCCCACAACCCGCAGCGACGAGTCGCTCGCAACGAAGAACGTTGATGAAACGACCGTCTTCCACGAGCAGCCGCCGGAAAGATCAACAGCGAGTAATGAGAAGACGCTCGAGCGGGAAGAAGAAAGCGGACAGTCGTGGCAGAAGATGAAAGCGACCCGTTCGTTTGTCGCGAGCAGTCCGGAAGTCCCGTCCACCCGACGAGCGAACGCAAAGCAGCCGGCTGACTCCCGTTTCGCGCAGGAGACGGCCACTCGTTCGCCTTTGAGCAGCACCGGCTCGCCGATGACCGAAAGGAAGTCCACTTGGAGAGTGCCGTTCAATCCGTTCAAACCGCACCCAGAAGACGAAACTCCGTCGATCGCCTTGAAGACGTCTGTTGGGCCGACCGAGCGGAGCGTCGAAGAAGCGACCGGCCGATCGAACAAGGCGGAGACGAGCCGCCCGCTGGGCAGATCGAAGACTACCGCCGGCCGAAGTGAACGCGAGCAAGCCGCAAGCAGTCGGGCCTTCGAGCGGGAAGAAGCGAGTGGATCGAGCGCACACGAAGAAGCGATGCGAACTACTTCGATCAAAGACGCAACGCCCACGCCGAGAAGCGGGAAGAAGAACGCGGGCGTCTCAATGCCGAGCGATCGCCGATCGAAGAGCCAAACGACTCATCTTTCGGAATCGCGCGAACTTCCGCTCTTGTCGTCGTCCACGAGTTGGATGAATAGCGAAGTGCTTGAAGCTGCAACAACAACGCCGGCCGTAGAAGAAGCAGAGAGTACAACGGCGTCGTTTGAAGGCGTTGAAAGCGGGCGTCCAGCATCGCCCGGCTCTCCGTCTTCTTCTCGCTCCTCCTCAACGACCACTCCATTCGATCAAACGGAGATGAGCGGCAGCTTCGGAACCCGAGAAAGCAGTGCTATCCTGCCGCCCACCACGCGCACATCTCCTGCGCTCGTTGGAAGTCGAACAGGCGAGCGGAGTGCGTGGCCGAAGAGCACTGCGAAGCCGGGCGTTAAAGAGGAGCTCCCGGTTGCACGTTCTTCGGCTTCAACTGAAAGCGAGCGGCCATCTCCAAGCAGCACATCCGCTTCGTCCTCCCCGCCTTCGACCAGCGGGCAGCAATCGACACCCGCACGACCGGAAGCGACCAGCAGCATCCGGTCGAGTCCGCACGAGAAGCCGGCGGATTCGAGCTATTCGCCCACTCCCGCTCTTGAATTCACGGAGCGGTCGGGAGAAAGCGAACGGCCGGTGGGCATCGATTGGGAGACGCCGTTCGGATGGACGAAAACGAGCGGGACTTCCGGCCGAACGACTCGGAGAGCGAGCGCAACGATCCGCAAGGAATGGAGCGGCGAACCGATCGGGACTTTCGCGCACCAGAAGGAAGAAGCCGAGGGTTCGAAAGAAGCGAGAACTCGTGGATCAACGGTCGCTCCTCTCGACTTCTTTCCGTTCACTTCAACGAGACGTCCGCCAGCCGATGAAGCGCGAACGACGAGCTTCGGTCCAACGAGTGGACCGGAGGTTGGCGGCTCTTCGTTCGAATTCGACACAAAAGGGATGAATACGCCGCGAAGTGCAAGAGTGTCAACTTCGAAGGTCACCGCTCGTTTGCCACTCGAAGAAGCGACTCGAGCCTCCACTTCATCCTCAACCGTTCACAATGGAGAGCGGACCTCCTTGCCAAAAGGAGAGGAGGTCGAAGACAAGCGGAAAACGACCGACCGAACGGAGACTTCGATCCCGTCTCAATTCCTCTCGAAAATCACTCACGGCCACGACGATGCCAGCTGGCAGGACGGCGACGGGGATCATCGATCGAAGAGCACCCGTCGATCGTCGTCCACTCCGATCGGCAGCACACGAACGACGAGAAGCCGGACGACGAGCAGCGAAACGAAGCGAGAAGTGGACGGACGAACGGGCACTTCCGCCGCCCAATCTGAAGAAACGATCACATCCCTGAAGAGCGAAGAAGTTGGGTTCTCGCCGTCGATGCGCGTCACGCACCTCCCGCCGACGATCCCTCCCGCCTTCTCTTCTCGATTGGAGTCAGCTGATTCGGTCGAGGTCCACAAGCGCGTGCGACCGCGCCCGAAGATCACCCAAAGTCCCACCGAGCGTGAGAGTGCGACCTCGACGATCGACCACCTTGTTTCGCTTTCCGCACATCGATCGAGCGACCAACCCGCCGCGCTGAGCGATCGAACTCGTAGCCACTCGCCTGCAACAAGGCGAACTTCGAGCAGCGGCCGGCCGGACGGCAGACGAGATCGATTGGCGGCCGAAGGAGCGGCCGTAAGCCCGCTCATTTGGACGAAAACGAAGAAGTCGGCGGCTGGAAGGAGCACAAGCGTTCGGCCAGGCGTTCCGCCGACCCAAACGAGGGGTAGTCGCCGTCCGACTGCTGTTGGAGAGCAGGAGGCGACAACCCGGGAGTTCTCCGTGGACGACCGAACGGAAGAACCGGCGGCAACGAGCCGTGGAACCCCGTCGATTGCGGGCACTCGGCCGTCCACTTCTCGCTCGTCCGCAAACAGCAATCCGCTCGGTGCAACGCACGGACCCGCAAGTTCGTCGAGGCTGCGGATTCGAAAGCCGGGCGCTGAAGACGACGACGGCGATGAGGATTCGCCGCCAACCGGAGGGAAAGCGACTGGAAGAAGTGGGAAGAGAAAACGACCGACGGCTTCGTTTGCTGCCCACTCGTCCGCTTCTCGCCCACCAACGAACGAGATTCCCGCTGATGTCCGCGAGCATTCGAATGGAGAAGAGCGGTTTCCCGAGAAGACGACCACGCCCCCTCACTCCACCTCGAAGCTCACCTACCAGCCGGAAGCCGAAAGCGGAGAAGCGGCCGAAGAGATGCCGTTTGATCGCCGGCATAAGACAAAGACTGCCGGCCCGCACTCAACTGAACGAAGCGGAGGGTTGACGAGTACCAGCGGGTGGACAAGAAGCGAGAAATCGAGCCGATCGCCCGCCTTTCGTCCCTCTTCGTCGCCTTCGAGTTCAACGCGTGTGCGGCAAGCAGCAGAGAAGACGACGCAAAGAGAAGAAGCAGGCGGATCGGCGGAAAAGATGCCCGCTGACGGGCGGCCGAAACATTCGTCGAGGGCTCCCGACGAACACGCGACGAGCAAAGAACGTCGAAGTGGGCAGTCGACGAGCTCAACGACGATCGAATCGCCCCTTTCATCCTCGCAGGAGGACCGAGAGCGAAGTTCCCGGTCGTCTTCTTTCTTTTCGTCTACTGCGACCACACGCCCGACTCGTGAGCGGATGGCAGCCGAAAAGGACAAGGAAGGGGCCAGCGGATTGCCGCCGAGTTCGACGACCACCGCTTGGATTCGTTCTTCTCCTGCCGAAGCCGATCGGACGTCCCGTTTGTCTTCTTCCTTGTCGCTTTCAAACAAGAGCGAGTGGCCGAGTGACGAAAAGAAGGCGACGCCGATTGGCGAGCGACAGAGAGCGAGCACTCCCCAATCGTTGAGCTCAACCGGCGGCAACAAAGAAGGAATTCGACAGCCCGTCCAGTCGTCTCGTTCAACTCCGTCGATTGAAAGAAGAACGTCGGCGAGTCGGAAGGAGGCGAGAGACGAGCGGAAAAAGACGGAACGCCCGCTTTCACCCACGCGTCCAGCGGCAACGGCGACGAGCGAGAAGCAGACGACCGGTCATCTTTTGCGTTCGATCACCACGACTTCTCCGAAGGAAAGCGGGGAAGCCAGTCGACCGCTTCCATCCGGAGAGGAGATGCCGCCGCGTTTCGATTCGATGACGCGTCCGACGGCGGGCGTTCGCGATCAAACGACGAGTCGAGCGGCGCGCACCTCTTTGTCGACGGAAAGCATCTCGCGCCAACCGGGCATTTCTTTCTTCTCGTCGTCGCCGAGTGGAGCGAGTCGATCGCCTCTTTCTTCTTCGTCGTCTTCATCGACAAGCGGTGGCTCCCGATCCAGCAGCAGCTCGCCATCGTCGACCTCCGCATCTTCGCTGCGATCAACACCCGGAGAAACGTCCACTCGACTGCCTCGGCCGATCGAAGGAGTGAGCGAACAGCCGGCCGGCTGGAAGAAGTCGACTCCAACCGTCCGCCATCCCTCTGTTTCGACTCGCCACCGAGAAGAAGGCGGGTTGCAGCCGACGGAAAGCCGACCGCAAACGACAAGCCGCTTGGTTTCCGCCGCCCACTCGCTCGTTTCTTCCACTTTTGCGTTCACGACTCGTCGCCTTCTTTCGCAAGCGGAAACGAGGAGAACGCTCGAAGGTTTGCGGCAAAGTTCGATCCGCCCGGGAACGGCCGTTTTCGATGAAGGCGCGGAAGAAACGGCAAGCGCCCGTTCGACTTTCGTTGATCAATACGTCGATCGAAGCTCGCCTTCAACTTCAACTCCGATCGGCGAAGGAGGGGCGACTCGCTTGGTGTCTCCCGCTTCCCACAGAGGATCTTCGAAGCCGTCGAGTGTGGGCCGAGAAGATCGTTCGTCTACGAGCGGCACTGAACGCAGGAGTTCCGTCGATCGAACGTCGGGTTCCGAATTGACGAGTTCGAGGAGCGAAGCGGGCGAAGGTGGGCGAGAAGGAGCCACTTCTCCGTTTCGTTCATCAGCGGAGGAATCGGCGACGACGAGATGGACGCTTCCGGCTGATCAGCGAACGCGGACGACGAAGCGGAGCGAGCGCGTGGCGTCCGATCGAATGGAGCAAAGGGAAGAGAAGGCGACTCGTCCGGTTTCTTCCCACTCACCAACCGAGTTCGCTTCTTCCCGCTCTTCAAGGCTGCCGCCTTCATTGCGGAGCTTTTCTTCACCGAGTCTCTCCTCGTCCTCCCCGTTGAGTTCCTCCCCGTCGTTCGACTCGAAGCTATCGACATCGATGGAGCGAAGAGCGACGATTGAAGGGGAAACGAGCGGGAGTTCCGCGGCGCACCCGTCCGCCCACGTCTTCACGGCCCGTCCGCACGGCCGCGAGAAGTCGACTGCCTCCCGTTCGTCCAGCCGTGCGGACCGCTCGAGTTCTTCCACCGACCGGCTCGCTCCAACCTCGCCGACTGTTCGTGAACAAACGAGTGTGTTCGAAGCCCGCCCGAGTGAGAACGGAGAGGAGGAAATGCCGCCAGCCGTTCGATTGAAGACGCGAACCAGCGGGCGGATCGGAGATCGTCAAACTCCACCGATAGTTCGCGCAACGACGAGCAAGCGCCCATTTGAACCGACGTCGACTCGGCCGGTTGCTCTCGACCACGAACATCCGTCGAGCACTCGTTTGATTCCCCACGAAACGAGTGAACGGCCGACGGGAGGGGCGGAAGAAATCGTCTCGATTCGATGGCCAACATCGTCGAGAAGTGGACGGGGCGAACCGGAGACGTCCACGCCAACAAGAGCGGCACCGCTCGTCCACTCATCTTCTTCTCGCTCCACGTCCCGCTCGACTCCATTCATTTCGACGATTCACTTCTCCTCTTCGCTGCCTCCCTCGACTCCCACCGTTCGAAGCGAGCAGCAATCGAGTGGACGGGCGACCGGCTTCGTCTCGTCCACAATTGCGCAATCGGTGGCTGGATGGGCGGAAAGAAGCCAAGAGGAAATGCCGCCCGATGCACGCGAGAAGTCGAAAAGAACGTCGGCGGGTGGAAGCGAAGCGACCAGCCGATCGACCGCTACCCTCTCCACTTTGACCACCCGCGAAGAGGCCACTCGGGGAGAAGCGAAGACAACGAGCGCACGGCCGAGTGGTGGCGTCGAATCGGCGACTCCTGCCTTTCTTTCGAAACGAACGAAGACGACCGGGGTGCAGAAGGAAGTGGAGCGCACGAGTCCTTCGACGCTGAACGCAATCAATGAGGGCAGATGGACGGGAAGAAGCGAGCAGCCGAGTGTTTCAACGAGGGCGGGCGTGTGGACGACGCGAGGAGTTCGGACGAGTGCGACCTCGCATTCAACGATGCCTTTTGATCGCGCATCCCCACTGATTGGTTCTGAACGGCCGCCGTCTTCTTCTTCGACCGCCGGACACTCACATCTGCCGACTAGCAGCAGCGACCGTGAACGGCGGACGTCTCGTACCGTTTCGTTGCGGTCGATGACTCAAACGGGAAGAACGGAGGAAGCGATCGCGGAACGAATGAGTGGCGACAGTCGGACCAAAGCCATTCGTTCGACTCCGCTCTCCGATCGCCACTCGACTTCCGCGATGCCTACGCGCGAGGAGGCGGAAGAGAAGCGGAGCACGCGACCCGGCGGCGAGATCCCTCCGCAATTGTCGCCGAAGACGTCCTCGCTCGGCCGAAAGGAGAGACCAACAACGAGAGGAACGCATTTCGAGGGTCGTTCTTCCACTCCGTCCTCTTCGAAAACCATCGGCTTTTCTTCGTTCGAATCAAAGGAAGCTTGGAGCAGCCTCTCGCGATTCACGCCTCCGCATTCGATGAACGCAAGAGAAGAGCGAGAAGAGGTGCCGCCAGATGCCCGATCGAAGTCCAGAAGAACGTCCGTTTCTGGAAGCGAGCGAACGAGCGCCTTCAGCCAGCTTCCCGCCTCTTCGACCATCAACGGGGAACAGACGGAGTCCGGCCGAACGGAAGCAAGAACAACCGGCCGCCGAGAATCGATGACTCCCGACTTGCTGCACAAAACAACGATTGAAGAGCTGCAAGTAGAAGGCGAGACGACCAGTACATCACCGCAAGCGCCCGGCCGCAGTGCAACCCCGACGAGCAGACGGCCGAACGCTTCAACTACCGGAGCATCCGCAGTTGCGGGCTCTCGTTCAACAACATCGTTCGGCGGAACCTCTCAGCCGATTGCTGCCGAACAGCGCCGCTCGTCTACAATCAACGCGACTTTGCGGTCATCGACTACGCCCGCCGATCACGAGCAACGAACATCAGCGAAGAGTACGGCGAGTCGCGTGGAAGACGTAGAAAAGGAGCGGATGAACGGCGACCGTCAATCCAAACCCACTCATCCGTCTCCACTTTCTGATCGCCACTCGACTTCCGCGATGCCCACGAGCCAAACGACGGAAGAGAAGCCGAGCACTCGATCCGACCAGGAGATCCCTCTGCATCGGGAGTTGAATGCGTCGCCGACCGTCCGAGAGGAGGGGGTAACGAAGAGAGAAAAGCCGTCCGTCAGTCTTCTTTCTTCCACGTCGGCCTCTCCGAAGACCACCGCCTTCACGTCGTTTGAATCGAGCGAAAATCCGAGCGGCCTCCTGCACTTTTCAACTCCGCACGCGACCGAGGCGGAAGAAAGGAGAGAAATGCCGGACGATGCCCGCTGGAAACCGAAAAGTACGCCCGTTTCTGGAGGCGAGCGGACGAGCAGCTCCACAGATCGTCCGCACCCTTCGGCCACCCTCGAAAAGCGGACGGAATTCGGGCGAACAAAAGTGCAGCCGATCGGCTTCTCCGAAGAGATGACTCACGATCTTCTGCAAAAACCGACATCAACGAAGACGACCAGACGGCCGCGAGTAAACGGCGGGACGACCAGTGCAGAGGAGAGGGGAGAAGCGGGCAGGTCAACGACAACCGCATCTTCGACGAGCGGGAGTTCGTTCACGAGTGCGGGCTCACGTTCAACGACGTCGTTCGGTCGAACCTCTCCGCCGATTGACGCCGAACGGATCCAGTCGTCTTCGATCAGCGCGAGTTCTCGATCGTCGACGGCGAGTCCCGAGCACGAGCAACGAGCATCCGCGTGGATTCCAGCGAGTAATGCGGAAGACGTGGTCACGAAACGAGTGAGCGGCGATCGTCGATCCAAAACCACTCGTTTCCCTTCCGTTCGTTTCACTCCGCCTTCAGCCCGCCCGTCGGCGGTTTCGTCAATGGCGACGATCAAGGGAAGCAGCGACCGATCGCCGTCTTCTTTCGCGACTGGACGAAGCGAAACGTTCGGAAGTGAGAAGCCGAGCGCTGCGGCCGAAGGGATGACGCCCGAATTTCGGCCGAGACCGACGAGAACAACGGCGGCTGGAGGCGCTAAAACGAAAGAAGCGGGCTCGTCGAGCGGCCGAACGACTCGAAAAGAAAAGACTTCTCCTCTTCGTTCGGCGCCGACGACATCCGCCGGTTTGCACAAGATAAGCGGCGAGCACACGCGTGACTCCTCGTTTGCTTCTTCGACTCTACGCCCAACAGTTCGGTCGTCTACTCCACGCGCTCCAAGTCGAGAGCCGGACGTCGAGCAGAAAGAAGCGTCTCCCGCATTCCACACGAAGACCGTGCGGACCTCGAGCAGCAGCGGGAGTGCAGAAGAACGGCGGGCGACCACGATCGCCGGCGGAGAAGTCGAGAAAACTTTGTCCTTCGCTCCCGAGCGAACCGAAGAGAAGGTCGGATCCACGAGAAGCACGCCGAACATGCGGGAGTTCGAAACGAAACGAAGTTCGACCGAGCGGAGCGGCGAGATGCGGACGGCGGCGAGTGGAATGCGGGAAGACGCGACCATTCCGCATTCTTCTTCGAGCGCGCCTCCTGTTAGCGACGCAAGCAGCCGGTCGACTTCTCCCACTCAAAGGATGCGGACAAAGCAAACGGCAACGACGAAACCTGCGGAGATCTCCACTTCCTCGCTCGCTTCGTCGCTCTCTTCGTCGTCCAGTTCGAGTCCAACCGTTGAGCGAGTGAGCGATCGTTTTACTCTCGCTTCGAGCAGCCGATCGACCGCCGGGATGAGTGGACGAACTGAACGTGTTGCTTCATCCAGCAGCGGTTCTTTCCACTCTACGCATCTGCCGACTGCAACGACGCCAAAGGACAGAACGAGAAACGAGTCCTCGAAGGGAGAAGACAGCCGCTCATCCTCCGGCTTGCCACCCAGCGCATCGCCCACTTCGACGAGCCCACGAGATGCCTCCATTTCGGTCTCTTCCGCGCCCTCGCCCGCTTCCCCCTCCTCGAACTTCTCTCCCGCATTCTTTTCGTTGCTTTCCGAATTGCCGCTCACGTCAACGACCACCCGCGCGCAAGAAGAAGAGACGAGCGATCGTCAAACGGCGAAGGGGATCAGGGCAACAAAGACGTCCGCCGGCCATTCGATCTCACCTGCAAAAACGACGACGACAATCCACACCAGCCGATCAGCCGCGTCTTCGAGCAGCAGATTGACGACCGAGAGGACCGGAACAACTCGAAGCGACGCGCCTTCCAGCAGCGGTTTTTTCCGCTCGACCCACCTGCCGACGGCAGCCGGACGTAGAAGTGAGTCGTCGAAGGGAGAAGGTGGCCTGTCGTCTTTCGGCTCGCCAACCACCGCATCGTCCGGTTCGATGAGCCCCCGAGATGCCTTCAGTTCGTCCTCTTCCGCATTCTCTCCGCCCTCCTTGCTCCCCGAATCACCGCCAACTTCCACGACCGCTCCGGCGCCAGCAGCAGGAAAGACGAGTGAGCGACACACGACAACAAAGACCGGAGGCACACCGACTTCTGTTGTTCATTCCACTCCATCTGCGAAAACAACCAAGACGAGCCGCACGAGTCGATCGTCCGCGTCTTCGAGCAACACGGAGAAGAAAGAAGGAGCGGCGACTTCAACATCTGCCGCCCACTCGGCTTCGTTCCTCTCGGCCGTCACGCCCGCTTCGTCGTTCGGTGCGACGTCTCCTCGCTCACCGGAGCGCTCTTCCCGCCGTTCGACGACAACAGACGGCCACTCGGCGAACACTCGAAGCGGACAGCCGGACGACTCGCGAGAAGTGCCGCCGGATGCGCGAACGAATTCGACCGCAACTCCGACCACTGCGCACCAGCAAACGAACGGAAGGTCCACGGCTCGAACGGGAGCGACCGAGCAGTTCAAAGCAGAGACGACGACGAGCGAGCAGTTCGTCCAAACGGGCGAGCCGTCGGGTGAACGAGCGACTCCCGATCGCCGCCTAAAGACGACGAGCGTGAAGAGTGCGGAAGAACGAAGCGAAGAAACGCCGCCGGCTGTTGATCACGAGCAGACGGCCACTCCGGCTTCTCGCTTCTTTTCTTTGCCCACTCCATCGTCTTTGTTCGTTCCGGTTGCTCACGATCACAGCGAGCCGACGGCATTCCAACGGACGTCGACGGAGCGAACGAACGAGCGAACTTCGAGTTCTTCGAGCAGCGAGCGAACGCCGTCGATTGCACCGATCGAAGGAACGAATCGCCCGCCATCGGCCGAAGAAATGAGCGCCGATCGTCGACCGAAGCCGAAAGCCACTTCCGTTCGCTCTCACAAAGGAATGCGCGAAATGAGGACGTCCGCACGAACGCAAGACAAGCGGTCGACTTCAACTGAGAAGATAGAACACGTGACGGCGACGACGTCGAGGATGCACCGAGAAGTGAGCAAACAGCCGACTTCTCGCATCCCGCAGTCGACTCCGCGCTTCGCTCCGATTCGAAAGCCGAGCGCCGACGAAGAGGAGATGCCGCCGGGCGCGCGCCTTCGCTTCGAAACAAAATCGACGCCGAGTAATCAACGAGAAGTGCAGCAAGCGACTCGCGGATCGAGCGTCCGCACTTCTCCACTGGTTGGTGGCCGCGAAGCGACGTCCGTAACGATCGAGCGAACAGATGAACCTGCGAAGGAGCACGCCCGTGCAAGCAGCTCTTCTCCGCCAACAATCGGAACGAAAAGCGAACGAGAAGACGTCGGGATCGCTCCGAAGTTCTCTTCGACGACTCACAGCTTGGAGGCGGCAACGTTGAGCGGAGAGCTTCTGACCGCTCGCTCGTCGTCGAGTGTGGGAATCAAAGTCGGAACGCAGAAGACGCTCGCATACTTTGCATCGCCGATCACTCCGAATGAAGCCGAAGAGACCAGCGAATCGAAGGCAGCAGAAGAAGCGACTCCCCATCGGGTTCTGAAGTCCACTTCTCCGCGGCCGAAAGAAGGGTACGAGCCAATGCAGATGAGCGGCACGCCGATCACCATTTCGTCGTCGTCGTTCGAATCCAAACGAGCGACTTCGATGAGGCAAACGCCCGCCGTTACGAACAGCTCGCCGTTCTCCAGCCGTCCTTCTTCCATCGGCACGACCCGAAGACCGGCAAGTGGCGAGCAGCCTGAAGAACAAGCCGGTGGAGAAAAACGGCCGGCTTCGTGGAAAAAGACGACGAGCGGTCGGAAGGAAGGGAGTGGGCACTCCGAACAGCCGCTCTCTTCGACTCACTCATCGTCGACCGGGCGGTTCGAAGAGAGAACTCCATTGTCTCGGTCATCGAGCAGTTTATCGTCCAGCTCGACCACCCGCTCGTCGCTTGTTCGTTCGACAACAAGCCAGCGATTCGATGGAGGAGCGAGTCCTGCCGCGAGTTTGTCCCCGGGCTCGTCCCGACGCTCGTTGTCTCCGCTCGAAACGCCCAAACGAACCACAAAGATCTCGGGAGAAGCGGAAGCGAACACGTCGAGTCGAACGCTCGAACACTCCGCTCCTTCCTCTTCTCGTCGGACAGAGCGGCCAACTCAACGAGACGAGGAAGTAATTTGGCGGTCCTCCACGAGCGCACCCACGAGTTCCACCGGCCGCCTCTCGTCCACTTCTGTTTCGTTCGATCGGCGCACCACTCCATCCGCTTCTTTCCGCGCCATCAGCCGCTCGAACTTCGACGGCTCGACCACATCGAGCGAAGAGGAAACGGGACTTTCGCGTACAACCAGCGTACACAACGCGGTTGTTTTGTCCACAACGCGGAAGCGAGAAGAAGAGCGAGCATCTCCGGACGCGCGTCGAAAGCCGACGGCCACTCCGACTCGAAAAGAAGCGGCCACGACTTTCGTCGACGAAATCGAACGGAAGACGACGAGCAGCAGCCGAAAGTTCGCGACGCCGACAACAGTAGACGGCCGTCGTTCTCCAGCAACTCAAAGTTCGTCCACGAAGAAGGCACTTGGTAGCTCGACGGCCGCTCGCCTGGAGAAGGCGGCAAGTTCGTTGAGTTCGAAAGTCCAGACGGAAGCCCCGCGCAGCCGAACGGAGCTCCCGAACACTCGACTCGGAATGACCACTTCGTCCAGTCAACAATCGACGTCTTCCGCTTCTCTTCGTTGGACGCGTGCCACAACGCAAAAAACGGCAACTTCGCAGCGAGAGGAAGAAGCCGGGAGTGCGACACGTGAATTCACTCCGCAGTCGGAGAAAGAAGCGAGCGGAGACTCACGTTCCGCTTTGCCGTCTGAGCGGAAGAAGTCGACCGTTTCGTTTGGAGAGCGGACCGCCGTGCGGGAAGAACTCGCGAGCAGGACGTCCACTTCCACTCGTCAAAGCGAAGAGCAGACGGGCGGAGAAGTTATGAATGCAACCGAGCGGCCGGAGGGGAGATCGAAGAGCTCTCGGATGGAGGCCACTACTCTTCCGTTCGCGCCCGCCGATCGTTTCACTTCTTCCTGGCGTTTTTCTTCCACCTCTACGCCATCGAGTTCGAAGGAGACGAACCGAAGCCGAACGACACGAGAACTCCCGCCAACCTCTCCGCGCGGTGTCGAACTTGAAGCCGGAGCGGTGTCTTCGACCTCGTCATCGGCCCCGTCCCACTCTCCGCGTGTTGCCGAAGATCAAACGACCGAGACGCCCGACGAAGAAGTGAAGGCGCGGCGGGAGTTTCCGACGAGTCGCGTGTTTCCGCACGGCGCGTTCACGTTCCCCACCGAGCAGCCGCAGAGCGCGGAGCAGCCGGCCACTCGGTTTTTCGATCGAGAAGAGGAAGGAGAAGGCGCGAGCGGGAAGCCGAAGGAAGCGATCACGTTGGGCACCCTCCTGTCCGCTCCGCCGTCTTCGACCCGCCAGCGGTCGTTTGGAGGATCGAGGACAGCGAGCAGTTCGAGTGGGACGGCGACCTTCGATAATCCAACCGCTGCTCGGGAGCGAACGCGGATCAGCGAGGAGGAAGAGGAGGAGGAAGAAGTCACCACTCGGGCCACACAAGCTGCAACCGCTACCTCCGCGACTCCTTCGGAAACAGAACGAACGCATTCCGGTGGCCTCACGGTAGAGGGCGAACGAACACGGACGACGGCCGGTGCGAACGAAGAAGAAGCGGTTCGGACGTCTTCGGTCGCAAGCGGCCACTCTCCGACGACTCGTTCCACTTCGCCCAGCAACCCGCGGCTGCTTTCGACACTCGCCGGCCGCGTTGACACAAGCAGCAGTCCGCCGGCAGCGAGCACGAGTGATCACTCGACGTCTTCCGCTCGCAATGTGACGGGCCAAACGTCAAGAGCATCCATTTCTCCCACCATTCAGCAAGCACGTGAAAGTGAAGCCGAGGAGCGGTGGTCAAAGCCGACGACTCGAAGCCCAACCGATCGCATGCCTTCCTCCTCTTCTTCTCTGCCCAATCCGCAATCCTGGCAGCCGAGCGAAGAGCATCAAATGCCGCCCAACGCGAGGAGTAAGCCGACGGCCTCTTCATTGCCTCGCTCATCGACTAGTTCGTTGCAAGGGGAAGAAGCGACCGAGCGGTCATCGTCCTCACCAGCCGTTCCTCAAACGACGACTACCTTGTTCGGAGAAGAGAGTGGACGAACAGAAGCCATTCTTGAAGACGAGGGCGAGCGGGAAGCAGCGACTCGGCACGGACAAACGAAAACGACGCAATCCGCTCGTTCCTCTTCGTCTTCGATCGCTCCGACCGGCGATTTCGTTCGATCAACTCGCCGGAAGGAAGAAACAACGGAGGGCGACGAGGTGAAACCGCACGAGAACCCCGCGAGTGGGACGAGCAGCCGGTCGCTCGAGATCACGACTCCAGCCGTTCCGGTCGAAGCAGAGGGGATGACCGCCGATGCCCGACGCAAACACACGAAGAAGCGGGTGGTTTCCACCAGCGGCCACCCGGTGAGCACGAAATCGACCGCCCCAATCGAGAGGACGACCGTTGAAAGCGAGCCGTTCGGGAAGAGCGGGGAAGAAGCGAGTAGACGGAGGAATCGAACAGAAGGTGGGGAGGCGACGAGTCGAACGTCCGCTCCGATTGGCGAAACTCTGGAGAAGCGACTGGAAGAAGCGGAAGCACCTGCCGGTCCGCAAACAAAACCGCAGAACACGACGCTCACCGTTAGCCGCTCAACCCTTCCGGCGTCCACGATCGAAGGCCCAACGCCCATCGATTTGTTTAAAGAAAGCGAAGAGCAAGCCGGAGATCATCGAACGGGAGAGAAGACGCCGAGAACTCACGCCCCGATCGTCGATTTTCCGCAGCAACAACGAGAAGACGAAGAAATGCCGAGAGATTCGTGGACGAAGGCGACGCTTGCCGGCAGCTCAACGCTTTCGGCCCGCACGAGACCAACGAGCACGATCGAGACATCGACGCCCACCAATGAGTCGCTGGAAGAAGAGGAGCAGCGAGCGGGCGAACGGAAAAACCGACTTGTTGGAGACGGCGAGCGCAAAGAAGCGACTCCTCACGGGCGACCAAAGACGGGACGAGTCGACCGTTTCTCGTCGTCCACACGCCGTCCACTCGCCGACTTCCCGCCCACAACTCGTGGGGACGAGCGAGCGACTGCTAATCAAGGCCGCTCGCCCGCCAGTGCTCCAACGGCCTCCTCGAGTCCCACCGGCCGGACAACAACTCCCGATCAATCCGCCGAAGAGATGGAAGAGGAAGCGAAGGAACGGCGGAATCGAATGAGCGGAGGACCGTCGAGTTCGTCTTCTGCTCCTCCTGTCGGCGGCGTTCCGGAGAGCAAACGAGAAGAGATGACCGGTGATGTGCGAGCGAAGTCGATGAAGCCGTTCGTTTCGGGCACCGCTCGTTCATTCAGCTCGAAGGCCGCCTTCCCGATCGAGAGCACGACCACCGACTTGTTCGATAAGAGCGAAGGAGAAGCGAGTGGACGTAAGAATCGGACGGATGGAGTGGAGCAAACAAGGCGAGCATCCCGTCCGCTTGTTGGCGTTTCGACGGGTCCGCAAGACAAGGAGGAAATGGCCGTCGAGGCGCGAATGAAGACAACGCGGAAGTCCTCCGTTGACGAGACGAAACACCCAGGCAGGACACAGCCGGTTGCGAGCGAACACCCGACGAGCAGCGCCGATTCGCTCGACGAAAGCGAGGAAGACGCAAGTGGGCGGAGGAGTCGGACGAGAAACGAGGAGGCAACCGAACAAGCGACCGCTCTGATCGGTGAAAGCTCAAGGCGTCGAACACAGCCGCTCGTCTCGAGTAGCCCGTTTCCGTTCGTCTCGAAGCCCACGACTACGAGCATCCGTGCTGAAAGTGCAACGACTGATTCGTTCGATGAGAACGAAGAGAAATCGAGTGAAGAGCGGAAGCGAACGAGAGCAATGGAAGCGACCACTTCAGCTCCTGCCCGCCATCAGTGGAAGGACCGGGGAGAAGAGGGAAGTGGCCGGCGATTCGCGCGAGAAGCCGCAAAGAACGTCGCGCGGCGCGACCTCAACGAAGCCGGCAACCTCGCGCCTTGTCGAAAGCACCACAACGGAGGACGAGTTTGAGAAAAGCGAGGAAGTAGCGAGTGGCCGACGACATCACGGAGGCGGGCAAGGGCCGACTGGAAGCCCCGCCCCGATCGTGGGCGTCTCGAAAGATCGACGAGCGGAAGCGAAAGAGATGACGGCCGATGGGCGGTGGAAGGCGACACGCGCATCCGCTCCGATCACACCGCCGGCTTCCAGAACCACCCGCCCGTCGAGCACAGCCGAGAGCACAACGACCGAAAACTCGTTTGATGAGAGCGAGGAAGAAGTCGTGATTCGTCGAAATCGAACTGGAGGCGGGGAGGCGACCAGTCGAACGCGTTCATCGGCCCGCACTTCTCACCCGCCGAGCACAACGACGAAGCCAACGGTCACGCCCGCAATCAAAAGAACGACGACCGACGACTCGCTGGAAGAAAGCGAAGAAGAAGTGGTCGTCCGGCGGAACCACACGAAAGGCGCGGAAGCTTCCAGCCGACCGCTTGCTCCGGCTGTTGAACATCACGAGCGTCAACGAGCCAATAAGACGGGTGATTTGCGAACGAAGCAACGAGAAGCCGGCCCCTTGAGCTCCACTCTTCCGTCCAGTTCCCGGCCAACAACCGACGACCCGCTTGAGGAAAGCGAAGAGGAGGTCGCTGTCCACCGGCATCGAATGAACGCGACCCGCCCGCCTTCTGCTCCACGGCCCGTCTCGAACTTATCGCTTTCTACGAGCACGATCGAAAGCTCGACGACAACTGAGGACTCGTTCGATGAAAGCGAGGAAGAAGTCGTGATCCGTCGAAATCGAACGGGAGGACGTCAAGAAGAAGCGGGTGCCCAAGCGGAACGACGAGCCGGTCGAACGGGAGCAAGCGACAAGAAAGAAGCCGGCCGGAAATCCACGAGTTCATCGACTGGAAGCGAGGACGAGAACGAAGTAGCGAGCGGTAACAAGTGGACGAAATCCCATCACTTCTCGTCCACTTCCTCCGCACCGCCGACGACGACCGAAGAAGAAGAGGAGAGTTTCGAGGAGGAGAGCGAAGAGAAGCGAAACCACCGAAAACACAACGGCAACGAGACGAACGCGGAGGAAGCGGAGCGAAGAAGAGTGACTGCCGTGAAAGAAGCAAAGGGAACCGTTGGACTCAACCCCTTGACTCCAGCAACAACAGCAGAAGACGAAGAGGACGACTTCGAGGACGTAGACGAAAGCGAGAAGAAGACGGCGGGAAGCGGAAGCGGCGAGCCGGACAGCTTCGAGCAAGAGGACGAAATCCAAGTGATCCGCAAGCACAACGGTCGAGTGGTGGAGACGGTGACCGGCCGATGGAAAACGCCGCCCTCTTCCACTCACTCGCCGACCACCGACCGGAAGACGAAGCGAGTGGAAGAGGAAGACGACGGCTTCGAGGACGTGAAGCCGCGCAAGTCGACCGAGCGGCATCGACGGCGGCGGTCGCTCGACGGCGACGAGCCGAACGGAAAGAAAACGGAGCAGCGGGCGGGTTTCGTCGTGCGCACGCCCGCAAATCGCCGTCTCTTCTCCCACCTCTAATCCACTTGCTTGCATGTGCGCGCGCCCTTTTAATTATTCGAATTCTCAATCGTTTCCACCGGTCATTTCTTCTTCCATTTGATTGCTGTTTGATGTGCGTGTGAACTCTCGTTTGCTTCAAATTGAAGTCTTTCTTTGACTGCTCCTTTCATTCGATCGTTCGTTCGTTTGTTGTGCTTGTTTGCCGTTTGACCACTTGACTGTGTGATTCGTCCCCGTGTGTACCCAACAATTAACCGTTTATCCCAATAAACGCCTGTGTGTGCAAGAGTGCTTGCTGCTCAAAGAAAACGAAAAGAAACAAACCAACTTCTCGTCTTCCTTCCGTTCTCCTACCCACTCGCTTGCAGCGATCCCGAAGATCGAAGAGGAGAAGATCAACGACACGCCGAACGTGCCGATCGGGCACGCGACCACCCTGTGGTGCCCCGTCAGCGGCCATCCGCCCCCAACCGTTTGTTCCTTTTTTATTTTCACTTACTCCCTTTTGTTTGCAGGTTCGCTGGTTCAAGGGCAACGGCGAGGAGGTGCGCGAGGTGGCGGGCCGCGTTCGGAAGCTGGACCGCGGCCAGGGCCTCGAGCTGCTCCAAGCAGGCCTCGAGGACGTTGGGACGTGGACGTGCCGCGCGGAGAACGACGCCGGCGTCACCGAGAAGGCGATCAAGCTGAATGTTTGGGGTTCGTTTCCTCTTTCTCTTGCATTGACCACTCGCTTTGTTCAGTGGAGCCAAAGGTTCAAGTGCGCGCGTTGAACGACGAGACGATCGTTCCCACCGGCGCCACGGTGACGCTTTTTTGCAACGCCAGCGGCAACCCGCGCCCCGCCCTCTCGTGGAACTTCAACGGCCAGCTGATCATTCCCGCCTCGGAGAACATTCAGATCTCGTTGAGTGTACGTCCACTCCTCTCATCTATTCGATGCATTTGATCGTTTAGGGCGGCCGTCTGGACATCGCGCAGCTCCAAGAGCCGCTCATCGGCAACTACTCGTGTGTCGCCCGCAACGAACTCGGGGCTGCCGAAGCGGCCATTGCTGTCGACATCCTCGGTACGTGCTTAGGAGTCTCTTACTCAACGAATCCCCTGCAGTCCCGCCGGAGATCAACCGCGAGAACGTGAAGCTGAACCGCCAGCTGCCCACCGGCCGCTCGATCACGCTGTTTTGCGACGCGAGCGGAAAGCCGCCGCCGGCCATCACGTGGTTCCACAACGACAAACAAATCACCGACGAGTTCGACAACGTCGTCATGGGCACCGACAACAAGTTCATTCAAGTGCTCCTTTCATTCTTCCTTTCTTTTCGTTACGCGGTCGTTTAGGTCACGAATGTCACGCTGGACGACAAGGGCATCTACAAGGCAACTCTCTCGCCACTTGTCTCCTTCTATTCTTCGTTTAGTGCGTTGTGGCGAACGATGCGGGCGGCGATCAGCTGCAGTACAACATCACGGTCAATCGTTCGTCCTTTGCCTTCATTCCCTTCGAATCCTTCGAGTTTGCAGTGGCCCCGTCGATCATCAACAGCGGCACGACGCAAGTGATCGAAGGCGATGTGGCTGTGCTCGAGTGCATCGCCCAAGGCGAGCCGAAGCCGAAGATCACGTGGCAACGGAACGGAATTCGCATCGAGACGGGCCTCCGCTACGTCGTGGAAAATCAAATCCTCAAGATCATCGACACGCATTCGACGGAGAGCGGCATCTACGTGTGTGTTTCCTCGAACGGTCGGCTGCTTTCGTTTGGAATAAATGACTCAAAGGATTGCAGAAGCCGGCACCGATCAGCAGGCGTTCACGCTCGAAGTTCTCGGTCAGCACATTCCATTAATCTTTTATTCAATCAATCCCTCTTGTAGTCTCGCCGGAAGTCGTGAAGAAATCGTCGAACGAAACGATCGTCGCGGTGGGCGGCGAGTTTTCGCTGGAGTGCGGCACCGCCGGCTACCCGCACCCGCAGATTCAGTGGACGTACGACGAGGAGTCGCTCGAGGACGCCCTCGCCGACGCGAACTTCACCGTTGCGGAGGACGGAACGCTCACGGTCAGCGGCTTCCAACAGCGCGGCGACCTTCCGTTCCGCTGCTCTGTTTCGAACGCCGCCGGCGAGGATTCGGTCAGCTACGTCGTCAAGGCGATCAGTAAGTAGGGGAAGCATCAGCAGTTGCCCTTTTTTTGGCTCAAATACTTGCTCCAGTACAAGAGAGCCTGTCTAGATATTACTTTTACTAACTTCCACTCAAATAAAAGCAAGAATATTGCGCTTTGTACTTTCCCGCAAGCCACCATCCTCGTTTAATCCTTCGATTGCAGGCGCCCCGGTCCGAATCGGCCCGAACGAAACGCAGCTGGTGAACGCCACCCAGGGCCAACCGACGATCATCACGTGCGGCGTGCAGATCGACCCGAACGCCAAGTCGACGGTCGTGTGGAAGCGGAACGGCGAGCTGATCCAAGAGGACGACGACGTGAAGACGATCGTCGACGGCCGGCAGGCGCGCCTGCAGCTGGCGGACACCTCGCTCAAGGACGAATCGGAGTACGAATGCACGGTGGTCACCTCGGTGGGAAATGCGAGTGCCTCCACACACTTGTTCGTCGGAGGTGAGCGGCAGCTATCGTGCATTCTCTATTGATTGTTTCTGCTTGAAGTCCCGCCGAAGATCTCCGACACGCAGCGGAAGGTGATCGTCAAGCGGGGCGAGCGGGCGAAAATCTGGTGCGAGACGGTCGGCGTGCCCACGCCCCAACTTCGATGGCATCGCGACAACGTCACCGTTCCCAAGGGTTTCCTTCCATTTGAAAGAATCCCTTCACTTCTCCCGGTTGCAGAGAACCTCGTGGTCGATGAGGACGACGCCCTCCGACTGGCGCTGATGTTCGACAACATTCAGCCGGAAAATGCGGGCGTGTACACTTGCGAGGGCTCCTCGTGGGTGGGCGCCGACTCGAAGGACTTCGATTTGGTTGTTTTGAGTGCGTCCTCCCTTTCACTTCTTCCCCACATTCGTTTCGCTGCAGTCCCGCCGATCATCACGCCGGAGCGGATCGACATCAACGCCTCGCTGTCGGACGACTACATCTCGTTGCCGTGCAACGCCACGGGCAACCCCGAGCCGGTGGTCACGTGGGTGAAGGTGCCGAACATGGACCTCATCGGACGGGAGGATCGCTACGTCCCGTTCGGCTCCTCGTTGATCATCCGAAACATCAGTGCGGAGGACGACGATTTCTACCATTGCATTGCGAAGAGCAGCGCTGGTACGCGCACTTTCGAGTACTTTCCCCCAATTTCTGCTTTAGGACAAGCAATTGGCGTGCGACGCGTGACGGTGAACAACCTGCAGCTGGACGGACCGCCGCGCGTTTGGATCGAATGCGATTCGGATGGGCAGCCGGTGCAGAACTCCTTCCTGCCGCCGCGCGGAGACTCGCCCGAAGCGATCAACCCGAAGGACATCGAATATCTGCCGTGGGAGGACCGCCATCTGCACGCCGAGCGGCAAGGCCCGAATGTCGTCTTCTACAAGTGCGTCCCGTCCAGCCGCGATCAACGGTCGGGCTCCACGCACGTGCCGTCCGACTCGCCGCCCCAACTCATCGAACAGCCGCCCCGAACGCTGAAGATCGCCGACGGCGATGGGTTGAAGCTCAAGTGCAGGTACGTTCATTTCGGAGGGAAATCGAAAGGCGCTTGGCTTGGATTATCGTTACTGAATGAACGGAAAGGCTGTGGCCGAGCAGCCGTCGACTGATTGTGAGGGCAGCGACAGGCGGTGGTCCCCTAATCAATCCCCTTCTCTTTTTCTCACACATCCCCTAACTTCACCGCCTTTCAGCGCCACCGGCTCGCCGCCGCCGAAGATCATTTGGACGAAGGAAGACGCGCAGATCCACGAGTCCTTCGACGGCGTCCTCGACTTGCGGGCCGCCGACGACCTGCCCGGCCAGTACGCGTGCATCGCGCGGTCGTCGGCCGGCGAGCAGCGCGCCGCCGTGAGCGTTGAGCGGCAAACGGCGACCGCCGCTCCGGAGCAGGCGGCGCCCGTCACCGTCTTGAATTGCGACCCCTCTATTGCGGCGAACGCAACGGAAATCTTCTGGGAGGTGGATGGGCAGCGGATCGAAACGAACGTCATCAACGATCAAATCCACGTGCTGGCCAACGGCTCGCTGGTCGTCAGCTACTTCACCGACGGCGACGAGTTGGACGACTTCGAGTGTGTTGCGTTCGATGCGGCGGACGAGGAGCGGCGCCGCAAGGCTTCCAACGAGGTGTACATGGAGGTGCTCGAGCGGCCGCCCCGCGTCGACATCCCGCAACCTCGCCGTCTCCACGCGCAGAACGGGACGTCGATTCGAATCGACTGCGTGCTCGTCGAAGGCGATCCGCTCACTACGCGCATTCGGTGGACCAAAAACAACGTGAATTTGGAGTTGGACGGCGAGAAATACGTCGTTTTGGTGCGTTCAATCAATCAATCGGATCACTCGTTTGTTTGCTTCTGCAGGCCAACAACTCGCTGGTGATCAACGAGCTGAACGACGGCGACCGGGCGTCGTACAAGTGCCGTGCGTGGAACCGCAAGGGCAAATCCTACGACGAGACGGGGTTGATCATCGGGAGTACGTTCCTTTCTTTCATTTGAGTTGATCACTTAATCGCTTCTTCCTTCCACTCCCTTTCTCGCCTCCAATCAATCCCTTCCTCTCGTTGCAGCCCTCCCGGCGACGATCGAAGCGCGAATTCACGGCAAAATCAACGGCAAGCTAATCCAACCGACACAAATCCAGTTCGGAACCGGCAAGGCGAACATTTTGACGAACGATCTGATGCTGAAGTTGCGCAACCTGCCGCTGGGGCCGAACGCAACGGCCGCCACGTCGGCGCTCGCCGGCCTCATGGCCGCTCCGGCGTTCCAGCTCGGCTACGACCCGCAGCGGTCGGCCGACGAGGTCGACTCGAAGACCGTCGGGGTGAACCGCCAGACGGAGTACTCGTTTGCGTCCGGCGAACGAATGCGCGTGGAGCAGAAGAGCGCGCCCGTCGACGCGAACGCCAACCGAATGGTCGTGGACGTGAAATTCGACGGCGATTTGCCGAAAATCGAGGACGTGCGTTCCGCTCCGCAAGGCCACGAGTTCAATCCCCTTTGCAGGAGAACGTTCGCATCGATCCGATCGCCACCGAACTGACGGCCGATCGCGCCGATTCGGCCGTGGGGCGCGCCGAGTCGGCCGTCCATTTCGGCGACGCCGGCCGCATTCCGTTCACGGTGGACGAGAAGTTCGCGTTCGAGAACTCGCAGAAGGGCCGCGTGTTGGAGCCCGGCACGACGTTGCGGCTGAGCAGCGAGAGCGAACTCGACGCGCAAAACGGAACGGACGACGCGGAGATGCGGCTGAAGGTGCGGGCGGATCGCTACGGCAACTGCCCGCAGGGATACGCGCGGATCAAGGCTTTCTGCAAAGGTTCTTTCCATTCTTTCTTCTCACCACTCACCGATTTCTCGCAGACATCGACGAGTGCGCGATGGACGCGGAGGCGTGCGCGGGCCGCCGGAACGACCACAAAGCGCGGTGCGTTAATAAAAACGGCGGCTACGAGTGCCATCGCATGTGCGACGGCGGCTTCACGTCCGACGGGCACGGCGATTGCGTCGACCTGAACGAGTGCGCCCTCGGCCTCTTCAAATGCGACAACGGAACGGAATGTTTGAACACTGAAGGCACGAAACATTCCTTTTCTTCCTCATCCATTCGTTTGATTTGAAGGCGCGTACAGCTGCGCCGAGGCCTGCCCCTTCGGCTACTTCATGGACGAGAGCGGCGGCTGCGTGGACGTGAACGAGTGCCTCCGAGAGCCCTGCTTCGCCCCGATGGAGTGCGTGAACTTCGCCGGCGGCTACGAGTGCGTCTGCCCGGTGGGCATGGAGTTGAGCGAGGACGGGACGAAGTGCATCGGTTTGTTTTACCCCTCTCATTCCCTTCATCTGTGCTCCAGGACTAAACGGCTCCACGTCGAGCCCACTCCAACATTTGACGTTCGACACGAAGCCCGGCCCCGTCGACTGTCCGGCCGGTTTGCAGTGGGCGGAGACTTCGGTTTGTTCATCACTCCTTTGTTCATTCGATCGACTGCTTTGTTTAGTGCATGGACATCGACGAGTGCGCATTCGACGCGCCGTGCCAGTACAAGTGCCTGAACAAACAGGGCGGCTACGAGTGCATCTGCCCGCCCGGCTACGTGATCAACGAGTTGGGGCAATGCTTCGGTTCGTTCCACTCACTCCTCCTCGCTTTCATTTGTTTGTTGCAGACATCGACGAATGCCAAGCGAAGGACGTGTGCGGAAAGGGCGAATTGTGCTTCAACCAACTCGGCGAGTACTCCTGCATCGCCAACGCGTGTCCCACAGGCTACCGACTGCAGCTGCAGGGATCCGAGAGGTTCGGAGCAGCAGTCTCTTTTCTCAATCCCTCCGGTTTAGTGCCGACTGCATCCCGACCTGCCGCAACTGCTCCAAGCCGGTCATCCACATCTACCTGATCCCACTGCCTGCGGGGCTAACCGAAGGCACCTCCCTTGCGCGACTGGCCGCCCACGACCATCAGGGCCGCGTTCTGAAGAACACCACCTACCACGAGGTGCACGGGCCGGACACGACGGGAATCGACGATGCGGACAGCGCACTGGACGTCACGACCAAAGAGGGCAAGGCGATCGTCAGCTTGGCCGCGCAGATCCCACCCGGCACGAAGCATCGCCTCCAACTTCGTTCGGCGTCCGTCTCGCCCGACGGCCTGCACAAATACTCCAGCAACTTCCACATCTTCATCGCAATCTCCAAATATCCCTTCTAATTCGACTATCCATTGCCTAGTTGTTTGTGTAACCGCGCGTAATTTAATTCTTTGAAAAGCAGTAATAAACGCATAGTACACGTAGCAAACGCTTTGTGAAAGGTTCTCCGCTTGCCCCCGACCTTTGGAGCGTGTCGTTGGCTTGAGTTCTCGACGGACCACTAATCATTTGTTAGTTCATCCTGCTTTTCTTTTACTCAAACAAGGAATCGAGCTGGCGTTTATGCGTGGACAGACGAATCGAAGGCGAACAAGTGGGAGAACTCCGCAGAAAATCGGGATTACGAAAAAAACAGAAGGATGGGCGAACATCGCAGTTGGAAAGGAACTACTCGAAAGAGAAAGGAATTAGATCGTGTTTAAAAAGTGGGAAAACAATTCGTTTAGAGGCGACGAAACTGGCGCGGATGGAGGCGCGCCTCCGGCTTCTTCGGCAGCTTGCGGTGCGGCCGAAATCCCCGACGGCCGGTCGACCGGCGTCGTCGACGTCGCCGCGAGCAGCACGGGCAGCAGCCGTCGCAGGGACCGAAGTCGCCGCCGCAATTCGCGCCGCCGCCTCCGCCGCCCATCATCCCGCCGCCCGACTGGCCGCCGCCGCCGTACGCGCCGCTCATCGCGCCACCGTAGGCGTGCGATTGGCCGCAGCCGCCGCCCATCATCGCGCTCCCGTAGCCGCCGTTCATCGCCGACATCCCGCCGTCCGACATGCCCATCGAACTGCCGTACGCACCGCCGCCGCCTCCGCCGTTCATCCCGAACGCGTTCATCCCGCCTCCGCCCATCTGCTGGCCGCCCATCTGTCCACCGTTCTGCTGGCCGCCGTTGTTGCAGCAGCAGATCTCCTTGCCGGTGGGAATGAGGACTTGGCCCAGCGGGATCAGGGTGGCTGGAAGAAACGAGTGATTAGGAGTGAACTCAAAGATCGACTGCTCACTGTTGGCGCCAGGCGGCAAATTGGGCAGATTTTTGAGGACCTGCTTGAGGACGGTCTGCGCGAACGGCGCGTTCGGAATGCCGGTCGGTCCATTCGTTTGCGGGTTGTTGGGCAGCGAGTGGAAGGCGCCGTAGTTGCCGCAGCCGCCGCCGAAGGAGCCCATCGGAAGGAACGGGGCGCCCATCTGCCCGCCGCCGCCGCCGTTCTGCATCGTTTGGCCCGAATTGTCGAAGTCGCCCCACTGCTGGGCGTCCAGCAGAAGCGGGAGGAAGCCGAGGAGGACGAAGAGGACGGTCGAGGTGGGCATTGTGCGCAGTCGACTCAACATTGCGGCAGTTTGGGCATCCACCGGTGGTAGAAGACAGGAAGGAGTGGGTAGTCTGTTGTAGAGAGGAAGAAAGAGTTTTTTTTGAGGATTGAATCGAAGGATCGGTTGGATGCAACCGACCGACCGCTACGTGAAGATCAGCGGTCAGCAAGGGTGGAATTCAAAAGAAACCAGCGGCCCGTCGGTTCGTCCGATCGGGAGGAAAATTCGAGCGGGAGTGCGCGCGGGGTTTTAACTCGCGTTTGACGGCCGATCGCAACGGAGTGAAAAGAAGACCCCGCGACTTCCGCGACGAATCGGCGGCGGGAGGGAGGTGAAATGAATGACCGGAAGTTGCGGGACGAATTCAATGGAGAGTTTAGAGACGCGCACCCCCCGAAATGGACGTGTGATTCACTTCGCTCCGCTACGATCGGCGCCCGTCTTCTCCTGCATCGTTTGCAGCGGGACGAAGGATGAGAAAAGAATCCACTCCTTGTTCGTGGGGGCGGAGAGACGACAAATGAATCAACATTGTGCAACGACTGAGTAAATTGCGTGTTTTTGGTTATAAAGCTGGTGTTGAAAGCAGTTTATGGCTTTTCATCAAAGCATTCTTATACGTTGACGATCTTTGGTTTCGCTTGCTTACGTGCACAAGCAGATGATCTTTCTACCCACTTCCAACCACTCAAGCTCTTTGAAGCCAGCAAATTCGTGCCTTGAAGCCTTAAATGACATTCTTGAGATCACTTCCGTCGTTCTCCACGAGCAAAAACTCCCGCAATTCGCCCGTAAACGTAAATTGTGGCCGCCGTCGTGTGGGGTCCTTCGAACGCACTGCTGCAAGAGACGTTCGCTCTCACGGAAGCGGAGATGATCGAATCCGACCGCTCCGCTCCCGACTTGTCGTCCGCTTCGAAGAAAAACGAGCTCGAAGTTCGTAGTTTGCGAAAGAAGACGCCCGAACCAGCGAGACCACACGCAGTTCGCACAAGCGAACGAGCAGGCGCAAAGGTCGAGACCGATTATGGTAACCAGAGCGGAGTATAAATTAGACGGTCGGGAACAGACGTGACGGGTGGTGGTAGCAATCGAAGGAAGATCGTTCACCTGACCGTCCAATAGTCTACCCTTCTCTTCCAATCAAACTCGTACCAATGGCTATTCCGTACACCACTTCTACCAACTGGTTCGAGAATGAAACAACGCCGACGAGCTTCGAAGCGAGCGTTGAAACGAGCTCTCCCCTATTGACCACCCGCCTGTTCTCGACGACTCTCGCCCCAACGATCGAAACAAATGGCGAGACGCCCGCTCCGGTAGCCTTCGGCTGCTTCCCGCGACATCCGAACGGGACGGAGTTCGTGGCGGTCGACTTGGACGTTCCGCTCCGGATGGGCGACATGGGTGAGTGGCCAACGGAAAGGAGCAGGGATTGATGGGTTGATTTGAGTCCTCCACCGCTGGATCTCGAGCGTGATGATCATCGCGGCCTTGTGCTTGAACTCCCTTTTGTTGTGGCTGGTGCGGAGCCACTCGCAGCAACTGCGCGCGATGACGCCGCTCTTCTTTGCGACCGCCGCCTTCGACTTGTGTTTGAGTCTCTCGAACGCATACAACACTCCGGTTCGTTCACCCACCTCTTCTTTCATTTATTCGGTTGATTGGAGGTTCAAATGAACGCGTACGGCTACGTGTTCGGCTGGTACAACGGTTTTTACGTCTCCGCGAACCCGACGGTCAACTGGGCGACGAGTTTCGTGAACGGCGGCCTCGTGGTGAGCGGATGGCTCGTGGTGCCGCTGCAGTTCGTCTACTGGCTGATCGTCGTCCAGACGTTCGCCTATCTCTTTCATTTTGTTCGTACTCGAGAGATTCCAGTGGCCGCCGCCCATCCAACCGGGCGCTCGCTCTTTTCGCCGCCTGCTTTGCGCTGATCTTCGGCACGTGCACTACGGGCGCCTTCTTCATTTACGGCCGCACGAGCGCCGACTTTCGGTGGAACGCCGCCAAGATCCTCCGCTCGCTCGGTTACGAGGTCGAGACGGGCACACTCGTCGGCACTGCGGTTCGCCCACTCCCTTCATTCGATCTCCTCATTCCCTCGTTTGAAGGACCCAATCGCAACGGTCGTCTACCGCAAGTGGATCGCGCTCTACGGCACGATTGCGGGCTCGGTGGTCATTTGGAGCATCCAAGCGTACCTCCAGTTCGTTTACCACCGAGACGCGAAGAAAATGAGTGCGCTGACTCGCCGGATGTACGCCGAGTTGAATTGGGTCATGATTGCTCTGGTTTGTTTCCATCTACTTCGTTGTTCAATGGACGAAAGGAATTGCAGGGCTTGTGCCCGGTGCTCACGAACCTCCTGCCCGCGCTGGCCGTCCCGTTCTTCCTGTCCACCTGCACGCCGTTCCGCTGGTTCCATTTGGGCCGCTCGTTCGTCCTCCTCGTCCCCCCACTGACGAACCCGCTTTCGACGATCCTCTTTGTGCGGCCCTTCCGCTCGGCCGTGCTGGGGTTTTTCCGAAGAAGAAAAGAGAAGTCGAGTGGGTTGTTCACGATCACGAGCACCCACTCCCAACAATCGACTTCCTCCCGGCGGCCGTCCGCCGCTCCGTGAAGTGAGCGGTGGGGTAGATTGTTGTTTGAAGTGTGCAGACGACTGCAGCTGCAGCCAATAAATCGAATGATTCGAAACGTAACGAAACTTCCCAACCGCAAACCACAGCCATCATTCCTTCCTTCCTCTTTCGATAGTCACTCCTCTCCTTTTCGTTCCATTGAATCCACGACGCATTTAATCTCGACGCTTTAGCAATAAACCAATTGTGGAGTGAGTGCGCGTTTATTCCTCGTCCAACGGGGTCGCCATCACGACCTCCGACGGGGCGAAGGCGGTCGGGCGGGCGCGGTGGCGAAAGAGGAGGACGGCGGCGATCGAAATGCCGAGCAGGCTGGCGAGGAACGTCGCGCCCACGATCCTGCAAGCCTTCGGGGGTCAACGGAAAGAAGACAAGGGGACGAACGAGGCCATCGCGATCATGAACGTCCGCTCGGCCTGCAATCAATCGGGGGGATCGAATGGAAGAGGGGGAGCGAAGACGAACGTCTCGGTCCAAATCGATCACGTCAAGCTGCTCCTCTTCGGCGCTGGTGATCGTTTCGTTCAGCTTGAGGTCGACGGAAGCGTTCTGCAATCGAATGAAAGGGGGAGGAGAGAGTGGACGAACCGCCCGAAGCCGAAGGCCGTCGAACGGCGCGTCGAAGCGAACGCTCACGTTCGTCCACGCGCCGATCGCCGCGCAGCCGCCGACCGTCAGCCGCCGCTCGTCGCCGTCCACGAGGTGCAGCAAGGAGCCGAGGAATTCGACCTTCAGTTCGGAGAAGTCTGCAGAAAGAAGTGAGCGGGAAGGGAGGGGCGACCCACGAGTCCCGTTCGCTTCGATCCGCTGCGCGTCGGCCGTCCGGAGCGTGGCCGCACAGCCGGGCACTTCGATCGTGAAGCTGAACGAAAAGAAAGCGGAGTGATCGACGGAATTTGTGCTCACTTGTGCCCACTCGCCGCTCCCGAATTCTCGACGGCGATCGTGAAGCCGAAAGCCGCGTCCACGGCGGCCGCTTCGACCGCGCGGGGCGCCGCGTACGTGCAATTGCTGAACCACGTCGTGTTCCTGAAGCGGAAGAATGAAAACAAGGAGAAGAAGGCGGGAAATTCACGAAGAATCGCAGTCGAAAGCTGCGGTCAACGGCGGGAAGTCGACCAGCCGGGCCGCGTGGACGGCGACGAGCAGCAATCCGCAAACGGGGATGAGTGACCGCATTCCGGCGGCGTGAGTGCGAGGAGGAATGAGCCGAGTGGAGGGAAGTGGGCGACCGATCACTGGCGATTCGTTGCTTGCTTGCATTTCAGTCCAGCTCGATCGAACCAGCGGATTGCGGCGGGGATCGGTCCACAAATCGAACAAGGTTCGTGCTTCCGATTCGATAACAACCTCGACGCCCAGAGCGCGTGCAGCCGGTCGACCGGAAGGAGTCGCGGCCGACGCCAAACGGGCAGCCGGCGGGCGTTGCCGAGCGGAAGGCGGCGAGCATTGACCGCGACCTCTGATCCGCCGGTCTTTACCGATTCCTCGGTCGTCTGGCCGCCCCCAAATTCTATTCGTCTACCAGTTTATTCCTTTCAACTAGAACGACCACCTCCCAGATGCACAAACAAGAACAAAATGCAAACGACAGCCGTTGTATTTCACTGTCCACACGCGCACGACCTCGTGGCCGAAACGTTCGTGCGTCTCCAACATCTCGGCATCGAATTTCCGGCCTTTGACGGTGGAATCCGTTCTCGCGGCGAAGAATCGATTGATGCCGCGCGAGACTTCTTTGTGCCACCACTAAAGTTCACTTGTAATTCGTGGAGCGGACGAAACCTACAGCAAGTTTCTGCGCATTCGGCAGGTGGACTTGTTGCCGCACGTCTGCAGTGGGGAATCCCGCTGCTTTCGCCGCATTAGCGACAGACACCGCGCGGTTGACCAAGAAGGACATCATTGCCTTGATTTTCTCCTCTCGATACTAAAAGTGTGCGGAATGAAGAACATGTGAAGATGAATTTATTACCGAAGACATGCATTGGATCCACGGAAGGAGAATTTGAAGACGGAACGTCGTGTTCAGTGAACGCAGATTGTTGAAGGCGGTGCGGAACTCCACACTCTCCTCATCGCTCCACGGCGCCCCACCAATCACCTCCGGTTGGGGCCATGCCGGATACCTGTCGGGAGTCAAATCAAACGTCACCTTCTCGACGACAGCGTTTGGTTCGATTCTAAACGACCCGAGTGCTTGAATTTCGACCATTGCGTCCGTGCTCACGGTCCACTGGCCGCAATGCTCGCTGGACTCGCAACGAGCGTCATTTCCGTTGCGGGCGTGCGAAAGAAAGGCACAACATCTCAAACAACTTGTGTGAAAAGGGCCGAAGCATGTGAACCTACGAGCTTGCTTGTCGCATAAAGGACGGAGCCGCACTGTTTGCATTGTGCCCGAGAAAGGCGGCGCGAACAACAGGAAGTCCTGTTCGCAGATCGAAAAATAAACGCTGAGATTTTGCGGCAGGAACTCCCGAAGCAGCTGGACGACCCACGGCAGTCGTTGCTGGCCTTCCGAACTGAAGTGCGTGATCGAATCCAACTGCGGGCACACTAGACAAGCACGAGGCGTAATGCAAGTGAGAAAAGCACTCACGTTTCAAGCTCACCAAAACTTCCGCCCAGTTGCGGAGCGTGTCGAACGTCGTCGCTTGCCGGCAGGCCAAATCCACGCCCACTTGCCGCACGTCCTTTTGGACGAGCAACAGCAGTCGTTTGATCGTTCCGATACTCGCATTTTCGCTTCTCATCGCCAAATACAACGGGCGGTACGTAGCAGAGTCCAAACCAATCGTTTCGCCGTCCAGGACGATCCACGGCCGTCCGCCTTCTCTTTGCTTTCTGCTGACCGTGAAGTAAGCGGACGGGAAGGAGCGGCAGCAGAAGAACAGCCGCAGAGTGCGGAGGCGTAAAACCGCGCGTGCTTGGAGAAAATTCGGAGCACTCGACGGGTCGTTGTGCGCCAGTCGGGTGCTCAACGCGTGTTTCATGAGTGTGCGGCGAACGTCCGGCTTCATCTTCGGCGCGGCCTTTGGCGGCATCTCTTGCGTTTTTGCGCACTTCGGGGGTTTGTCCTCCGGCTCCACGGCGGCCTCAGCTTTCCGCTTGAGCTCGCGGCGAGTCATCGAGCGCGTCTTGCGAGGCGACATTCCTGCAAGAGGAGCGGCGATGAGGACGTCGGGTCGAACTACAGAGATGAGCGGTAAGTGGAGAAACGGAAAGTACGCGACCTCGTGAGCTTCCTTTCAAACTTTCGAACAGCGGAAGTGAACGAATGGACGGGATCGCGATTGAAATGGATCAATATGAAATGACTGGCGGGTCCCACGAGTGGGAAGCGAAAAAACGCGCTATCTTGCCAACCGAACGCGAGCTGCGACTCGTGATCGTTCTTTCCACAATGGAAGCCGCTGCGCTCGCCGCACGAGTGGGCGGTGTGTGAACGGCGTTTTTTTCATTGGCTAAAAAGAACGCAGTTTGTTGTTGAGCGAGAGAGAGTGGTGGGAAACTTTGATCGTTTTTTCGCCCCGCACGCGATCGCGTTCTGCACCCATCGACCGTAGTGAGTGCGCCCTTTTGCGTTGTGAAAGCGAACTGCGAGGGGGTGTGAGGGTGGGGGTCAACTAACAACGCGGGGAGTCAAAGAACTCGAGCGCTTGTGCGGGCGTTGCTGTGAGCAGAAGACGCGGCTGACGGGATTCTTGCTCAAATCCTTCTCGTGTTCCTTCGTTGCAAATCACTCCTTTCGTTTGTTATAGTCAATGAACATGTCGAGCGAAAGCGATTTCGAATACGATTCCGAAGACGATTGCCCTCCGCCCATTCCGAACGGCATCTGCCTATCGAGCTTCGCTTCAGAGCCGCTCTACGATTTGTGGCTGTGTTCTCCGGACGGCCGCTTTGTGTACCCGACGATTATCGATACGAAGTATTGGCTTCTGTCGGTGGACACGTTCACTGGAGACGTCAAAAAGTAGGTGTTTTCTGCGTTTGCTTTATTTTTGTTTCCAGACAGTGGGAGATCGAGGAACTCGACAGTCCCGTGGAGCAAAGTGGGCCGTTCGTCGGCGAGTGGCTTTTTGGATCCAAAAAGGGCCCTGTGGAGGAAGAACGGACGAGAAGTTGGATGAAGATCGACTTGAATGATCGCCGAGGAGTCCCGGAGCGAATCGAGCAGATGGGCGGCCATTCGCCCGCCTATGTGATCGCCACCGAGGACGCGGACGTCTTCGTTTTGGTTTCGGAGGGCGAAGAGATCCTCTACACTATGCAGCTTCACAAATTCAACGCCCGAACGAACGAGGTGGAAGCGATTGGACGCGTCTATCTACAGTCGGATATGATTATGCACCGTCTCAAGTGTGTGCACAAGGATGTTCTCTATTTTGTTGTTCCGTCCCGCGACTCTGGAGCGCTCATTAACGGATTAATTGCGATCGATCTCGACGGGAAAGCGTTCGTCAACGGTGGTCGGCCTTTTGAGCTCCCGATCGCCAAAATTGAGACCGAAAAAGTGAGAAGAATGTTCTTGATGGAGTGACCGCAGCGTTTAGATCGGCTTTGATTGGGGAACCCATGCAATGACCGCTCAAAACGATCGCCTGTTCGTCGTCTGGATGGATTATCGAACCGAGGCCCAAATGGTTTTCGTCTACGACCTCCTAGCCAGCAGCTACGGCGTGTGCTGCTTGAAGCAAGGGGTGCCAGACCTATTGGAGTCGATTGCTGTTTGCGATGGAATTCTCACGGTTCATTCGGAAGCTTTCCGTGACGAACCTTCCGTATCGGATGGTTTGCGTTCCCGTCGCTATGCGCTGAGGTCCGTCATAACTTTTTATCCAATAGATTGACCGCTTTCTTGCAGCAAGCCGGAGAAACTCGTCCATTTGGCCTTCTTCGCCCGACCCGCTGGTTGCTCCCTGCAGTTCGCGCGATTGCTTTGTGATGGATTCTTGTGAATCCCATTCACTCATTTGGCTTTTTACTGAATAAACTCGTTGTAACACAGCGGCCCTCAAACGACCTTAAGAAAACTAGTCAAAGGTTGCTGCTTGCAGTGAACGTACTGTAATGGGATCTGTGGAGCGATTCGCAACCATTCAAATAAGTCACTGCAAGTGCAGGTTTGTCGGGGCGGCGAGCAGAAAGGAAATCGTCGTCTTTTTGGTGTCCGCCGAGCTTCGGTTCGCCTGCTTCTCCAACACTTTGAGCTGCACGCAGCAGTTTCCAATCAATTCGTCCACTGCTTCCTTCTCCTCACTTCTCTTCGTTGAAGCCGCCCACCCGTTTGCCGCCCGCAATTCGTGCGCGAACGGCGGCCGCTTCAGTGCGTCTGCAAACGGGGCTTCTTCGGGTGGTACCGTGGGGAAGGCCTGTCCACTCTCATCTCTTCTATCATTCAATCGCCGCTCGTCGGAACGGTCGACCGGCGCGCCCAATGGTCGCTCTCCGCCGCGATGTGCGCCGTGGCGGCCGTCGAGTGCGTGTGCGGACGGCGATCGAAGCGATCTTCCTTTCCCTTTTTTCGAGGCCAAATGCCGTCGACTAACCTTCGTTTCAGAAGTCAAACGAACGGCGGACCGACCGGACGAACGGCCGAACAACCGGAGAGCAGAAAGCGAGGCGAGAATCGCGTCCGTTCGGATCACTCGCTTATCGACGAGGGGAGAGGGAGAGGTCGTTTCTGTTCGAACAGGCGGAAGGATCGACAAGACCGAGAAGAGGCGATTGGAACAAGGATAAAAAGGGAAGGAGTGCTCGAAAGATGGAAGGATTGATCGAGCTCCTTGCCGAAGCAAACGGCCGCTCGCTTCGGGCAACAAAGCGGCCCGATTCGTCTGTTTGACGCCTTTCTTCCGCTCATTCGCCTGTGGCGAGAAACCGCTGGGCGAACGCGGGTGTTCGTTTGTTCGGGACCGTTTTATTCGGCCGAGCCACGCGGGATCACGCCTGTCGATGACGCACGGACGAGAGGGAGGGGCAGAGAGACTATAAAGCAGCTGTTGGGTTGCATTGATAAGTGGGGTGTTGCAGAACGAAGACTGCGGGTAGCAGTAGCGGCATCTGCTTGCTTTCTAGCTTCCGCGCGTTCAAGTCTGTTCACAAAAAGTGATCATTGCGAAGAACGAATTCGACCTGGTCGTCAAAACACGCCACCCAAAGGCGCGGAACAAGCAAGCGGGGTCCTCTGTTCCGGTTTATTGCATTGGTTTACGAAAGGCATCCGTGAGTCATCTCGGGTCTTTTAGACAGGAGAGTGTTGCCACTGGAATGCCCGCGCCCGTCTGCCGCGTGTTGTTCGCGCGCCAAACGAGCGCGAAGAAGCGATCCGCCGGCCGTTTGAATCGCGCCGCCAAGAGCGCGGGGCCGATCGCCCCCAAACGGCGGAAAACGACGTTCGTCTGCCGCCGCCCGACTTTTTCGACGCGCGCGGGCGAGGCGACGCCGAAATTTCGGCTCTCTTTCCTCCGATTTCGTCGTGATTTCGCTGTCGTTTCAGATCGTCCAACACGTGAATTCGATCGGAAGATGCCGCCCACCACTCGCTCCAAAGCGAACGCCGCGCCAGCTCCAGCGGCGGCCGAGGCGCGACCTCGTCCATCCAACGGCGGCGAACGGAAAGTGGGCTCCTTCGATTCATTGGCATCTCGTACGCCTTGCGCTTGCAGGTCGCTTGCGGGCGCTGCGGGCTGCAGCTAAAGGCGTCGAATTTGGCGCGTCACGAACGGCGGCACGCGGCGACGAGCGGCTTCGCGTGCGCTGAATGCGGGGCGCGTTTTACACTCGCGACGAGCCGCAACCAACACGAACGGCAGGTGCACGCGCATTACCGCCGCACGGCCAAGTGGAAGCACTGGGAACGCGCCGGGCATTCGACGACAGTGAGTCCCAAGGGCATCCACTCATTCACCTTTCCTTTCTCTTCTTTAGGGCACCGACGAGGCGAACGGTGCGGTAAGCAGACACTCGTGGGCCTTCCATTCCTCTTTTGCTTTTTTAGTGGCGGTGCCCGACGTGCCGCCTGGACTACCCGCCGCATTGCCGAGCCGCCCACCTCCGCACTCACTCGTCCGGCGGTCGCTTCGAGTGCCGCCTGTGCACGGCGCGCTTCAAACACAAGACGAGCCAACTGCTGCACGAGGTCGAGAAGCACGGCTACGAGCACGCGGACGACGAGAACAGCCGACGGACGGGCGGCAGCGAAGCGACGGCGACCACGAGCGAACAGCCGAGTTCCAGCAAAAAGGTCGCTTTCTCCATGCTGCTCTCCATCTCCCGATCGTTTGTTTTAGCGCCCTTGCCGCCACTGCGGCGTGGAGTACCCGCCGGGGACGTTGTGGTGCCACGAACGAACGCATTCGCGAACTTCCGGGCATCAGTGCGCCGTCTGCGATTCGCGGCATCCGCAGCGCTGCGATCGGGACCGCCACGAGCGCCGAATTCACCGACACGATCGCTATGCGAAGGACGAGCAAGTGGCGAGCGAGGTGAGCGACAACTCGCGTCTTCATCTGTCCGCTTCTCCTCCAGCCTTCCGGCGGCGACGAGCAGCAAACAACCGAAGAATCGGACGAGGAAGCGTCGGATAAGTCGAGCGACGACAAACAGACGGCCGTGGAGTCCGCCGAGCAATCCACGAGCCTTCCGCAAGCGCCCGTTCCGCCTGTCACTCCCGCCGTCCAATCCGCCGCTCCCCGCTGGGCGGTGCGTCTCCTCGCCCAACTGCAGCAGAAGCCGACGGCCCTCTACTTCGATCTCCAACGCGTGAGTTCCCCGCCGCTTCTCCTCGTCCATCTTTCGTTTCAGTGTCGCGAGAAGCTCGCCGTCTTGCTGCCGCTCGTTTGGACCGACGAGCCGACCGCCAAGCTGTTCGTTTTGCGCACGAACTCCGCCGCGCTTCCCGGCTTGCCGCCGCCCGTCTTCTCCTCGCCAATGGATCGACCGGAGCTCCCGCCGACGGCCGACCGGCGGGCGTTCGCCCACGTGTTCGTGAAAGCGGACGCCGCGGAGGTGGGCGAGCGGCTTCGGCAGCTGATGCGCGCCGAGTGGACGTTCGCCGAGTTCGCGGCGTTCGTGCTCCCGACCGTCGGCGTCGCGTCCGCCGTCCTCGCCGCCTCGGACGCCGATCGTGAGTTCCGAGCGCCCGATTCAACGCTTGCCGTCTTCCAGACGCCGCCGTCCATCGCGACCCGCTGGCCGTCCGGGGGATTCACGTCTTTTGATCGCTTGTTTGTTTTCTGTGAATTGTTTGGAATGAACCGCGGGCTTTCTGCTGTTCGGAAACGAGGCAGGAGCGAGTCATCGAGTCGATGCGCTCATTGTCGCTCGTCAAGAACAAGTGGAGAGATCTCAGCGTACGGACCTCCAAAAGAAGCGGCTCACGCGTTCAACCGCAGATGTGGCGGCGTATTTTGTTTTGAGTGAAGAAGACAAACGGGAACGAGCGGCTGCAGACAAAAAAAAGAGAGTGCGGAAGCGGGGGGCAGTGCGGGCTTGCACAACATTCGGGGCATTCCAGTGATCGTTGTGCGGCAAGAATGGGCTCAACGCGTCGAACATCAGTGCGCGCCGAACGTCCGCGTTCATTCTCGGCTCGTGCAATTTGAAGAGCTTCGCGGTAACGCGCTCCGCTTCCTTAACGGCCGCTTTTTGTTTGAGTTTGTGACGAGTGACCGACCGCGTCTTGCGAGGGGACATCGTCTGGGAAGAGATCGAGACGAAAGGAGTGGACGGAAAGAGGAGGTCTTGTTTGAATACACGCCCAGGCTCTAATCCCGTGAGTGCGGGAGGTTGTGGTGGCGACCCAGGCAGCGAGCAGCGGGCGGCGCCGTTTGGGGCAGGCGACCGAAAGCCTCGTGTGCTCGCAAAAATGAGCAAAGTTCGCTTGGCGGTAGGCACCCGAGCGTTGTTTTGAGGTCGACGCGATGCTCGCGGTCCACCGCCTGCTCACTCACATACAGGCAGCGCGGCATCAGGGGTCGCTCACCGCTTTCCTCGCATCTCTCGCATTCGCGCTCCGCTTAACTTTTTGTTTTCGTTTCAGATTTTCGATGGACGAAAAGAAGAGTCCGTTAACGAAGGCGGAGGTGCGCCGAGCGTTGTTGAATCACGGCTTAAACGTCCGTCGACAGCACAACGAACTCCCCCAAGGTCCGAACTTCCTGCAAGCACGTGCCGCTTTCCGGCTGCGAACGCTGCGGATGCTCTTTTGTTGCCGCTCGTTCACCACCGTTTTCTTTATGCCAAACGAAAAGTACCAAAAACCTGCAAGCGAGCAACTTTCCTCAGTGATGTGGGGTGAATGTATTGCATTGTTCGATGCGACCAATCGGATTCGCTTTGACGAGGATAACCTGCGCGTGGAATCGCTCGCGAGGCTTCTACAAGTGGCACAGGCAAACATCCGTCGATTTTCGTTGAAGTTTCGGCCTCCTTTCCATCCTCCTGGTTTCGAAGGTCTCCGCAGTGTCACAGTGATCATGCAGGCGTTGAAAGGTGAGTCATCTGGAATGTTTCCTTGTAATTGTTTTCGTAGATCTACGTCATTTGGAGCGAATTAATGTGGAGATCTCACGTTGGCAGGAAGAAGTGTGGATCATCATGTGGCTCCGTGATTTCTTCCCCCACTGCAACATCGAATTCGTTTCGGGTTTTTATGACGACTCGCTAATCTTTTGGAGAAAGCCAATCGAGAAGGCGCTGATTTGGTCGAACGTCTGTCCGCCGACTCGTACGTTTCTTGCAGTAGAATGACCTCCAAGTTTGTTTAGATCTCGCCCATCTCTTCCGCTCGTTGGTTCGCAAGATCGAGGCCCGTCACTGCGTTGCGGACATTGCAGCGAACGGGTCGTAAGTGCGAATTTTTTCTATGACGCGTCTGCCATTCAGCTTCGAACAAAACGATGTGGTGGAACAAGTGACCCTCGATCTTACCGAATTTCATGAGCCGTTGAGCAATCCAGCCATGCCAATTCCCGAGTGTCCGCTCAGCGAACGAGAAACTCGTGATTTCTGCGGGGCCTTCGGGAATTTGCGCGCACTGAACGACACGTTTCGTGTTCATGTTTTTCTTGTGAAGGTGGACGTCTGCACGTTTGCGGTTAGTTTCCATTCCGCAACTACCCGTTTGAAATCGAGATTTAGAATCGAAAAGATCGCATCAACGCGCTGCTCTCGTTCCTGTTCGCCCGTTCATCGCGTGTCGCCGAGTGCGCAAAACAGGCGGGACTCTCACCTGTGCAAATCTTCGCGCAAATTCAGCTGCCAAAGCGCGAGAAGCACAAGGTTTGTTAACAAAACAGCTTAAATCAATGCAGGGTGTCCAGGAAGATCACGAGCAGGGACTGTCGTTCGCAGCCCAGTTCTTCGCCTCGCGCACGGAGTTCAGCCTAAAAACCGCCGCTTTCGATGCCGCGGTGGTCGACGATGTAGTGCCTTGGTGGCAGAAGATCGCGCAGGTTTGGACGGGGGAGATAAAGAACGGCGTCGCCTTTAGCTTTGTGTTCACTTATGAAGTCTAAATAAAACAAGTCACACTTTCTTCGCACAATGAAACGACCTGCCGTCAAACCCGGAAGAGCGCTTTGTGATCTGAAGCATAAAAAGATCATCGAGAAATAGTGAGACATTCCGGAAGATTAGACGCAACGTTTGGGTCAACACCCCTCGCTGTATTCGAATCAAAACTCAAGCCATTTCTAGTTGAAAAATTGGTCAAAGAAGCCTCTTGCCGGCTGAACTCGAACGACGGAATATAGATCGTTGCCCAAACGAACACATTGCATGTTTGGAAGGAGGAATGTACACGTTCACCAGAAGAAGTCTTCTCTTCGTTTAGGCCTGGAAGACCTCGAGCGAGTTGATTAGCCAGTGGGCGTCGCGGAAGGCGGCCGGGTTGTTCCGCACGAACTGCGTGCACGAGCCGGCTTTTGGGGCCGCACACCGCGTCCTGCCGGCCTAGTCGCCGCAGAAAGCGAGGTCGAAGACGAGGTGCTGGTCGCGGAAGTGGGCGTCGATGTCGCAGCCGCCCGCGAAGACGGCGAGTGGCTGCGGCCAGTGGTCGGAGCTCGGCGGGCCGCCCTGCACGTCGGCCGGGAGGCTGGAGCGCGCGGGTGGCCGCGGATTGAATCGAACAACCCTGACTGCCCGGCCGCGTTCACGTCGCAGTTCGCCGTCACCAGACGACCGCTGGAGCCGTTCGACTGTTGGATCGTGCAGCCGGGCGTCGTGTGCGGAGTGGCCGCGTTCACCGTCTAACTGTTCACTCCTGCAATCAATCGGTCAATTCATTCGAGAGGGCTCTTCCGTCCCCTTGATCACGTCGATCTCGCCCTTTTTCGGACAGTCGGTGAGGCTCCTTATTAAAAGTATACGTGAGCCAGAAGGCGGGCCACGTGCCGCAGACGCCACCCGGCTGGTGCTGCAGGTCGAGCAGCAAGAGGTCGTGATTGTAACCCTTTGTCGAATGACTGCGCACGAAGTCCCGCCCACGAGCACCCGACTGGACGACGTTCGTCGAGTGCGTGCCGATGAAGAGGCTCCCGTTCACGACCCGCCGCCGTCGGTCGGTCACGAAGCCGTTGGTCAGTTCTCGAACACGAAGTTGCCGAGCAGGGTGGACAGCGCGAAGTCGTCCACCAGGCGGTAGGCGGCGTGCACGCGGCCGACGAGCAACGCGGTGAAGCGGCTGCAGGGTGAGTCGACCGCCCACTCCCCCTTGTCGCTCGCCGTCCAGCCGGAAGCGACCGCCGATCCGGCGTTCCATTCGGCGGGCAAAATTCGCCGTCAGACGAGCGCCGTTCGTTCCGCTCGTCGTCCGCGAGCGCGACCGATAGTGGTCCACACAACGCGCAGATTGCACGACCGAGTGGGAAGGAGCAACCGAAGCCGATAGTCAAACACGAAGCTTTTATTCACGAAACAAAGTTACATCAACAAACGATCTATGCACACAAGGGGGAAGGGGTGTGATTTGGAGAAAGGCCGTACGAAAACCAAACTCTCGATCAGTGCAGACAAACGACGAGCGCGTACGTGTCGACGGCACTCGGGCGAGCGAACCACGCCAAACGCACCAGTTTCTCCGGTTTGCTGCAAACGATGTGAATCACTTGCTGCTCTCGTCTTTGCGCTCACCTGACCGCGTAACGGTACTCGGAGAAGGAAGTGCGCTTTTGCGGCTGTTGCTTGTTTTTTGTGAAAATGCTGAGAACACAGTCTTCAATTCCAAGAGTTGTCAAAACGTTGATGCTGATGGTGCGAAAGGTCAACTTGAATGACAAGAGCGTGTTCTGGTCGCTGTCGTAATCGAAAAGCTCCCAGCTCACACAGTGTGAGTTCTTGAACGCAAAGAAATGGCCGTTGCCAAAATGAGTGTGTAGAAGGTGCAATTTCGCGCCCCAAAGCTGAATATTCCAAGCAAACTTGACGAATTACAAAACTCGCACTAACCGGCTGCAGTTCAATCTTTCGCACTTGCAAGCTGGGCTCACTTCCCGGTGGCTGTTCGTTCCACAACGCGCCCAATTCGACAAAGCGAAGACCGAAGAAGCATTGATTCGTACCTTCGTATTGTGTTGCCATAAAGAAGATCTTATTCTCGTGATAGTACGCATTTCTGTAGTCGTAGGAGCGTCTTCCCTGAATCGTGCCAATCAGCCGGGCATTTCGGCCGTTCCATTCGCACGAAAGCACTTGCAGGTCCACAGTCTCAAACGATGTTTTTAACAGCAGGAACACGTTGGGTTCAGTGGTCCGAAGGAAACCTGCGAACGCATGCTCGTCGTTAACAAACGCTTCGATCACATGGCTCTCCGCATGCAGTTGTCCCGATCGCACGTCCAAAACCAACGTCGTCCATAATAAAGGCCTGCCGAAACGGGAAACGCAGACAAGCAGAACTTCGTTGCAGCTTTCAAAAAAGACAACCGGTTTTTCAAGTTCTACACGCTCGGCGGGAATGCTGGAACGACGGAGTTAGAAAACGAAATCCAATGACTTACATCGTCTTTCCTGTCCACAAATCCACTACTTCCGTCAGGACCGAGTAGTGCGTTTGGAATAGAAACCGACCGTTAGGACTCCACGCTTTTGTATAGCCACCAATTGAAACATCGTCTAGCCGACCAGAAACAACGCTATGATGTTTGAACGGCCTTTACCGCTTGGTTCGGACGGGAACGAGCGGTGCGGGCACCGCGTCAGCCATCGTTTTGAGCACAAAGAAGGCGAACGACCACGACGAGCGCAGCCGACCGCCGAACCAACCCGCGAGATTCGGGGGGACGCTTACCGCGAGCAATCGTTTGAATGGGCTGGTGGGAGCGCGAGTTCTCCGCGCCGGCAAGTTCTGCAAAACAGCGAGCAATTGGAATTATGTTGGAGGAGTGCAGTGCGTGGTCAAGCAGGTCGCTCACTGGACTTTGGACTGCTGGAAGAAGAGAGGCCGAGTGTTTGTGCCGCGCACAGCGGAAACCAACGCTGTCCGGCAGCTGGGGATCGGGCGGAAAGCGAGGAGTTCGAAAGTGGGCGCGGCTTGGGTTCGAACGCAATCAGCGGCGTTCACTCGCTTGGTCGAGCGAGCGGCCGCGCAGTCCACTCGTTTGCCTCGCTCCTTGCTGCCACTGCCGCTTTCCTTTCATAACGCTTATGGAAGTGAAGAAAGTCCCGCCTGCCGCAGAAGGCGACCAGCCGATCCGGCCGAAGATGAAGGCAGATGTCCGCCGTGTACTGATGAAGCAAACGTTGAGCTCTTGGCTGAAGCATAACGATCCCAGAAATGCTCCGAACGTCGTTCAAACTCGCGCGGCCCTCCGACTGTGGACCTCCCGCCTGTTCTTCTGTTGCCGCGCCTTTCCGGCTGCCTTCTTCACTCAAAGCGGCAGAGAAAGCGGAGAGGGCGGGTCGTTTGTCTACGCGGACGAATCTCTCAGCTTGAGTTGTGCTTCGCAGCACGGAGTGCACTTTTTGCTGGAAAAGGAAAATGCAACCGCCGATTCACTCCAGCGATTCCTGCTGCTCGGCCGCGCGGAAGTCCGCCATTTGTGGTTGTTCTTTTCATTCGGACAACCGCCCACTTACGAGACAGTCCGGGATTGGGCGATGATTCTGTCGACGTTCAAGAGTGCGTTCACTTCAATGTATTCTGCTTACTTTGTTGTTTAGAAATGCCGCGTTTGCAGTCGATCGACGTCCAAATCGACCCGGAGCGCGCCTTCGCGGGCGTCGTCCAACTGCTGCGCGAATTCTTGCCGCCCAACATCCCGCACTTCTCTTCCACGTGTACCCACGATTTCCTCTTCTTTGCGAAGAATCCGAGAGTGGCGGTGGTCGAGAAGACGCGAATCACACCTGTTTGGACCACTCAACCTTGTTCGTTCTTCTCGTGCAGTTGGTTGTGACTAACCGTTTTCTTTAGACCTCGCCCCGTTCTTCCGCTCGCGCGCTCGCGTGCTGGAACTCGTCGATTGCTTGCCGGCGATCGCCGCTCACGGCCCGTGAGCACGCGAAGAAAAGAACGAAATCATTGGCTTTCGTTTAGAGTTGAACGGAACGAAATGGTGGAGCGGGTGTTCATCGACGCGCGCAACTCTCCGCATCTCTGGAGCACTTATGATTGGCCCTCGCCGCCGCTCGGCTACTCGTGGACGGAGCAGAGGGCTCGCGACTGCCGGACGGCCTTTGCGAACCTCCGCTCGTTGAACGACCGCTTCATTCTTCAGTTCCTTTCGGCGGACTTCTGGATGCAGCAGTTTTAGGCAAGTTCTTCGGTTTCTCTTTCAGTTAATGGAACATGTAGGAGCCACTGGAAGTCCACTGCGGAGCGTTGTTGTCCGTTCTGGCCGGTCGCTCTTACCAGGCGGTGGAGTGCGCGACAGCGGCCGGCTTCACGAGTGCAGACATCCGGACGGAAATCCGCTTGCCGGCTGCCGGGAGAAATCCTGTAGGTTCTGCAATGGTGATGCGATTGATGCGAACGTTGAGCAGCAACACGAACGAGTGATGGCGGCCGTCGATCGCTTCTTCGCTCAGCGGCCGGGCTTCGCGCACCAACCCCAAGATTTTGACCGCGATTTGGTGGCCGAACACGACGGCTCCCTAAAGCCAATCGTATCTGTTTGGTCTCTTCAATTGGATGCGCACAAATTGAATTTTGTGTTCGTTTGTGCCGTAAACTGAATGAACTTGTCGATTGTTGTCGTAACCCGGGCGAGCGTTTTCACAAGAAAGCGAGCTCTGAACTACGCAAATGGACGTCTTTCCAAGTGCACAAAAGCGGACAGTGAATCATTTGATGTGCACTTCACCGCCGTAATGGAAACGCACGGAAATGCGCGTCATTCCTTGACGAAAGCAAAACACAATTCCCGCTTTCTGTCGCCAAACCGTCGATTTCAGCGGCCCTTCGCGTCGAACCGCCCGCTCGTTTCGTCTACTCGGGCGGATAAAAGCTACCGAATGGAGCGGCCAAATCATCCCACGCATCCACCCGCCATGTTCGTGCTGAAAGTCCACTTGCTCCTCGTCCTCCTGCTCGCCCTTCTGGTCGCCTCAACGGCCGCCCAGCCGGCCACCAGCAAGTGAGTTCCCCGTCCTCCCGCCCGCCCCTCATCGCGCGCTCGTTCAGCCGCCGCGCCCTCTTGATGAGCCGCGGCCTCCGCCGGCTGCTCGTCGAACGGCAGCTGAACAACCCGATGGGCCCGGCCGGTAGTGGACGCCACTTTGGGACCAACGTCGACGATACTCTTTTTACACTAATCTTTCGCCTTTTGCTTGCGGAATAAAGCAGCTCGCTTTCTGCTCTTGTGACGACCAATTTGAGCGGTTTGAACCACTCGTCGCGCGGACTCACCGCAGAAACAAGCCGGCGGGCGCCGTCCTCCGCTCGAGCGGCCGCTTTATGTTCCCGACGGTTGGGCAGCTCGTTTGGCGGCGGGTTGGCCGGGCGAAGTTCCGCGGAGAGCAGCGGAAGTCGAACGGAAGGGCGGCGAGCCGGAGGGGGACAGACGAAAAAGCCATGAGGGAGCGGGAGGATCGCTCGACCACTCGCTCGTTCGGGCCGGTTGCCGTCGCCGTTGAGTGGTGGGCGGTCGGAACGGAGCACTCCACACAGCAGCCTTTTTCCCCAACGCTTTCCGCCGGCCACTCGACGGCAGCGTCGAACAAAAGATGACTGCTCGCCATCCAACCGGCCGACGCGCCGAACAAACCGCAGGAGACGGCCGACGACCCAAAACGCCCGCCGTCTGCGTCCTCTCGACGAGCGGCAAAACAAAACGAAATCAAAAAGAACCTTTAGAGTGCCTAAGCCCAGGCAGCCGACCAGGCGCGATGAAGCTGTTTAGTCGATCTGATACTGCTATAAGCTGACGGGGATACGTACCGGTTGCCCGAGAAGACGTGAACCCCAAACACATGCCAAATTAACTTTGTCAGCTTTGACGACCCACCGGATTCGAACCGGCGACCCGACCGCCTCGCAATCCGCGCCGTTACCGACTGGACCACAGGAACGTATTGATCGGAGTGTGGGAACGGGCGCCTTCTGCCGCATGTGAGCGGGCCGTGCGTGCGCTCGCTCCCTTGTTGCGCAATTGCGGAGAACGGAATTCGAATGCGATTGCGACCGCCTGACTGCAGCTGAAGACCGCAGCCGAGATTTTGGAACACGGTGGGCGTCTACGTTTGATCACCGACATGAAACGAACCGTCCGGATGGCCGTCTTGCCGCCGCCGTCGAGCAGTGGGAAGATCGGGCGACACGTTCGCGAGTTCTCCGCAAATCCGCGACCATTCTGCTCAACGGAAGTCCCCGAATTCATGACCACGAGGACGGCGCCGACCTTTTCCGTCTTGCCCTTGCGGCGCAGTTCGAAGCAGACGCTGCGGTCGCCGCGGAACGAAGACGTGAAGAAGCTGACCGAACGCTCGTCGCTCAACGCAACAAGAGGAATCCTTTGTTTCGACCACCCCTCCTGCTTGTGGCCATTCGAAAGGAGGAGCTCGCTGCTTCCGCTTCTCGTGTTCGTCGGCTTCCTCCGCCCGCTCGGTTGAATGCCCGTCCATTATTGCCCTTCCACGTGCCTTCCAGTGATGCTTGACTGTTTATTGAATAAGACGATCACAACACACTGCTTAGAGAGGAAGAGCGCCCGAGGAGCCGCCAAGAGCGGAGAGCAGCGAGTCGAGGACCTTCTCCAGCTGGGGCAGGAGTTGCTGGACGAAGTCGAGCGGCAACACGCCCTCCGGGATGCCCAGCAGGCCGGTCAGCTGGCCGAGGACGCCGTTCAGGATGTCGAGCACGCCGCCGGTGAGCTGCGTGACGTCGCCGAGGAGCGTGCGCAGGAGGCCGCCCACGTTGCCGAGCAGGTCGCTCAGGAGCTTCTCGACGGCCTTGAGCAGGCGCTGCAGGAAGCTGCCGAGGTCGACGCCGGCGGGCACGTTCAGCAGAGTGCGCAGCTCGTCCAGCAAGCCGCCCACCACGCCGTCCGCTCGTTTCAAGAGGAGAAGGGCGGGAGCTGCGTGAGGATGGAGTCGAGGCGCGTGAGGATCGAGAGCAGCTGCACGAACTGGGCGGGATCGACGGTCGCCGGCAGGTTCAGCAGCTTCACAATCTTCGTGAGGGCGCCCGGCTGGCGGCAGCCGCCCAGCAAGCCGGTGACCTCGCCGACCACCGGCTGCGCGTTCCCGGCCACGCCGTTCACCGTTCCGAGCAGTCCCGAGAGGAGGTCCTTCGTGAGCGGCTGGGCGGCCGCGGAGGCGACCAGCAGAACAAAGAGGACGGCCGTGGAAGAGCGGGTCATTTTCGAGTTGAGAGAAGAGAAGAGAGGAGTGAGTGGAGGATGTCGATTGTCTGCCGACCACTCACTTTATACCCGCCAGGCTCGTCGTTCGCTCGCTTGATCGGCTGTTTGCAATTCAAATCCCCCGGGCGGATTGAAAAGCGGCGATCGCACCAAAACACGCTCCTTTGTTTGATCAAAACAGGATGCACGAAGGTTAACCGGAACGGGCGGGCCTAACACGACAATGAGCAGCGGGAGGCAACTGCAAACATTGTGTGCGCGGTTTGCCGCCGAAACGACCCTTCGACTACCACAATTCGCGGCTGGTCGGTAGGAGCGAGCGGTCGCCTGTTGGCGGCAACGCGCCCTTTGCGGGGATCCTCTCGATGTAACGGACGAGTGGGCGGTGGGAGCGGTCGCTCTTACTCGCGAAAGGACGGACTGCCCGCTGGAAGGAACACTCGTGCGGCCGAATGTCGAGAGCTGCCCCTGAGTGGAATGCGGGGAACGAAGGCGGGTTCTACCTTTCACTTCATTACTTGTGCCCCTTCATTCGACCCACTTCACTCGTCTTTTGTCCGCTTGGCGTTCGGATCGTTCCGAACGAGCACTCGTCAGTGGCGAGTTGAGGGCGGCTTTCCACTGCTCGTCCTCACCGACGACCACGGCGGGCGGCGCTCCCCTCACTCAGTTGATCGAAAGGCCGCCGCCCGAAACTCTCCGAATTCGGCTCGCTTCCGTTGAACGAAGCCCTCAAGGGAGACGGCCGCCGACTGCCGAAAAGGTCGGGACGGGCGGCTCCTCTCCACGCGACGTCCTCTTCGGCACGCAGCCCACTCATAGGTGGACGGAAAGAGTGATCTCCTGCCCGCTGCCGAGCCAGCTGCGCGTTTATTCAACAAAACACAAGAACAATCAACAGTCGTCAATGATCTCCACTTTGAGGGCGGCTTCGAGGTCGTCCTCCTCCGCGCGTTCGCCCGCCGGCACGTCATCTTCGGACTCGTCCTCGTCCGACATCCACTCGCCGTCTCCCGACTCCTCGTCGTCGGATTCCAGGCGGCGCTTCTTCGCCCGTCCTCGGCCGCGGTCGTCCACTTCGACCTCGATGAACGCTCGCATCTCCGCTTCGTCCATCGCATCTTCGCGTTTCGGGTCGAGAGCGAGCAGCCGCTTGATCCGCTCGTCCGTCCCGCTTTTCTTCTTCTTCCGCTTGCGCTTCGTCGTTTGTTGCTTGCTCGATTCGGTCTGCTTGCTGGGGACAGCGCGCGACTGGACGGCGGCGAAGTTCGTGGTCAGATTCCGCAGCTGCGCGTACTGCTCCTGCAAGCGGTAAATGGATGAGTGAGTTGAATGGAAGGAAAGGACAGACCGGCGGAATGCAGATCGCTTCCTTCGTCTGCCAGTCGACCCGGTCGCGCACAAGGTTGTGGACTTTCGACTCGTGGGTTTGTCGATTTCTCCCGTCAAAGACGCCGATCCCGCACACCGTACAGCGGAATTTATCGCACGTGTTGGCGTGTGCGACGGTGTGGTTGTATGCCACAAGCGTCAGCGAAACACCACACTCCTTGCAGTTCTGGGCAAAAACGTTTACACAATACTGGACTGAGACTCTCACCCCGCGTGTGGTTTGCTTCACAAAATACTCGCCAGCGTTCTTTGCTTTCATTTGGACGGCGGCGAAGTTCGTGGTCAGGTTCCGTAGCTGCGCGTATTGGTCCTGCAAGTGGGGGATGGATGGGTTGAGCGGAAAAGGGTGACTGACCGGCGCAATTCGGATTGCTTCTCTCTTTGTGTAGTCGCATTCCGGTGGTCGCTCCTCGAGCCGAGCGGTCGGTCACTCTCGCCGCCGCTCTCGCTCGCCCGCCCCGGGATCTTCGGGACAAGCCGTTGCGGGCCCCCGAATGGCCATCCGGCCGACTGCTACAAATCAGCGGAGGAAGCGACGACGCCGCCAGCCGCGACGACGATCGATGGACCGCCAGCCCGCCGCCCGCGCTGGACGCCGGCCGCCGACCGCTCCTCGACCACCCGGACGCTCTCCGACCCGCTGGGAAGAAGACCACCGCAAGAACGTCGGCTCCGTGCACAAGTCCCGCGAACGCCCATGGATCGCCATCGTCCAAGACGCCCGACGATGGAAGCGAGCCGAACGTGCGCCCACCAGACCGCTCCGCCTTTCCCGCCGCCGACCGCTTCCTCCCGCTGACCTCACCGCAACGTCTGCCGGTTCACTCCCGACATTCTCCTCTTTTCTTCGGTTGCGATGTGAATAAACCAGTGAACCAGTGTAGTCGGCTTTCTCTCGCTCGAAGTTGTGAAGCTTGAGCTCGTGGTCGTGTCTTCTCCTCGCCGCTGTGAGACCGATGCCACACACCGAACAAATGAATTTCTGGGTGTCGGTGTGCGCTGCGGAGTGATGGACGGCCACCAATGCAAACGAAATTCCGCACTTTTTGCAGTTCTGCATGGAGGTAGGAGATGATACAGCAAGTGCGTTCAAAAGACTCACTCCGTCGCCTCGGTTCGGTCGTTTCGCAAACCTCTCGCCGGAGATTTTCGCTTCCAGTTGAACTTGCGCAAAGTTCGTCCCAACTTGCGCGTATTTCTCGAGCTCACGCTGGAAAAGAGGTCAAGACACAGTTGATGTGAAGCAAACCTGGGGTATTTTGATGGCACCCCGAAATCCTTTGTCGACCGGACGTCGCTCGAATCCGTGTTGTTTCTGTTCGTGCTTGTTTCGATCCTTGCTTTTTTCAATGAGGAGACCACAAAAAGAGCAACAAAAGCCGTGAGTTTTCGAGTGGGCCTTCAGATGATGGTGAAAACATCCTGGATTCGGGGCCACATAACCGCACGTTCCGCACGAGTACTAAAGGGACAATCAGGGCTAATGAGGAAAACTGGTGTCGTTGGTAGCCCAGTTACAGAAATCCACAACAAGTATAACTTACGCGTGGCGGCGAAAGCGCCCCGATGTTCTTCGCTTTTGACTGGACGTCCGCAAAGTTCGTTCCAACCTGTTTGTATTTTTGTAGATCCGCCTGGAAATTAGGTAGCGTTTGTCGAATAAGTAAGTCCAGTGCTGACTAACCGGCGGAATCTCGATGACGCCCTTGTACGACTGGGCTTCTGCTTTTCGTTCGAATCCGTGATGCTGTTTCTCGTGAGTGTTCCGTCGCGAACATTCTCTGTATAAGACGCCACAAAACGAGCAGCAAAAGCCGCTTGTCCGCAAATGTCCGTCCAGATGAAAACGGTAGTGAGTTGGCTTGTTTGCCACGAAGCCGCATTTCGAGCAAGTGAACTGAAAGTGAACCGTGAGCAGTCGGAAAACAAAAGAAGTAACGAACGTGGCTTGTTTTGCGTGCCGAGTCTACCGCCCGCGTTGCAGTTTCCGATGCAATTGCCGTTGGAACATCGTCGACGTGCGCTACTAAAACATTGGGTTCGAATCCGTCCGCCTGTCCCGTCGCACGGTTGTCAGCTCCCGGTACGCAAACTTCCAACTCCGCAGTGACCGCTTTCGGCTGCAGTCCGTTCTGCTCGAGTTCGCTGAAAGCAGATAATCAAGAACCAAACACCCATCCCGTTGCTTACACGATCTCCTGCTTCACTTGATGCACGAGTGGGAAAGCGGCTGCCCGCTTCTTTTTCCGTTTCTTCCGGGCGGTCGCGTCGTCGGCGGGCTCGTGCTTCACTTGCGGCTCCTGCTTGACTTGAGCGAGTGCTTGCTGCGGCTGTCCGGGGCTCTCGGGCGGCTGTTCGGCGATCGCGGGCAGCGGATGGGGCACTTCCCGAACGAGCGGCGCCTCCCGCTCGCCGGTCTCGTCGATGATCACAACGGGCGGCGGCCCCGTGCGGGTGCGCTTCTTTTGGGGCGGCCGCATCGGTTTGTAGTCGAAATTCTCCAACTCCTCCTCGTACTGCCGCTGTTGCGCCCGTGTGCGCTTGGTAAACGTTCTGGCATCCATCCCTGGAACGAAACAATGAAAACGAGCAACGGCACGAATCGCGACGATCGAGTGACAAAACGAAAGCACCCTTCGCCCGCCAATTTCTGCCCCGAAAGAAAGCGAGCCGACCAACGAGGACCGCGCGCTCAAGTGAGAAGTGGAATGCCCGCTCTGTTAGGCGGCGCTCTTGCGTGGGAATGACCGCGAGGTCGCAGAAACCCTCTCGTCGCGGAAAACAAAGCCAATCATCCAATCAAAGTGATTACTCTCCTTCGTTCCATAGACATTCGAACAGCCCAAAGTAAAGAAATCAAATGAGGTGTACAGCGTTCGGTCTCGTCTTAAATTAACTGCCTCCCATCTTCCCTCGGCTTCGATCGAAACGCACTGCTTGAGCGGCGCGGGCCCACCGGCCAACGCCCTCAATTTGAGGCGACAGACGGCGGCACCGCAGAGGCGTGCAGAGTCGGAGGGATGAGCGGCAAATCAAACGGAAAAAAGCGAACGTGCCTCCTGCCCGCCAAACTCCTGCCCAAAACAAAGAAAGTGAGCCGCCCGTCAAGGGCCGCGCACTGAAGTGATCGGCAAGCCGCCCATTGGAACTGGCCGCCGCCGTCTGCTTGGCGGTGCGCGGCAATGGAAGAACTGCGGGGGCACTTGAGTCGTTAGGGATCATGAACCACGCCGACAATCAAGGAAACGAGCACATGTGCGAGCAGTCGGTAAAAATTGCAAGCCGAGAAGCGGTTAACAGAAAGCTCACGACCGCCATCCATCTTCTAAACAAACGCGCAACCCGTCTGCTTGACTCGCACTGAACGCGCCGCACTCCGCCGTCCGCGTTCGAATTTGTGGCGGTAACCGGCGGCGTCCTCCGCGCGGCCCCGTTCGCCGAGTCGAATGCGCGACACGTGCGCAGGGCGTGAGCGGACACATGCGCGAAAGAAACGAGCGGGAGGTGAGAGCGGTGAGGAGGAAAAGAACGGACAAGTTGGGGACGTTCTCTTTTGCCCGCCGATCTCCACTTTCTGCCAGCGAGTGATTCGAAAGCTCCAACTGGAGGAACACGACGAGCTGCCGACAGGCGGGAGTGGACGAGCACAACGGCGGGCGGACTCCCGCCCAAGGCAGGCGGCATCGGAGAAGCCGGCTATCAATCGATTGAAATCAATGCCTTGCTTGAATCATCAGTCTTCCTTTCATCAATCATTCGTTCGTTCCTGGAGTGGCCCGTCTGACGATAAGTGGTGGTCGAGCGCGAAGGCGGCCGTCCCGTTCGCACGGCACCTCGTCGAGCACGCCGCCTGCGACTCGAGCTTGGCGACGCTTGGCGACCACGCGGAGTTCGGGTGGACAAACGCCGCCTTCCGGTCGGCCGCCGACGTGCAGCCGGCGTTCGTTTGGGCGGACGCGAAGCGCAGCGAAAACGTGAGTGAAGGGCGGCCCGCTCGTTCCAGCTGCTCGTCGCCCTCTTCTAGAGATCGCCATCGAGCGCGTCGGGGAGGAGCTGCTCGTCGCAACGCCACCTTCCGCGCCGCCGAGTTCGTCGCCCGCGAGCTGGACGGCGGCGCGCCGCTGGACGTCACGCTCCTCTACGCCGACAGCCGCGCCTTCAAGACGTGGGCCCGAGCGATCACTGCGGTCCCTTTGGTGTAATCCTTCCGTTTTATTACTTCTTTCGGTTGAACCCAAAGGAGGAGAGCGACGGCGGAAGGCGCCGCTGAACCTGCACGTAGGCGGGGAGGCGGACGACGGGCCTCCGCGTACACAAACCCCTCCAAGTCGATAGGCGACGACACGCTCTCCGTGGTATCGAACGCCCACGTCACCACTTTGGACCTCATGGCCGCCGACTTCGAGGAGTTGGACTTTAATCGGCTGGACATCGAGCGGTTGGACCTGGAGTGAGACCGGAGGCGATGATGTCTCTGAGTACTCCTCGTACGTCTTCCACGTTACGTCCGCATTCTTTCTTCCCCGCAAGTGTTGCCAAGGCTTCTCCTACATAATTCTTGTTTCTCCCGCACTTCCAACCGAACGGTCGAAATAAATACTTTTGTTTGTGTTCCGTAAAAGGCTTTCAACCGTGTGAAACGCCCTTTCGATCCCCGATTGATTCCGTTGCCCAATGACACTCGGCTCGCTCGTTCGTTCATCAACGCGGTCGCGAAATGCGAACCCAAATGAGCCACACGGGCGTTGTCTTTCGCGAGGCCCCTCGCCGCCGGTCGCCCGCGAGCACACGAACGGGGCGGACGAACCGGGCGGGGCAGAGCGGAGCGGACGGGAGCGGCAGGAAGACCGGAGAGCCGTGTGCAAGCGGGCAGGCGGGCAACGCGGCAAACGCTCGGCTTTTCCGTTCGTTCGTTCCACGCGCTCGCTCGCCGATTTCCACACACCGCGGCGTCCGCTTTTCCGCTTGTTTTAGCGAGAAATCGATCGATTCGTCGCCGGAAATCGCGGATTTCTCGTGGAGTTTGCTTCCGATTGCGTCCTCCTAATATTTCGCCGGTTTAGACCCCAAATCCAAGCAGAATGCACACAATGGAGTGGAAAAGCCGCCTGCAGGACGAATGGCGCGGCTGGACGGCGAAGCTGCGCGAGGACGCCGCCGGCCGCCTCGTCCACCCGAGCGGCCTCATCGCCACGCTGCAGCGCGCGCCCGACGGCCAGCCGAACGTCCTCGAGTGGCGCTGCGCGATCCCGCAGAGCGGCGGGGTGGGCGAGGAGTTCTTGTACTCCGTAAGCTCCATTTTGAGTTGATCCTGGTGTACATTCGCTTCTCCTGCTCGTCGTTGATGGTCCAGTGGCTATGAGCACGAATTTACCCGGGGAATCTGAGGAAACCGAATTCACAGCAATCTCCTGCATAGTCCTTCCGAATCCAATCGATTCATCTCGTTTGCAGGTACTCCTCCGCTTCTCCGCCGCCTTCCCGCGCGAGCCGCCGGACGTGCGCTTCGAGCCGCCCGTGTGGCACCCGAACGTCGACCCGCAGACGGGCGCCGTCGGCGTGCGCGCGTTTCTCGACGGCTGGCGACCCGAGTGGAGCGTCGAGGAGATGCTCGAGCAGATCCGCGAGCTGTTCGCCAACCCGCAGCACTCGCCGATCCTCAACGACCAGGCGGCCCACTTCTACAACGACTACTCGTGAGTTCTCCCTTCGATTCTTCGGTTGCATTGCCGCGAGTTGCAGGGGAATGTACGAGCGGTCGATGGAGAACCAAAAGCATCGCTTCAACGCCGAATTGATGCTGCCGACCTTCGATTTGAGCCGCGAGGGGATGAGCACGCCGTTCTGGTCGCTGATCGCCCTGCCGTGGCCCGAACGCTCCGCTGCCGTCTGCGATGCGGCGGAGAAGGAAGGGCGAGAGCGAGTGGAAGCCGCCCAGTGGAACTTCGAGGCCGATCAGCCGTCTTCGTCGCGCGCTTCCCTTCCGCACATGAAGCCGTCCTTGATTGATGCAGTTATCGACGCCGCCGACGATGAATTTTTCAAAGAGTTTACTGAGCACATGAAGTCAAGACACTCGAAGCAGACAACCGATCTATCCGCTCCGTCTCTCAAAGCAACCACCGAGCCGATCGAAGCGACCACCAAAGAGCCGACCGCCCCGCCGACCGCCCCGTCCGCCGAAGTCGTGGCTGAGAAGTCGCCCACTGCCGCCGTCCAACCGCCCGAGGAAGCGACCGCTCCACCGTCCGAAGCCGCCAGCCCGACGATCGTGTCGACCGCCGACGAGCCGCCCGCCCCGCCGGAAGTCGCGCCGTTCGCCCGGCACGCGGACGCCGTCTTCCGCGAGCTGCAGGCGGCCGGCCGGGCGGATTTGGCGCGCAAACTCCGCCGGAAAGTCCTCAAAGTCGCGAACAAATTCGACGAGAAGCTCGACCGCCGGCAGCCGCCCGCCGACCGCCCGCAGCGAGCCGACGAGGACGCCGCGATGGTCGAGCGGCTGAAGGCGGGCGCTCGGAAGGAGCGGGACGCCCGCCGCGAACACGCCGCCATGTGGGCGGCGAAGCGGCAGCTCGTGGACGAAGAGCGCGAACATCGCCGCCGTTTCCTCCGCTCGCCGGACCTCGAGGACGACGTGTGGGCGCCCCGCCAGCCGCCGAAGGACGACGGGAACGAGGAGTGGAAGGCGCTCTTGCATCTGCTGCCCCCGCAGCGCTCGGAAGCCGCCCGAAAGAAGATGGAAGAGGAGGACGAACGCAACCAGCGCGAACTCCAACGGAAGGCCCGCCTGGTGCTCGAGGAGATCAAAGCGGAGGAGAGGGCGGAGGAGATTCGCCTCCTCGAGCTCTCGGACGGCGCGAACGGAAGCGAAAAGTCGAAGCGGCCGCCCGCCGTCCCGCCGCTCAAGAAGCTCGCCGCCGATGCGAAGCCGGCGGCCGAGAGCTCGCGGATGGAGCGGGAGCGAGCGGAGACGGCGCGAAAGGAGCGCGATGCCCGCCGCGTGGAGCTCATGCAGAAATATCCCGCGATGAGCGACAAGCAACGAGAGCTCCTGCTGGACGCCGAGGAGAACCGCGAGCGCCTCTTCCGCGACTTCCAGCTCTCGGACGACGACGAGGAGCAGCCGACCGCCCCGATCGGACTGAAGCCACGAGACGGCGAAGTCGCGAGCTCGCCGCACGCCCACTTTTTCGACGGACCGCCCCGCAACGAGCCGAAGCCGCCGCCGAAGCGACCGGAGCGCCACTCGCTTCATGACCACGCGCGCCCGAAACCGCCGCCCCCGCCGCCGGTCCCCGCGTTCCCGTGGCTCCACGGCGGTCGTCCGCGCCCCCCGCCGCCCGTCCAGCCGCCGATGCCCGCCTTCCTCCGTGCGGCCGGCTTCGAGGAGAACACGCAGTGCCCGTACGTCGGAACATCCATGCACCCGTCGCCGCTGTGTTGCAACGGCGGCGCCTTCGATCCGCGACGTCCCCGCCCGCCGCCGCCCGCCCAGCCGCCGGTCGCCGCGCGTTTCGAGGGGCGCGGCCTCTACGCGAACCACTGGAACGGCAGCGGCCACTCGTGGGACCCCGTCCGCCCGATCCCCCGCCCCGAATTCAACCGACCGACCGCCCCGCCGGTGCAGCGGAAGAAGAACCGAGCGGGAGATGAGGAGGACGCCTTTGCCGACGTCCCGAAGCCCCCGACCGTCCAGCCGATCGCTCAAGCGGATGAGCAGAAGAAACTCGAGGACGGGATGCTCCGCCGCGTGAGAGTTCAGCAGGACTTCATCGAGCAGCAGCGGAGGGAGCAGGAGGCGTGGTTGAAGCGTGCGCGGGAGGTGGAGGACGCCCCCGCCGACGGCGCGAAGCCCTCCAGCGCCCAACCGACCGCCCAACCGTTCGAGCGGAAGAAACACGAAGAGGAGATGATCGTTCAGTTGATCCACCAACAGAACTTCATCGATCAGCAGCGGCGGGAGCAGGCCGAGTGGCTGAAGCGACTGCAAGAAGTGAACGGGGCCACCAAGCCGCCGACCGCCCAAGCGCACCTGCGGCCGTCGATGGTCGCCGCCCTCATGCAAGCCAACCAGAACCTTCGGCGCAACCTCCAAACGCTCACCGACGAACTGCAGCAACGAGCGCGTGAGCACGGCCTCAACGTCCCCGAGATGCCGCCGACCGCCCAACCAACTGCGCAGGAAAAGGAAGCGGTAAGACCGGCCTTACTTCTGCTTGTCATCTACTTTCTTTTGCAGCCCATCCAGCCGGTGACCAGCGAACAGAAACAGCGATCGCACCTGGACGCCCCGGCCGCTCGAGCGGAGCACGAGACAAAGCGACCGGAGGGCCTCCTGATGCACGTCCAGATGCCGACGAAGCAGCTGCAACAGCGAACGGAGGAGAGCGGCCAGGTGGAGGAATCGTCGGCCGATTCGCGCCTCAAGCTCCAGCAAGAACTTCAGCACCTCCTTTCGCAACAGTCAGCGATGGAGGTGGTCGCCTGTTGGGTGGAGAACCCGGACGGGTCGACCGTCCCGATCACTCCGTCCACTTCGTCCGCACCGACCGCCCAGGAGCCCCACCAGTCGACTTCGAAGCAACCGGAAGCCCCGACGATCGTGAGCCTTTCGGACAGCGAGGACGAGACGGAGGACTCCACCGACGAGGACGACGACCTGGTCGTGATCGACTCCGATTTCCAATGAGTTCTCTCCCATTCACTTCTATTTGTCTTCCTTCCCGAATGTACAGTTCTTCCCTCTTCAAAACAGTCCAGAAAATCCAAAAATCTTCTGGTTTCTTGTGCTGTAGTCCGGAATGACGGTAGTCTCTTCCGAGTTCAGATTAGTCCCGAATGCATCCCACCCACCTATTCTTGTTTCCACCCACTTTACTCTCCTTCGTCTTGTATTTGAACCGAGGACACCCACAATAAACGCCACAAAACAACGGTTTGCTTTCGTTTGCCGGAGGATTCCCGAAAGAAGGAAAAGGAATTGGCGAGGACGTAGAGGAAAATGCTGCTCTCTGCTCTTCTTTGTCGAAAACGCGCTCTGTTCGCCAGAGTTCGCAACTTCTCCCTAGTTTATTCGCAGTCATTCAAACAGCACGACATTCACTCAACACTCTTCGACAGTCGCTCACGAAGAAAGTCCTCGATCGGCTGCTCCAGGCCAACGGGACGGGCGACGAAGGCCAAGCGCACGAGTCGCTCCGGGCGTCTGCAAGAAGAAAGAAGGATAAGTGGTTGACCCGGAGCTCACGCACCCAAATTTGTAGCGAGTCGACTGGACGACGAGCCGCACCTCGTGATCCCCCTTCCGATCGCCGGCGTCCCGTGTCGGCTTCACGGCGTGGGTCGTGAGGAGGCCCTCGTGGACGACGAAACACTTGAACCTCTCGACCTTCTCTCGCTTGAAGGCAAACAGCGAGTAGCGGTCAAGAGGGACGTCATAGACGAACATCTGGTAGCGGCATTCGTCGCCAATCGTTCCGTTGCCGAGCAGGAAGAGGCGTTCCTTTGCCGCCTTCATCCCGAGCAGCTGACAGTTGGGGCCGATCTGAACAGGCCATCGATAGTTTGGATCGGCCTTCGGCGTGTTGCCCACCTTCTTTGAGCTCAAACGAATGAGCGGGGTTTCGGGTGGCCGGTCGCCCTCCACTCGAGGCGCGCCGAGGTCGATCGCCGACACGCCGCTCGAGAGGAAACGCTCACGACCGAATTCGTCTTCGACATTGCCGTGCAGTAGGTAGAGGACGTTCTTGTGCACACACGCCAGCCTGATTTTAAGGATTACGGCGGACGAGAGGTCCACGCGTGCAAACAACTCCCTCGTTCCCGCCTCCATGTCAATGCGCTGGATCTCGACGGACTCTTGGCCGACGAACAGCAGGAGGGCGACCGTCGGCTGCTCGGTGGCGAGGATGAAGGGGAACGCGACTTCGCGCGACCGCTTAAAGTCGAGTTTTTTCCATTTGGTTCGATTCAGCAACGAGACGTCGCGCCAGGAGACGTGGATGCGCCACGACCTGCCACCGGTAGATATTGAGAACAACACGAAAAAGCGATCGATCAGCGCCGTGGTGCTTGCGCAGCAGAAAGAGTCGGTCGTCGCGACCCTGCAACGAACATTCCACTTTTTTCTCCCCTCTGCTCACCTTTGAACGTCACCTGTGTAGGAATCCACCAACTCCAAAAGGGGGTCTCTGGGCTCGAGGTTTGCCCGCAAGTAGTGGCGGCCGTGTTGCCCAAAGATCTAACACCTAACACGCGGGTTCTGCACGGGGACCTTCGCGTAGCGGTCGCTCTTGTGGACGCGCACAGGCTCCAACTGCAGAACGTCCGCGTCTTCTGCCATCGTTCGAAAGCGAGTCGAATTGGAAGAAAGGTGGGTGGAATGAGCGCGCGTTGTTCAGGGAGAGAGCGGAGTGATCGCGGCGACCCCCACTGCTGGACACCGAAGCCGACGAAAATTGTGGGCGGAGGTGACCGCGAGTGCCGCCGCTTGGGTTCACTCGAAAACAAACGCAATAATCGGCGCGCATCGTCGAGTGCATGAGAAAGCGGTGACAGCGATCAAGAGCAAAGATTTTCCGCTCCTCCCAAGCAAAGAAGGCGGTTTTATTTACTTTTTTCGTCCCTCCCAGCCCGAGCAAGCAAACATCTTTGAGTACACGTTACGTTTAGAACTCGAGTAGAAGTTAACGAAAACAACCAAGCAGTTGACGTAGACGGACGAAGGGACCCACCGCGCAACCCGTCCATGAATAAGCACGACCGCGTTCTCGCGTCTGAAAGGGCGCAACACGAATTTGCACGAACAAATCCGCGGTTCGGTCCGCCAGGCGCCCGCTCGTCACACGGGAGTCCAGTCGGCCGACGAAACGAGTGGCGACTCTCTCCTGCTCTCCGGCTCGCGTTCATTTCGGCCGGCCGTTGAGCGAGCGGTCGTTTCGATGGGCGGCAAGCGGGCGATCGAGTGGAGCGGACCGATGGGCGCAGCGGCGATTTTCTGCGGCCTCCTGCTCGCGGCTTCGACGGGCGTCAAGGCGGGCGAGTGGCCGGCGGATCGTGAGTGCACATCGTGTTTCGTCGTTCGCTAATCGTTTCCGTTTCAGGGCGTTCCATTGACGAAAACTTCTACTGCGGCAAGGCGAGCACTCTGGACGAGAAAGCGAGCACGTTCGTCTACGACGCCGAGCGCCACCTCTGCGTCAAGGGCGTGTACACTGGAGGAGGCTTCGGGTGGGCCACGCAAGCAAGTTCCCTACTCTCCGACAACCAACCAACCATCCTCATTGCAGAAGGACTGCTTGGCGACGTGCATCTGGATGTGTCCTTCCGGCTGGCAGCCGGTGTTGGGCGAGGATGGCGTGCGTACGTGCAGGAAAGACACCGAGTGCAAGATCCAAAGAATCACGGACAGCGCGGCCTACTGCCACTTCGAACGCCGCTTCGATCAAAACTTTGGTTATTGCTGCCCGAAGTCGAAGGCTGGTTTGTTTCTTCTCGCTTCTATTTCTTCATCGACTTCTGTTCGTTTCAGTGTGGAGCGAGAGCCACTGCAAGCCGGGAGTTCCGACCACGACGGACAACAGCACCTTCGTCTTCGACCACGACCAAGGAAAGTGCCGCGAACTGGGCAACAACACGACGAACGTCTCCGAGGCGTGGTTCAAGGACGAGGCAAGTTGACGAAGTTCCATTCTCACCATTAATCCCATCGATTGCAGAAGGAGTGCAAGATGCTGTGCGAGCCCAAGGGAAGTGGCTGCGAAGCGGACGTGACGCCGTCGATCAACTTCACGACCGACGGCGACTGGAAAGCCTCCATCTGCACCAAAGACGACGACACGAACTGCCCGCTGGTCGACGGACGGGACGGAAGCCGCTGGTATTGCTCATCGAACGGGCGCAGCGGGATGGGCCTCTGCTGTCCGGGTTTGTTCCGCCGCGCTGATCACTCCACTCCTCTCGAACTTCAGGTCGTCGTTTTTGGAACTACGCGGACCACGACGGCAAGCCGCACACGACCACCACAACAACTACGACCACAACCACCACGACAACGACCACTACGACGACCACGACGACCACGACGACGTCCACGACTAGCACAACCACGACCACGACTCGTGCGCCCGCTCTCGCGCCCGCTCCGAAGCACCAGGAAGCGACGGGCACCAAGTGAGTCCTTTCGTTCACCTTTTCCCAACATTCACTCCCCGCTCGCTTCAGCAAGGGCCTCTACGTCGGCCTGGGCGTCGGCGGCGGCCTTCTCGCGTTGCTGCTGCTCATCGGCTCGATTGTGGGCGGCTTCTTCCTGTACCGCCGCCGCCGCAACAAGAAGGAGAAGGAACGTGAGTCCTTTCCGCTCTTCCGCTCCCACATCCCACTTGCAGGCGCCGCCAAGTTGGCGGCCGACGCGCGCCGCCGCGACCTGGCCGAAGCCAGGAAGATGCTGGAGACTATGTGGACTACGCGGTGCCCGCGGACCCGGAAGCAGTTGGAGCGGGCGTTGCGCGGAAGGGAGGTCCCCGGCCTGGGGCCGCCCGATCGCACGAAGATGGTGCCCGACCAGATCCCCGTGGAGAAGTTCAAGTACTTGGGCCCGCTGAAGAAGGACCAGCTGCAGCCCACCGTCATGGCAAGCAGACGTTCGTCCTTCGGCTGATCCTTCGTCTGTTGCAGAAGAAGCTGCTGGACGACGACACGGTCCCCACGCCGCCTCCGGACGCTCGCCTGCAGTGGGACGACGACGCGAACTTCGTCTACGACATCGGCACGGAGGTCGAGGACCTGATTGGCGGCGGCGAGCCCGTGCCCAAGCCCAAGTCCGAGAAGCCCGCTCCGGCCCAGCAGGCGGCCAACCCGAAGACGACCCGCAAGAATTGAGATCGCCGCCCATGTGTTCCCCTTTCCGTTTTGTTCTGTCCCGTGGTCTAGTTTCCTTTGCGGTGTGATGTAAGTTTAGGAGGAATAAAGATTAGGAATGGAGCGGAGCGAGCGGCGGATTAGAAGAATGGTCGTGAGCTCTTGAACGAAACGACTGGACTTTTCGTTTGGAGCGAAGAAGGCGGCCGGGAAGGAGCGGCAGCAGAAAGAAATGCGGAGTGTCGGGTCAAAGAGCCGCTCAAGCTTGCAAGAAATTCGAAGTATTCCACGGATTGTTGCGCGGAACATCAGTACACGCCGAACGTCCGGCTTTATCTTCGGCGCCGGCTTGCGGATCGTTCTTGCGACCTTTGAATTGCTGGGTTCCGTCGTCGGCGACGGCGTCCGCTTTTCGTTTCGGGGCGCGGCTATCCCACCGAGTCCACGATGCCGGGAAAAAGAAGTGAGTACGCGACATTTGAGCCCATTTGGGACTTGAAGCCGTTCTCTCACGCAAAACGGAGTCCTCTGCGGCGTCAAGTTCTGCAAACCGAGCGAGCAACTGAGGCACACTTGTTGGGTGTCGCAATGCGTAGTCGAACTGGTCACCGAACGAACTTTGCAGAGAGGTCGCCAGGTAACCGACGCTGTCCGGCAGCTGGGGATCGGGCGGAAGGCGAGGAGTTCGAAAGTGGGCGCGGCTTGGGTTTGACGCAATCAGCGGCAGCCCACCCGTTTGGTCGAGCGAGCGGCAGCGGCATTCCACTCATCTCGCCGCACTTCTCGCTACCGCTTGCGGCAAACGTTCGTTCTTTCGTCCACCCGTGCGTGCCCGCTTGCCACATGCAGTGCCCACTCCTTTCATTTCTGCTCGCTCCGCTCGATCGTGATGGACAACCTGGAATCCTCCACCTCCAACCTGTGCGCGTCTCGAACGGCCGTCGCTGCACGACGATCAGCAGCCGGTCGGCGAAGCACAGCTGGACGTTCGGTCGGAGCGGTCGCTTCTTCCTGCAGATGATCACAAACGACGTTCGATTAAAAGTCCAGCTGGTCGCCATTTTCACGCGGCAAATCCGGGCGTGAGCAAGAGAGCGGAGAAAGTCAGTGCCTCGTTTCCTTGCAGAAGCGGACCACTCGGCGCGTCGTGCAACGCGAGCGGCTTTTCGGTCAGCGATCGCTTCTTCTCCTCCTTTCTGACGGCGAGCGATGAGCCGGCCGTTCGGTTCTTCTGGTGGGACGTGCGGGCGGCGCTTTCGAGTGGGCCGGCCGGACGGCTTCGTGCCCGCCCTCGTTATGGCCGGCAAGCAGCCGGAGGTTTTTCCTCGTGTTCTTTTCAACTCGATCTTCTCTGCCCTGCCGCGAAGTCCACCGCGTCGATTTGGAGGCAAGGAGGAGCAAGTCGATCGGCCGCGTGTACCCGCTGTCCCGCCATTCCGCAGCCTTCAGCAATCGCGCGTGTGTGCACGAGAACACGCTCTACTTTCTGGACGAGTGGGCGGCCGGGCGAGAGGGATGGAAGCGCTTCCTTTCGGGCGGCGTGTTGACAGCCGACCTCAACGAGCGGGAGTTCGTGGAAGGCGGCCGACCGCTCGAACTTCTGCTCATTGGACTGAGCTCGAAGAAGGTGAGTGCGAAGAATTCCAGTTGTTTATTCACTCGTTCGTCTGTCCAGATCGGCCCCAACTGCACGCTGCTCGCGTTGGCGGCGGAGAACGACCGGCTCTTCATTTTGAAACAACCGGGAAGCGCCGGCTGCGGCTACGAACGGTTCGTCTACGACCTCTCTGCGGGCAGCTATTCGCTGTGCGCGTTCGGAGAGCAGCGAACGGGTGATTTCAAATGTTTTGCCGTCCTGGACGGCGTCCTCACAATTCACGAGCAGAATCGAAAGCGGGACAGCAACGATCAACGCGCCGTTCGCTCCACTCGCTACGCGTTGAGGGCCGAGATCTAGTTGGCTCAAGAGCCACTCATTTCTTCTTTCAGCAAGCCCGAGAAACTCGTCTGTTTGGCTTTGTTCGCCCGCTCGCGCAACGTCGGCTTCCTCCTCGACAAGCTCGGGTTGAGATCGAACGCGCAATCGTTCGATTTTTCGTCCCGAAATAAACATTTGTGTCGAGAACGAGCACATTTGAAGCGAAGATGCCGCTGGATCTTCACTGCTTCGTTCAGGAACGTGTCAGGAGAAGGCGGAAGTTTGTTCGCAAAGCGGCATTCACTTTGCTGTAAGAAAGGAGAGCGGATGGGAACAAAGTACAACTAAGAACTGTTTTTTCTCATGCGAGTTGGCGCCGATCATTGCATTCGACCCCAAGCGGGCGTCGGTCGACCTTCCACGCCTCACTCGACGGCTTGAGCGAGCGGGCAGCAGAGCGTCAGTTTGTTCGCCACTGCGGCTCTCCGCTTGCTTTTTGCAATGTGGCCCACTTTCCAGTCAGTCCGTTTGCAGGCGATGGAGAACGATCAACCGCTCGACCAGTCGGACATTCCGAACGGCGTTCGCTACTCGTCGATCGTCGCCCCGCACTCCCCCACGCACTGTTGGACGTTTGGACGATGCGGCCGTTGTTTTGTGCACACGCATGTCGGATTCAGCTCCACGCTCGAACTTGTCGACACGTTCACGGGCGACGTCCAACGGTAAGCGAAGGCTAGAAAAAGGGCCTGACTCTCTGGTTGTAGTGTCCAAAAGATCTGCGGCATTGGCCATCCGTGGGCCACGGCGGTCACTCTCCGCTTTTTTGCCTCGTTGTCCAAGTCTTGGTGTTCGCGATACGTCTCCCTCCAATGGCAAAACGTACCGCTGAACCCGCGCGTTTGCGCCGTATTCAAATGGACCATTCAAAAGAGTTCGCGTCCATTTTCCTGCTCACTACCGAACAGCCGGCAGTCGTCTTCATGCTCTTCACCGGCCGGAAGTCCGCCGAAATCCACCGCATCAATTTAGAGACGCAGATGATGGAGTTGATCGGCCGCGTGTACTTTCCGCCATTCTATATCACGAACCGTCGGGCGTGCGTGCACAAGAACACGCTTTACTTGCTGCATGGCGGGGCCGGCGGCTTCTTCTCGTGCGGCGTGTCGGCCGTTAATCTTTACGAGCGGCGGCTGCGATGCACTGAGCTCCGCGTGCTCCCGCTCGCCCAGTTGAGCTCGGAGAAGGTAAGAGACACGCGGACAATCAGCTCGTTTACTCGCATTTCCTTTCAGGTCGGCGCCAATTGCACGTTGCTCGGGATGGCGGCGTCAAACGGCTGCCTCTTTGCGCTGGCCGAGGAAACCCTTGGCGACGACCTTTTCTACCGCCTGTTCCTTTACGACCTCTTCTCCAACCGCTGGTCGTCGCGCGTGTTCGCGCAGCAGTGGGGCGAGAGGTTCCAGTGCTTCGCCGTCAACGAAGGTTCCCTCACGATCCACGCCGAGCAGCGCGGTCGAGACTCGCAAGAGCCGCACACTCTCGACTCGATTCGCTACGACTTGCGGTTCGTCCATCCAACCGCCCACTCACTCGCTTCATTCTTCTTGTAGACGCCCGCAAAAGCTCGTGCAGTTCGCCTTCTTTGCGCGTCCCGCCGGCTGTTCGCTTTTGTTGAAGCGATTCCTTAATGCCTGAGATTGTTGTTCGCTTTTTGTTCAATAAACGGTTGTTGAATAGCGGAGAAAGAGCCCTGTTCTCTCGCCGTCCGAACAACTTGTGCGTTTTTGACGTGTTAACCGCTGTTTTTGCCGCTCGCTTGCGATCGCCGGAGTGCACGCTACTAAATAAAAAACGATCAAAAGACTTCATTCCGAGGCTTCGAACACAAAGCTCTCCAGCGAGCAGAAGAAGACGAGCACAAACTCCGTCCATCTTGACGTTATCGTTCGACAGGAACAAGTGATCGGCAGAAGGGAACAGCGCGTGTCAAAAGCAATAAGCGGCGGGCCACTCCTTTCTTCCCAACGAATAAAAAGACCCATCTTTTCGCTTTTTTCCCACTCGTTGAAGATGAAACGCGCGCTGGAAAACGGAGAGATGACAGAAGGAGTGAGTTCAGTGCATTCTTTAGCAGATTATTATGCTTGCAGGTGTCGTGCAAGCAGTCGATTCCACGCGCTCGTCCTCGTCTGCGGCCCTGTCAGCGACAATCTCTCTTCTCCTTCCGCCTGCGGCACACAACGGATGGGCGACGACGATGGAGTTTGCCCCATAGTGATCCTCGCACGACGTTGCAGTTTCTCGTGAGTTCGGGGCGAATTCTGAGAGCGGAAACGGGTTGCTTCAAGTCACATGCAAACCCTCTTCATTCATTTCTATTTGCCCTTCGTTCAGCTCGTGAGCCGCGCCTACTTCCACGTCTTCTTTGGCGCACAACTGAAAGTCTTATGCCAGGATTGGGTCACGGAGTGCAGGACGGAAATCCACAAGTTCTTCTCGTCGGCTATCGACAGCCTTTGCTTTTCGGCGGGTGAAACGATGAGCGCGCTGCTTCGGCTGAGCGCGGTGCGGCGGTTGAAGTTCTTTGCGTCCCGCGTGGAACCGCCGCTCGGCCAGCACATCTGCGCGGCGATCGAGAGTGAGTGGAACGAGTGCATCCAAGCGTTAAATTAGATGCTTCTTCACGCAGAGATGCCAGCTCTGGAATGGCTGAGCGTGGACATGGACTCCCCGGCGTATAGGAATGGCTGGTGCGAAGACGCGTTCCCGACATTCCCGCCAACGCTCGCGCGCTTCAGAGGCCGCTGCAACGAGGTGCAACGCTTGGTCGGACGAGAGCACCAGTGCGAAGAAATCGTCGTGTGCGTCGCTGGTGAGCGGTTCAAGAAAAACAGGTGTTATCTTCGAGGATTGCAGGCGAGACGGTCCTCTACCCGCTGAATGCCCGCAAGATCGTCGTAGAAAACGGGCAAATCGAGAAATTCGCGGAATACGAGGGGTAAGCGGATGTTCTCCACCCTCACCGCCACACTTCCGTTCAGCCCGCTCCCGCTGGACTCGACGGAGATTCTCGAAATTCCGTTCAGTCTCCACCCGTGCGGTTGGCGCGGCGATCAACGCTGGCTGGAGCTCAATCTGGCGCGAGCCGTCGGGGGCATTACGCGAGTAGTCGGGCAGCGGAAAGCACCCTTCCTGCTCCTGACGACATGGTTCGGAGTGTGCGCTTTTGTGGTGAGTGGAGTGACGAAACTAATCGATAAATCGCGCGCTCAGAAGCTTGCGCGCATGATCGAAGAAATCGAGTCGTGCGAGCGCAATCTCGACCGTCTGCTTTCGGAGTGCGAGAAGCGAGACATTCGGTTGTTGGGACTTCAATTGCAACTCAACATTCGGCTCTTCGAAGCGGTTTGTTCCTTCCCTTCATTGACACTCGTTCAATTTTCCGGTTTGAGGCCGCTCACGACGACAAATTCGTAAACAAGTTTCTGCGAATCTTAGAGCAGAAGTTCGGTCCGCACGTCCCCCGAACGGCGTACGAAAGAAGCGAGTGGTTTCGAGTGGAAAGCGAGAAGCGCACGGAATTCTTGATGAGCACCTCGTGGTATCATTCTCGCGATTGGACCGACAACGAGCTCTACAAAGCCGACTTTGACGACCTCGAGTTCGATTGCGGCCTGAGCCGCGAGGAGTTCGAAGAGCGGAAACAAGAGCAACATGACACTAATTCTTCCGAGGGCGAAGAAGACGAGCAAGCGAGCGAGGACACAGTCGAGGATGTAGAAGAGTGAGTGTCGTGATCGCTCGCTTGTATGCCTTTGAAAACAATAAACCATTTACTTATTCGACTCGATCGTTGGTCGAGCAAGCGGCTTTCTCGAGTGGTTGGCGCTCCGTGGAAAAACACGTACGTTGTCCCGTAACGCAGCCACCTACAAACAGCAGTGAGCAGCGTCTCCATTAGTTCGCAGACCACTCCCGTTTATCAAGCAATGTTGGCTCACAAGCTATGAGCAGCTCTCCACAGACCGACGATATCAAACAGGCGTCCTGCCGAGCTTCGACTCGACCGCGCCGAGCGGGAGCATTCGGGCGGTCGCTTCCTCTCGCTTCCTGCTCGCGTTCAGGGGTTCCGCGGCGAAGAACCCCGCGCAGCCGGCGAGTGCGCCCGCCGCGAGGACGAGCAGGTGCCACTCGAGGCGGAACTTCGAGTCGAACACGCTGTTGATGCCTGAACGACCAAACCAGCGGAAGAGAGCTCACTTGAAAGAAGCGAAAGAGCGAGTTCGCCTGCGTGCTCTCCGCCTTGTGCCACGTGATCAAGTGCGCCATCGTCTGCGTGGTCCAGCACGCGTCCGCGAAGCCCGGCAGGAAGCTGCACGCGCTCTAAACTCCGTTGAATTGAGGGTTGAAACACGCCCGATGCGCACTGGGGTTCGTCGGTGAAGCCGGAGGACTCGGCGGTGCGGAACAACGACGCGTTGCCGGGCAGGTTGACGAACACGCCCGCGTAGACCGCGAGGTGCGCCGCGCAGGCGATCGCGACGATCACCTCCCGCTTCAGGAAGGCCGCCCGACTGAAGGGGAAGCTCCCTACAAGCCAGTTAGAAGACGAACGATCGAGACGAACCGGCGACCATCCCGACGCCCCCCGACGATCGTGTTCGCGGCGAGCAGTTGGCGCGTGTTCGTCCCCAGTGCCAGCGTAAAGCCGATGCTCGTCGGGTAGATCGACTCGATGAAGGCGAGCTCGAGGTTCGTGTAGAAGAAGACGACGATGATGAGCAGCATTCGCGATTGGACGCACAACCGAGCGGTTGATTCTCCAAGAGAATGCGCGGCAATCAACCGAAGTGCTTACTGAAGACCTCCCACGCCCCAATGGACGCCCCGCTCTCCTCCACCTCGGCCTCTTCCTCTCGCTTCTTCCCTTCGGGGCGCCGCAGGAGGATCAACGTGAGGATGCCGACGAGAGTGACGGCCGTGAACGTAGTGTAGAGGAGAGTGATCGTGTGCTCGGAGAGGACTTTCGTGTTCTCATTCCGGAAGGCGAAGTACAGAAACGAGCCGCCGGCTATTTGACTACGGGAAGCGATTGAATAAGACGGAAGGGAACTCACCAGAGGACGGAAGTGCCCCAAAAGTAGCCGCTGTGTTTGCCCGCCGTCTCGTCGTTCGAATTCCACGCCAGGTACGTGCCCTGACCGGTCCACAGCTCTTGAAACAAACACGAAGAGATGGACGAACGGAGGAGGACTCACGACCGGCGGCCAGCCCGACGAGAGCGGCCGTCGCGTAGAGCACGAACTCGTGCATGCGGAGGAAGGAGAGCTGGAAGAGCGCGTACGCGGCAGCGCCCGTCGCCATCGCCCATCGCGAGCCGAGCGCGTGGACGATTGGGGCGGAGAACGGCGTGTTCAACGCGAACGTCGCGTACAGGATGGCCAGCGAGTTGTAGCCCGCGTACCGCCCGACGACACCCCGCTCGGCGAAGCTCGCAACGACCATTTGAGCGGTGAACGCCGAGGAGTTGTACGCGGTGAAGAGGAGGAAGAAGGCGACGCCCAGCTGCAGGCAGTTCAGCGTGTTCCGGTGCGGCAGCTTCATTGCAAAAGGTGGAAGAATCGGAATGAATTGCGCGTCTGCTCCGACTGCTGGAAAGTGAGACGTCTGTTCGCGTGCCCCAAGAGCGCGCTGTTGTAAAGAAATGATCGATGCCACTTAGCGGAATGGTGGGCGGCGGTTTGCTTTCTTCGGGTCAGTCATGCGGTCTCGAGTGGTGGGAAACAAGAGCCAGACGGGCGTTGGCAAGAGCAAAGGTCGTTCCTTCCGCTAATGTTTATTCAATTGTCTGTTCGCAAAGAAGGCGGTCAAGTAGAGTCGATTCTTGCCCAAGACGATCGAATTCGTCACCCCAACTCGCAAACATTGTTTATTCACTGTCGATCATAAACGAAAACGAAACACAACTCCCAGCCGCCGACACGCTCCGCCCAAACCCCAGCAATCGTCGTGCCGTTCTGTTCGTACCCCGCACGCGAATCGGCGTCGAAATCTTCGGACTCGCGCGTAAATTCCGGGTCTTCGTCGTAAAACGAGGCGGCAGCCGCCAGCACTCGATCGTACGCCATCTGAACACTCGAAAAGAGCGATTGGGCGGCTCGATCTCACGCCTTCTTTTGGCTTCGAAAACTGTACTTCAGCGCGAACGTGGCCGTTCGAAATCCTCGCTTCTTCTCCAACGACGGCCACTCGACGCAATCGGTGGAGCACGTGGAGCAGCAGCGACTTGAAGCCGAATTCCTTCAGTCGAACGTTGCTCCAATCGATGCACGCGTGCAGCGGTCGCTGGTCGAACTCGCCGAAGCGGACCTCTGGAAAGAAAACGCGCAAAACGAAGCGTCGGTTCAGCGCGCGCAGATTCGTGAACGCCGTCCGGAAATCACGAGTTTCTTCTGCGCTCCACGGCGGCCCGTTCGCTGCGCCCAACGACAGCGTCAAGGGCTCCTCGAATTCGTCGAGCTCGCTGAGACTGACGGTCACTCTCTCGACGACTTCGTTCCGTTCGAAGCTGAACGGACGTTCAAGAAACAAAACAACACGCTTGCTTACGGCCCGTTTGCCACGATTTCCGGAAGACATCGAAGAACTCCCAGCTTACGAGCACGTGTGCGAAAGAAGGTGGCGAGACCTGATGCAGACTTGTTTCAGCGGCAGTCAACGGAACTCACAAGGCCCACCGTTGAATGCGGGCTGCGTCTGTTAGCTCGGAGGAGAACTTGGACGCAAAAAGAAGGAAATCGAGGTGGCTCGTCGAAGAGAAGTACGCGATCTCCGCGGGCAAAAACCCTCGCAGCAGGTGGACAAGGAGCGGCGACCTGTGCACGCGCCAAATGCCGACATCGAGTGATTCCACCTGTCGCAAGCCTGAAAGAAGGAATGGAACGAACACGAGCCGAAGGACTCACTCTTCAACGTCGACAGGATCTCGGCCCAATTGCGGACGGTGTTGAAACGAGGCGGCGGCTCGCAAACGACCCACACGCCCACTTTCGGACTTCCGTTTGCCCCAGCAGCAGGAGTTGCTTGAAGGAAGCGACGCTCGCATTCTCGGCTGTGAGCGAAAATTTGAGGGGCGCGTACGACGCGCAGTCGATCGAAATCGTTTCGTTCAGCACGACCCACGCCGCTCCGACGGATTCCTGCCGGCTGCTCGACCGAAAGAAAGCGGTCGTAAATGTGCGGCAGCAGAAGAACGTTCGGAGAGTGCGGTGACGCAAAGCCGCGCATTCACGCAGATGATTCGGCCCAGAGGGCGGCTTGTTGTGCTCCAGCTTTGTGCTCAACGAGTGGATCGTCAGCGCTCGCCGGACGTCCGCTTGGATCTTCGGCGGCAGTTTGTGGGTTTCTTTCAGGACCTTCACGTTCGTTTGCTCCACCTCGTCGACTGCGTCCGCTTTTCGTTTGATCCCACCACCATCCGTGCGCTCCATGTTGCCTGAAAGAAGAACGATTACGAGGGGTCGAGTGGTGGGCCAAATTCAAGGCAAGACACGTTCATGCTGATGTGAGAGTTGGGGTCACTCCAGCGCCCAGTTTCCAAGCGAAACGCGCGTCTTGAGCAGATGCCCCGCGGGTCAAGCAGGTCGTCGAATGAACTTTGGACTGCTGCAAGGAAAGAGGCTGGCGGGTCATCCCCCGATTGTCGAACCACCGCTTTGTGGCTTTTGGAGAACATGCGGCTAGCAGGGAGTTCGAAAGTGCACGCCGCGTGGGTTCCAACGCAATCAGCGGCGTCCAGCCACCGGTTCGAGCGAGCGGCAGCGGCAGTCCGCTCGTTTGCTTCACTCCCGCTTCGCTGTCACTGCCGCTTCTCTGCCACGGCCGGTTCCCTTACCTCACACCCGCTTTCGTTTCAGACTTTCAATGGGCGTTGAGGAGAAGCCGGAAGGAATGCCGGATGGTCAGCAGATCCTGCAAAAGCTCAAGCCGAAGATGAAGTCAGACGCTCGTCGCGCACTGATGGTGCAGGCGTTGAGCACGAAGCTGAAGCACAACGACTTTGCAAATGCACCAAACGTCGTTCAAGCTCGTGCGGCTCACCGACTGCGCACTCTGCAGATGTTCTTCTGCAGCCGCTCCTTCTCCGCCGTCTTCTTCGCGCCGAGCGAGAAGCACGGATGTGCCGAAGGCGCGGGTTTCTTTTTGACCGACCTGACGTGCGGCTTTCTGAGCGGGGCTTCCGGAAACGGCTTGTTTCTTAACCTGACCGACAAGAACGCAAAGCTCGCTTCCATCGGTCGAATCTTGAAGCTGGGGCGGCGGGAAATCCGTCGACTGTCGTTGATCATTCACCGCTTCAACGAGCTGTCCCTCGAGACTTTTTGCGTTTGGGCTGAAGTCTTGTCGGCCTTCAAAAGTCAGTGCTTGCTTTTCTTTTCATTCTAACTGGTGTTGCAGCTTTGGAGAAAATGGAGCGAATAGAAGTCGCGTTGTGGCCCGGAATCGCGTCATCGTGGCTGGTCCACCTGCTTCGCGACTTCCTGCCGCCCAAAATCGTGCGTTTCTCGTCGTCCTCGCATCACGGCTGCTGCTTGCTGCCGAAGAAACCGCAGCTGCCCGTGTTGGAACGAGTGCGGTTTGCTGCGCAAACAAAGCACGTTTGTACGTGCATTCTGCAGCCGAGACATTTTGTGAAGATCCGTTCAGATTTTGCCTCGTTGTTTCGCGCGCGTGCTCGTGTCATTGAACTACAGCAAGGTCTCGCGAGAATCGCAGAGAAGGGGCGGTAAGCTGGGGGGTAGGCGGTAGTCACGATCGACACCTGTTTTCAGCTGCGAACGAAACTAAGTGGTGGAAAGGATTGTCACTGACGTTCACAATGCGGACGGGCTGGACGCAAACTACTATCGTATGGAAGTGCGGCGCTTCTGCCATCGCGTGTGGACTGAAGAGGACGCCCGCACCGCTCGATTGGCGTTCGAAAATCTTCGCTCGTTGAACGACCACCTCGTTCTTCAAATGGTCCTTGGCGGGTTGTCCGGTCGTGCATTTCTAGTAAGTGTTTCACCGTTTGTTCGTGCATTGTTGCTTCCAACAGGGTCAATGGAATTGGTTCGATAAGACAATGCGGCGTCTGAGCGATCGCGCCGTTTGTCTCGCCGAGTGCGCAAAAGAAGCGGGCTTCTCGCCGGTTGGAATTTGCGTCCTCTTTCACGGACCGCAGCGCGAGCAAGAAGCCGTACGTTCTCTGTTGTACCTTCTGTCGACCAATGAAATGCTGCTTCTTTAGGAGGGGCGCGAACAATTCGTGTCGGCAGAAGAGCGCTTCTTCGGAGAACGGCCGGAATTCACGCGCCAAACAGAAGGGTTCGATGCCGAGTTGGTTGAGCACCTCCCCGCTGGCCGGTCAAAAAACTCCCACGTGCGGACTGCGCGAACGGATTCGATGAAGTTGAGTTTTGTGTTCGTCAACGTTTGATCGTCGCGGGGGGCCGAACACGCGAAGAACGGATCATTTTAACGTTTTTGTGGTGTTATCTTTGTTCTGAATAAAATTTGATTATCGACTCGTTGAGTCGTTAGTTTAATGAGGATATAAACGGTGGTTCAAGAAATTTCGCACGCACGTGTCGTCCACAACGTTCACAAAGAACACTCAAAGATAAACCGAGCACCCCTCTTTCCACCTACTGTTCAACGGCAAGTGGTCGTAGACGTCGATGCACATCAGAACAAAGTGGACTTCGGCCAAGAAGCCGCACAGCTTCTTCATGAATTCGTCAAGGGAGTGGCCCTCGTTCTATCCGAGGAAGTGGAGCTCCGCGCTGGACTGGCAGGCAATCGGCAGGCGGCGGCGGCTTGCGGACCGGAGGACGGCCACCCTGCTTTACCGCAAGACTAAAGACGTCCAACGCTCCTCAGAAAAACTGAAGCAGACGGCTGTTGTGAACGCTGGCAAAAATGCCGCCTGCTGCTCCAACTCCGCTTCGTAGGATACCTTTCGGTCTCTTTTCTCCTCCGGCTTCACCCTCTTCGTTACTCCTCACCTGCCGACGAAATGCTCCCGACCAATAAACCTCATGTTTATTCTCGACGTTACAAAGAGGAACCTAACGACAACCGGGGAGGAACTACACTTGAACACAAACTGACCTAAACGAAAGGGGGAACACAACAGAAACAATGGGACATGAGTGGGCGGCCTCAATCCTCACGGATCGCTTTGAGGTTGCGGGCCTCCGCCTTGGGGTTGGGGCGGGCGGGCGTGCGGGCGGCCGGCACACAAGCGGGCGTCTTGGGCTTCCGTTTGGCGGGCGGGACGGGGACGCCGTTCCGCGTCACGATCTCCACCTCCGAGCCGATGTCGAAGACGAGATTCTGGGCGTCGTCCCACTGGAGGTGGGCGTCGGGCGGGGGCGAGCGGCCCGAGTCGTCGTCCGCCTCATTCGCCTGCAACAATTGAGCGATCAATGAGCTCATCGGCGCTCACTTACCGGGAGGTTCATGTTGTTGAGCTCCATTCGCAGCGGGCCCATGTACTTGAACTTCTCCACGGGAATCTGGTCGGGCGTCATGCCGGTGGTGTCGGGCGGCGGCAGGCCGGGGATGTGCTTCCCGCGGAGCTCCGCCCGCCGCTTCCGCGCGTCCACCTTCTGCTGCGCCGCCGCCTTCTGCTTCGACTGGAAGTCGTCGAGGCGGCGCGCGTTCGCCGCGAGTTGGGCGGCGTCTGCAACGAGCGAATGGACGCCGAATGGCGGAGAACTCACGCTCCTTGGCCGCCTGCTTTTTGTTGCGCCGCCGGAGCAGGAAGCCGCCGGCGATCGACGACGCAACGAGCGCGACGAGCACCGCGACCAGCAGCCCGACGATCAGGCCGACGCTCGGGCTGCAGCGAGGAGTGAGTGGGCGAAGAGAGGGCGGGAACTCACCCGCCGCCTTTCTTCTCGTCCGCGCGGGGCACCGGCTCGCCTTCGTCCTCCGCGCCGCCGCCTTCGCCCGGCTGCTCTCCCGGCTGTCCAGCGGGCGGCACGACGACCGCCTGCGTGCTGGTCGGAGCGGCCGTCGTGGTCGTGGGCGCCGCCGTCGACGTGCTCGTCGAAGTGGAGGTCGACGTGCTGGTGCTGGTCGAGGTTGAAGTCGTGGATGTGCTCGTAGACGTGGACGTGCTCGTGGAAGTGCTCGTGGACGTGGTGGTGCGCAGTTGATTGATCGCTTTCTCAATCGCTTTGTTCAGGAGGTCGACCAAAAGCTGAACAAAGAAGTGAGGGTGGGGATAAGGCAGGAGAACACACCTTCAAGTCGAACTTCTTCGTGACCGTCGTGCCGGCGGGGTGTTTCAGTGTGACTCCCAGTTCTTCTTCAACCCATTCCCATATTGATTCGACAAAGTTGGGATCATTGATAAAGTTGCCGACGTCCTTAACAAAAGATTTTCGAATATCGGTGGTAGAAAAGAACGTACGCTTTCGTTGCCCGTAAAGTTCGCGAACGGGAGGCCAGGGAACGTGCCGTTTTGGAGCCTGTACTTCCGGTGACGACGCCCTGAATTTTAAGAAGCTTTGGCAAATGGAAGAGCACGGAACAAACCCGGACAGCAGTACCCCTTGCCGCTCTTTACACTCCGGAACGAGCAGTACCACCGGCTGCCGTCCGTGTCCAACAGCGGGCAGTTCGTGTCGCTGTCCTTCGTGCACGGCGGACCGGGGTTGATTCCGCCAGGAAAACGATGCGGCGTCACGTCCGCTTCGCAGGCATCTCCTTTCGGATCGCACTCCTTCTCGCAATCGGCCTGCAGTTAATGAGATGAATCAGAGAAGCATCGATCTTCAACTTGCCGCGTTCTTAAAGTTTGCTTCTGAAGCGTCCGTCTTGGTGCCATTCAGCAGACGGCATTGGCCCTGCGCGTGATCGTAGACGTAATTGGCGTTCGCGTCTTTTGGATCTCCTTCCAGGCACTGGCTGTCGCGCATGCCTGAAACGAGTCAATGGATGAGAGGGAGCAAAGCGAAAAAGACTGGCCCTCGGTTCCAAGCGGGCAGCAGTAGGCACCGCCAAGAAAGCCTCGGTGCATGTGGCAGAAGTTGTCTTTGTTGTCCTCGTTCTTGCACTCGGTGTCGTTGACACACGGCCGAACGCTCAAGCTCCAGCCGCTCGAACTCCAGCCGCCTGACGCGAGCCACGGCTGGCGGCCCGACGGACACGTCCAGATGCACGCCGCCATGCAGTCGTCCTGAGAAGTTGAGGGATAAGAACAGTGGATCATCTGGACGTACGTGAGTCTTCCAGCTACGTCCCGTTGTGTACGTGCCCCGCACACAGTTCTGCGTCTTGTGAACGTAGACGAACGTGGCTTCGGCTTTGTTCTTGATGCTCGCTTCTCCACAATACTGGGCTTCCAGTCCGTCTTGAGCGCGTTCTGCAAAAGCAAAGGATTAGTAGGATAATGAAACGAGTACTCACGATCCGGCGGCTGCTCGTCCGCCTTGACGCTCGTCGAAGCCGCGAGCAGAAGGCCGCACGTGAAAAGGAACGCCGCGCCCATCGGTCCGCTCCACTCGATCGCCTGTTTGCCGCCCATCGAAACGACCGCTCGCTCAACGGCCGGTCGAAATGAACGCGCGCCGAAGAGCAGGAGAAAGTCGCCACTCGTCTCGCCGGTCGACTGGACTCCGAAGTGACGAGCGGGCGGCAGCGGGCGCCTTGCGGACCGAACCGCCGATTTTGTTCGTGCAAATTCGTATTGCGTCGATTGTTGGAAGAAAAGAAAGAGCGTGTGAATAAGCGGGCAGAATGAGCGTCGACGAAAACGGTTCATTGCGCATTGTTTGCTTTGCGGAAACGTCAAGCAGTCGCTTCTGGTCAACTTCTCCTTCGATTTGTAGGATCGGGTGCGTCCCGCAAAGGGCGATCGTTTCGTTGACTTGGAACCACGAATTCCGATTCGCCGCGAGTTCGGGCCATCGGCGTCGACTGCCCGTTGCTGGAGTGTTCGATAGTTGCGCGTATTCTTCCAATCGGACACAAACAAGAAGCTTGTTTGTCGTCTATCCGCACAGCGGCAATGCGGCAAGAAGCTTTCGGGAAGACATCGAAGCAAAAACCGGAGCGGAGATGGGCGGCGTGGCCGCCATCTTGGTGCGCCGAGAAAACTGCTCCCTGCACTTCGTAGAAGAAAGATCAAATCGGCCGGCAAACGAGTGAAAGAGTTTCGTGCAGCTCGACCACAATTCGCGTTCCCACCACCGCAATCCGACGATTGCTCGCGGTAAGCGTCGGTTCGAGTCGCGTGGGTCGGTTCGGCTACTTGGTGCGCTCGTCGTGGTCATTCGCCTTCCTTGGTGCTCGAAAAGATGGTCGACACGGCGCCCGCACCGCTCGTTCCCGCCCGAATCCGGCAAGAAGAGTTGCTCGAGCCGAACGTCGTCGTTTCTGGTCATATGGTGGACAATAGGACCCACGGTTATTTTGCAAACGCCCTGAGCTCCGACGGCCGGTTTTTGTTTCACATGCGCGAAAGGTGGTTGCTGACGGAAGTCGTGGATTTGTGGACAGGCAAGCAAATGTCAACCATTGATTTCTTGTTTGCTAGCTAATGAGCAAGTGTTTTAGTATTGCCGCTACACCCGTTGAAATGGGACCGTACCTGACCTACTTTGTGGACGACAACCAAGTGACCGCCGTGCACGTTTTTCACGACCACGACACCGCCTTGTGGCAGACGTTGACAGTGGACTGTCGTTCGACCCAAATCCACGCGGAAAGTCAGCCGATTGAAGGCTTCAACTCCGCTATCGCGAGTCCTGTTCACGTCATCCGAACGGACGATCCGCACAAGTTCCTTTTGCTCGACTCATCTCCACTCTTTTTCGATGCGGCCGTTTATTCGTGCGAATGGAACGGCCAGAATATTCGCTTGCTGGGCATAATCCCGGTAGAAAGAGCTTGCACGCCGGAAATTGCTTACTACCGCAACGACAAGCTTTTTTACTTTGTTTCCGGATGCAACAGTCGTGGACTTTTCATGTCCTGGAATCTGTGTTTCGTCGAGTTGAACGGAGCGTTGCAGCAGCCGCCCGTTACTCCGATCACCCTTGAATGCCGCAACATCAAAATCGAGGAGGTCTGTTGATTTATTGTGTTTCTATTAACCACATCCATTTGATTTCAGCTTTGCACGAACCGGTGCGCCGCAGTCACCACTCATTTCGACAACGGTCACCTCTTCGCCCTCAAGTTTAAATACGAATAGCAGTGCGACCTCTTCGACTACGACGTCGATCGGAACACGCTCACGTCACTCAAGCTGGCGTTCCGCGCTGCACGCGGCGACTGTTTGCCGACCGCCACGATCGGAAACGGTGGTCTCAGCATTTTGAAGAAGAAGCTGCACATGCAGCACGGTCAAGTTCCCTTTTTGCAGTACCGTTACGCGATCAAGTGAGTGACTACGAAGATAGCAGTAATTGTTCTCGTCGATTGCAGCAAGCCGGAGAAATTGGTGCCTTTGGCGTGGTTCGCCCGTCCGAGCGTCTTCGACACGTCCGTGTTCGCCTTCTGTCTGCGTTGATCGAGCGTTTCATTTATGTGCGGGCTCGTCACCAATAATCAACTCACTTCTCCTCAATTCTTATTCTTTTTGTGGGCAGAGGCCGTTTGTCGATGTCACTTTGTTTCGTGAATAAAAGCTTCGTATTTGACCGTCGACTTCGGTTGCTTCTTCCCACTCGGTCGTGCAATCTGCGGGTTGTGTGGCGCACGTCCTATCGAGCTCGCAGACGACAAGCGGGTGCGAACGGCACTCGTCCGACGGCGAATTTTGCGCGGCGGGCCGGCGGCGCCTTTCGGCTGGACGGGGAGCGAGCGGCCGCTCTCTTCGGCTTATTTCTTCCGTTTTGCCGGCTTCACTTCGATCGGCCGCGATGGCGAAAGCGAAGGTGAAACGCGCGGTGATGGTGGAGGGCTCGTCGCGCGATGCTCGTGAGTTTCCTTCCATCCGCTTCGAGCTCGCTTGTTGCAGCCGAGGCGCCGCCGCCGCCGAAGCGGGTGCTCACGAAGTCGCTCGCTGGCGCCGCTCGCGCGAAGCCCACACCGACGGCCACTGCGGCAGCAAAGCCGCCGCAGCTCGAAGACGCCCAATCGGAGCTTCTGGCGGACGTGGCCGCCTTCCTCGGGAACGAGCAGTTCGTGGACGTGACCGTCCTCGTCGACGGGCAGGCCTTCCGCGTGAGTTCCCCCTCCAATCTCGTCCACCTTCGGCTCGTTCAGGCGCACAAGTTCGTGCTGGTCGCCCGCTCGCCGTACTTCGCGGCCCTGTTCGCGGACGACGGGGAGGAGGTGAACGAAACGAGCATCGTCGAGGAGTCGGGATGCGGGCCGGAGATCATGCGGAAGGTCCTCTCGTTCATGTACACGGCCGAAGTGGACGATCTGAAGTCGTCCGCCCGCCAGCTGCTTCCGGCGGCCGTCTTCTACCGCATGCCGTCGCTGGAGGTGGGTTCTCTTCGGTTCTCTTGGTCTCCTTCTCTTACAGAAGGTGTGCATCGCGGCGATCCTCAACTCGCTCTCGCTGCAGACCGCCCTCGAAGACCTGAAGCTCGCCTGCTCGCGCCCGCACTTCGAGGAGTTCAAGACCGAAGTGCTGAAGTTCGTCCAGCAGAACGCGAAGGCCGTCTACAAGCTGCCCGACTTCAAGCAATTCATCGGCGAGAATCGGGATCTCGCCCACGAGCTCTTCGGACTGCTGCTTCCCTGAGCTTCCGTTCGTTCTGTTCGCCCTGTTTGTACGAATAAATGTACGCAATCACTCTTGGGAGTGGTCAGAAGGGACATTCGGAGGGTGTTGCCTGCTTCTGCTCTTCAGCCGCTGCTTCAAATTGGAGTGAGTGGGCGGAAGGCAGCGCTCGCCGGACAGCTGGACGCTGCCGCTTTCGTTTTGTGATCTCGCTCGCCCTGCAACAAGGCGAGACCCCGCACGATGGCCGGCGGCACGGGCACGAACGAGTCGTAGCTGGCGGTGCTCGAGGACGGCTCGTAGAGGCCGAGCGCGTCCGCTTCGAACTCCCGCACGCTCGCCGCCGCCGACGTCACGCGCTTCCGATCGTCCGGCTGCATTTCGCCGCCGCTCTGTTCGAACGAATGCGGAGTGGGGTTCTTGCTGCTGCTGGAGGGTTCATTCAAGTCTGGGCGAAAGGTCTTTCGTTTTGCCACTCGTTTTATGGACGCAAAAACGAGTGCTCGTTGTCTCTCTTGGCGAAAAAGCACCCTGTTCGCAACTGAACGTGTCAGCCACGACAGAAGAAGACCGAAAGATCGGGGTGACGTGGCGCAAATTCGCTCGCTCGCCCAGACGACCGCGACGACGAGATGGCCGACCGGAAACGAGAGCGGCGGGGTCGTTGCTGGTGGTCGGGCGAACGGACGATCGTGTTGGTCGGAGATTTGCGGCCCGTCCCGCAGCATTCGAAATCTACATTGTTCACAGGAGTGTTTGTTGCTGTTGTTGACTGAACGGTCGTCTGTTCTCCGTAGACGAAAAAAGGTTGACGAGCGCGTTCCTCGGTTCAATGAGAACATCGAAATTCCTTGTCCATCTGTCTGTCGGCTTTTTGCGGACTCCACTAATCGTTCCGTCGTGCGGCGGCCTGTCAAAAGTTTTCTTTTCTGTTTTCCGTCGTCGTGCGATCGGTTGTTGAGCGGTTCGCCGGCGCCGGTCGTGTTCGGAATGTTTGGGCGCCTTCGGGATGCGGTGGAATGTTGAACGGTTGCCGCTTTCCCACGGTCATTTCGTTGGCTTCAGATGCCCGCTGATCACGACGAACCGCTGCTCGCCGACACGCCCAGCCGCTTCACGCTGTTCCCGCTCGAGCACGCGGACATCTGGGCGTTCTACAAGAAGGCCCAGGCCGCCTTCTGGGTGGCCGAAGAGAAGAGGTGCGGCTCGACCAGGACGTGCGGGATTGGGCCGCGCTGCGGGACGAGGAGCGCTTCTTCATTGGGCGCGTGCTCGCCTTCTTCGCCGCCTCGGACGGCATCGTCAACGAGAACCTGCTGGAGCGGTTCGCGGCCGAGGCCCGCTGCTTCTACGGCCTCCAGATCGCTGTGGAGAACGTGCACAGCGAGATGTACGCGATGCTCATCGACGCGCTCATCACGGGTGGATTCTTTTCATTTGCCCCGCCGATTCGCTGTCGTTTGCAGACGGCGGATGTTCAACGCGATCGAGGAGTTCGCGTTTCTCAAAAGAAGGCCGCGTGGGCTCTCCGCTGGATCAACGACCGGGAGGCGTCCTTCGGCGAGCGGCTGGTCGCCTTCGCCGCCGTGGAGGGCGTCTTCTTTTCGGGCAGCTTCGCGTCGATCTTCTGGCTGAAGAGCCGCGGGCTGATGCCTGGCCTGGCCCAGTCGAACGAGTTGATCGCCCGTGACGAGGTTCGTTGCCCTCCGTCCGTCCTTTCGTTCATTTCACTCGTCGTTCAGGACCTCCATCGGGCCTTTGCGTGTCTCCTCTTCCGCCACCACCTGCGCAACCCGCCGCCGACGACGAGCGTCGTGCACGATCGAGAAGGAGTTCCTCGCGGACGCCCTCCGTGTCGCCTGATCGGCATGAACGCGCGCTCGATGTGCGAATACATCGAGTACCTGGCCGACCATCTGCTGCTCGCGTTGGGCCTTGGCGCCGTCAACGCGGCGCCCAACCCGTTCGCCCTCAGCCTCGAACGCAAGACGAACTTCTTCGAGCGCCGCGTCACCGAGTACAAAAAGTTCGACCACAACGCAGCGAGCGACGACGCCCACGAATTCCGCACCGACTTGAACATCTGAAGCCCCGATTCGTTCGTTTGCTTTGCTCCTGTCTGCGGAAATAAAGGCGAGAGTCGCCGCTTGGCACGTGGGAGAACGGCGATAAATGAGCGGGGCGGACTGAGGAGAAGGTCCTCTTGTCAAAGATGCGCGCTTGGCATCACGTAGCGCGCGCTCGTTTTCTTCCAAGAATTGATTTGACCGCTTCATTGTGCTGCTGCTCGAATGCTCTGTCAAATGCAGGAGAACTGCGAAGTGGAATGAGTGGCTGCTTGCGAGTGGAGCGAAGAGAACAGCCGGTACCTTCCGCTGCCCTCTCGCCCACTTTTTTGTCGCAATCCCGTTGATCTCAAACGATCGCGCCAGCCACAACGAAAGGAGACCGAGAAATCGCGGTGACGTGGCGCAAATTCGCTCGGCCGAACGAGCGGCTGACCGCAAACGAGAGCGAGCGGGCGGAAACGTCGCTGCTGATCGGGCGGCCGGACGATCGTGTTGGTCGACGATTCGCGGCTCGTCCCGTGAAAACGAGACCACATTTTTTACAGCGAACATTGCTGTTTGTTGTCGAAAGCGTCTGTTCAATGAGCATGAATTGATGAGAATGCGGGTCTCTTGCCTCGCTGAGAACGACGAAACGTAATGGAAACGCGACCCCACTCGTCCGCGCGATCGTCCCCGTCCACAGGACACTCATTGACATTTGCACGTCCTCATTGCATCACCGATTATCCCGTCGCCCGCCCGCTCGTCCTCTTCTTCTTCCCCCGTGCGCGCATAAAATCAACGAGCGGCAGGGAGGAGTCGGCAGACCGTCCGCGTTCTCCGCCGAGCAAGCGGCCGGGCGGGCGGGCGGGCGGGCAGCGGCGAGGAGGGAGGGCGGCCGGCCGGCTCGTCTTTTCGTTCCATTCGGGCCGCCGATTTCCCAGGCGGTCTGCCGGCCGCTTTCTCATTTGTTTTCGATCGAAATCGTCGCCCGTTTCTCGCGGAAATTCGTGCTTCTCGCCGCTCCCTTCTCACTCCTCATCCTTCAGATCCCCCGCTGAATGTCGTCGTTGTGGAAGAGCCGCCTGCAGGAGGAGTGGCGCCGCTGGACAGCGGCGTTGCGCGAGGACGCGGACGGCCGCCTCGCCCACCCGAGCGGCCTGATCGCCACGCTGCAGCGCTCGGCGGACGGGCGGCCGGACGTCGGCGAGTGGCGCTGCGCGATCCCGCAGAGCGCGCCGGGCGATGAGTGGCTGTTTCCGGCAAGTCGCCCCGCTTTCTCCTTCATTCTTCCCGTCTTTCAGGTGGTCCTCCGCTTCCCCGAGGAGTTCCCGGCGCTGCCGCCCGAAGTGCGCTTCCAGCCGCCCGTTTGGCACCCGAACGTCGACCTCCACACGGGCGTCCTGCCGCTCGCCGCTCCCTGGCGCCCCGAGACGAGCGTCGAGGAGGTGCTGCAGCAGGTGCGGGCGACGTTCCTCGAGCCCCGCCCGTCGCCCGTCCTCAACGAACACGCCGCCCTCTACTACAACGACCAGCCGTGAGTTCCCGCTTGGTTGCTTCTTTCAATCTTCTTGTAGGAAGGAGTACAACCCGCGCTGGACGTTGGTGCAACTGGCGCAGGCGCACCAGTTCCCGCGCAGCCGCTTCCTGCCGACCTTCGACTTGAGCCGCGAGGCGATGCGCCTGCCGGCCGACTCGCCGGTCGATCGGGCGGTCGAGGGAGTGCGCGAACGAGTCGATGCGATGCGCCTGAAGTCGTCGGCCGCTCCGCCCACCTCCGCCGAGCCGTTCGCCGCGCACGCGGCCGCGATCTTCCGCGAGCTGCACGACGGCGGCCGCCCCGACTTGGCGCGTCGCCTGCAGGAGGAGGTGCTCAACGTCGTGGGGCGCTTCGACGCGCAGCTCCACCCCAAGGAGGCGCCCGTTACGTACAACCAGCCGGTGAAGCGCGTGGTGTTCCCGTGGCTTCCGTCGGGCTTCGAGACGATGTTCGGCCCGCCGCCGCCCGTCTTTGCGACGCAAGGTCGACGTATGCCTCGCGCTGGAACGCCTGTCGCGACGCCGAGGGACAGCGGGAGGCCGCCGAATCGTTGGAGCGACGGAAGACGGTCGCCCTCAAGGAGCACCAGGAGTTCCTCCGCCGTCTGCAGCAGCAGGAAGCCTAGAAGCAGCCGGCCGCCAAGGGCAAGACGGACGACTCTTCGGATGACGGCGACTTCGTGAAGATCGGCCGCGATATCCTCTAAATCCTCCGTTCCCCCACCCGATTTGTTCTGAGCGAGTATGCCGGGCATTTGTTTGTGAGTAGAGTCTACAATTCGGCCATTTCAATTGTATCTTGCGATCGTCTTCGATCTATCCCCTGCCTTGTGAACGCACAATAAACAACTGAATGCCGAGGAGACTTGGTGAAGAAAAAAGTCTACATTGTATTGGCACAGCTCTGTTTCGATTTGATTCTCAAAGAAAGGATGGAGGCGCGGAGAGGCCGGCGGGTCGGACGTCACGCCGTTCGTCCATTTGAGCGACGCCGGCGGGCACGCGAAGCCGAGCCGACAGCCGCTGTCCGACGGCCTCTTGCCGCCTGTCGGCTCGAGTGTCGGCGGCTTCCTCCTGCACCGGCGGCAGCCGAAAGAACGGGGGCCCCTGCTCGTCTGCCCGCACTCCTCCACTTGCAAGCGCCGTCTGGACGACTTCCAGGCCAAAAAGAAGCGAGCGGCGCAGCGCAGCAGAAGGCGGATGCGCGGAGAGCTGCGCGGCAAGACGATCGAGGGCCTGCCGCCGCCCGCCCGCACGGGGATAGTCCCCCACCAGATGCCCCGTCGCGGTCTTCAAGTACGTGGGCCCGCTGAAGATCGAGCAGATCCAGCCGACCGTCATGGCAAGTCTTCAGCGTAGTCCTCAATTGATTGCTCGGTTGCAGGAACACGAGCTGGAGCACGACCAGTCGCCGATGCCCTCGCCGGACGACCGCGTGCTCGTCTACGACATCGGCTCGGAGGTCGAAGAGGTCTACCGCCATGGGAAGCGCGTGTTCCCGAAGAAGAAGCCGAAAAGACCCGCGCTCCTCGCCGCCCAGCGTGCGCCCCGTCGCCCGTCCGGCGAGGCCGCCCAGCTGAAGGCCATTCGGGAGGATTGATCGGCGAGATCGAGCTCTTGGCTTCTGTTCTGTTCTGTCTCTTGTGCGGTGGAATAAATTAGACGTGCAGAAGGTTGGCAGGCTGGCCGCGAGCGACGGATGGTTGGTAAAACGACAACTTGATGGCAGCATCTTCATAAATGATCAGTTTATTCAGACGTAGTGAGTGAACACAAAGCTTACGGCGATTCCCTCGTCCGTTTCCCACATCCAAACACTATCGATCTTCTGCCGAGTAGGTTCTGTCTCAGCGATCACGCCGGCATCGAAATCGGCGGTTTTGAGCGAGAACTTCGCGTGCGGATCGAAAAACTGAGCAGCGATCGCAAGCCCTTGTTCGTAATCCTCCGGACAATCGAATCAAATTGGTGGCACAAAAAGAACAGACCGATATCCACTTGAAGTTCGTCCGCTGGATTCGCACGCAGATGTGCGCATAAGAGAGCCCCGACTGCTTCGCGCACTCGGCCACGCGCGAAGAACGAGTCAACAAGTAGACGAGCAGCGCGTTTAGGCGATCTTCTTGCTTCTGAATTGGATTTGATTGCAGATAAAGAAAAACAAAACCAACCGCAAAATCGTAGAGATACAGTTCTGCAACGAGAACATGAGTAAGGAACGTATCGTTGAGCGAGCGCAAGTTCTCGAAAGCCGCACGGAAATCACGAGTTTCTTGTTCGCTGAGCGGACACACGGGAATCGGGGTCGCAGGATTGCTTAACGGCTCTAGGAATTCGCTGAGATCGATGCGCACTTGTTCCACCACATCGTTTCGTTCGAAGCTAACACGAAAAGGCGTTGCGGGGGAATGCTTGAACTTACGGTCCATTGGTTGCAATCTGTGGAATACACCGGTGGGCTTCGATCGTGCGAACGGAAGAGCGGAAGAGATGGGCGAGGTCTAAAGAAAACTGCAGATCAGTTCTCTCCGAGACGGACGCACGAGGTTGCTTGTAGCAAATGGACAGAATCTCCGCCTTTTCGATCGGCTTTCCCGCAAACACCAGCGAGTCGTCGTAACGGTGCGAGAGGAATTCGACCTTGCAGTCGGGCAAGAAATCCCGCAGCCACAAGCCGACCCACGCCTCTCTCTCCCCAACGCAAGATCTCCACTTTGATTTGCTCCAAATGCCGGAGGTCTGTAACGGAAATGAGACGAAGCATTCGAGGCTGCTCGCTTTTCAACGTCCGCAAGATCAACGTCGCCTCGCGAAGACCTTCGAAATCCGCGGGATGGAACGTTTGCGCTCAAACTTCAACGGAGAATCGCTGGATGTCTGCTTGGGCCAACTGCAGAAGCCGCACGAGCGAATCCACTCGCAAGTTCTCTTCGGTCAACGGAATGTAACTGGTCCATCGAACAGAATGCTGGAACTGCTCAAATCCACCGACGCAAGTTGCTCGCTTGCAGGCTTCCGATTCTTTTCCCTCGGCGTAAAGTAGACGGTGGAGAACGAGCGGCAACAGAAGAGCATCCGCAGAGTCCGCAGTCGAAGAGCAGCACGTGCTTGAAGGTAATGCGTGCCTTGCGCGAGTTTGTTGTGCTCCCAAATCGTGCTCAGCGCGTAGCCCATCCGGCCCCGGCGCACGTCTGCCTTCATCTTTGGATTCCTTTCGGCCATCGGTGATCTGAAACGAAAACAGGAATTGAGTGAGCGCGGCGCGGATCGGAGGAGAGCGGCAGCGGGGAGCGCGGCGTGGCGACCGGTGCTGCTGCTGCCTTAAGCAAATGGAAAGCTTGCTTCTTTCGAACTTTGACCCGTGTACCCAACGCTCGCTGGCAGTAAGGAGCCGCACGGACAGCCGACCACTCGAAAACCGCGCGACTTGGGTTCTAACGCAACCGGCAGCCACGCGATCGAGCGAGCGGCAGCGGCAGTCCACTCACCCGCTTTTCGCTGCTCGATTCCATCCGCTGAATCGTTGCTTTCCGAGTCCGCGTTTGCGAACTTTTGGAGTGGCTGAATAGTGGAGTTACCACCCACTTCTAACCTCATCCGTCCGACGACACAATCGAATGACTCTTTCCTCCAACAACCCCAGTTCCGCAAATCCCTGAGCAGACGAAAGCGCCGACCGCAAACAACAACTCGGTTTATTCCGAACAATCAACAGTCAACTACAAAACAGAACTTCACTCGCTTCCATCGATCAGAAGACGTGGATTCCTTGAGCGTCCAGTGACTCCCGATCCGTGGCGATTCCTGCAAACAGAAAGCAGTGAAGAGAGCACCCCCTCGGAACTTGCGATTCAGGTCGGCGGCCGAAGCGACGAGCAGAGCCGACCGAACGTGGAGAGCTGGCAGGACGTCGCGCGCGAGCTCCTCGAACGTCAACTAGCCGCCCATTTCGCGCACAAGCCGCTCGGCGAACTCGGCGGCGTCCGGTTTGGCGAACACGTGGGCGAACGCGCGCAACTCGGCCGTCTCAGGCAGCTCCCAACGGTGCATCTCGGCGCTGAAGACGGGCGGCGGCAAGGCGGGCAGCTCGCAGTCGGCGGAGTTCGTGCGGAGAACGAGGAGCTTGGCGGCCGGCTGGGCGATCCACGCGTCCACCAGCGACGTGCCGAATTGCCGGCGGCACTGCAAGGAGGGGATGAACGGAAGGAGACGGACGGAGAGCTCACGTGTTCGAAGTCGAAGTAGAGAACGAGCGGCTGCTGCAAGAGTTGCGCAAGGACGTCCAGCGACGAGCATTGGTGGGCGGGAGCGCGCGGTTGCTGGAGTTCGCTCATGGATTGTTCGGCCGCTCCAGCCGCCTCCTCATCGACCGCTGCTCCCGCCACGTGTCGATCGAAAGCGTGGAACTTCCGCTCGTGTCGTTGCCGACCTTGGTGGGTTGGAAGAGGGGAAGAAGTGGTGTTCTGCACGTGGAGCGAGAAGGACGCGAGGTTAACAGCAAGCGATCGGCGCAACCGTTGGACACAACGAACAATCCCGCTACCGATCTGCCCGCTCACTCCAACGCGACCCCCCGCAACGCCCAACCGCCGACCACCAGCAGCCACAAGACCACGCCATAAACCTGATGGAAGCCGGCGACCGTCTTCTCTTGCGAACGCGAGCCTCCCCGTCTACTCGCCCTCTTCGTTCTCCCGCGTGCAGTTCGGAGGGCACACTCGCTCCCGCTACCCCGTCCGTCGACCATCGCGTGGACGGCGGTCCGGGAGTTTTCGAGCGGCAATCACTTCAGCCCGTTCGCCCGCGGCCGCGCACTCGGCGCCGACTCGTCCGGCCGCTCAGTTTGCAGCCCTCGTGGGCGCCGTCGGTCTAACGGGCGGCCCGAGAACGCGCCTCCCGCCGTCCTGTTCGTTCGGCGGGCGGAAGGCCGCAAATTTTCCGGGACGGCCGACGTTGTTTCCTGAGGGCGTGTGTTCCGTTGAAATCACTTGTGTGAAGAGACGAGTGGCCGCTGTGGCGAAAGGGCGAACGGGGCTACGCCGAACGTGTCTCGTTCCTCTTCGCTTCTCACTTGCTACTTGCCGTCTTTGTTGACCTTGCTAGATATTTCACACGTCGCGCGTCTTTTTGTTTATAGACTTTGTTTGTTGCTGGATTTTGAGACGTACTCCTGATCGATGCACCATTCGAATCGAAACTCGCAATAAGACACTAATCAATGGGGAGGGCCTGCTAGCCGTCGCGGCTGCGTCTACCACAGTAACCTCTACACTAAACGTGCTGCATACGTCATAATCGTGTTTTCCGCATGATTTCCAGTCGATTGACACCCATATCCCTACGTGCCGCTCAAATGTGCGCAATTTTCACCGACCACCTGCACTTTGATAAATTTTTGCAACTTTTATGTACTTTTCCACGCCACGCACGTCACTACGACAATGTGCAAAATTCCATTCTGCGTCGAATGAACTCGCTCAGAGCCTCCAACAACCGTCCAGTAACAAGTTATAGGCGTTGATGTCAACGGCATGACATCGACGTACATCAACAGTTGTATCTACACAATCCTTTGACTACGCCGGCTCTAACACGCATTAATCGACTCGCCTCACCTTCCCCAATCGGTTGGTGTAGCACTCGGACCTGCATGGCACCCATAACGCGCGCAACATCGGCTGTCGCCCGTGACAGCAGAATTTTCCCACGTCTAACCTAAATTGATTTTGCGACTCAACAGAGTCACTCCAAACAACAATCTCAACGGATTCTTACTTTATCAGACTCCTAGTAGTTGGGTTTAGTTTTGAAAGTCAGAGAAAATACGTTAAGCGTTTTCACCGTTACTCACGTCACAATAGAACAATAAGAGTAACCCCTAAATTGTTTAGCAAATTTTGTTCCAAAAACCGCTGGTTCAGTTTTTAGTCCGAGAAACGCTGATTCGAATGGTGTATCGTGCGTAGTAGGAGGTGGTAGCCCTATCTCAGAAATAATGCACCCATTTTCGATGTGGGAATTTTCTACCGTAACCTGCGACATTTGATGTAGCTTTTGATGTCGTTGGTTGTTTGGGACGTGTGGGGTATCAATCGATAGAGGATGGTGAGGCGAGTCGATTGGTGTGTGTTAAGACCGGTGGAATCAACGTGTTAGGCAGATACAACTATCGATGTATGTCGATGTCGCACTTTTGACATCAACGCTTATAACTCGGCACGGAGTGGTTATTGGCGGTCGTGGAGGGGCTCATTCGACGCAGAATTAAATTCTGCACATATTTGTAGTGACGTGCGTGACCTGGTAAAGTGTTATAAGCGCAGTAGAATACGTTAAATTGTAGGTGGTGGGTAAAAAGTGATGATGTCTTCAACGCAAGTGGTCAATATGGGTGTCAATCGACGCGGAATGACACGGCAAGCAACTTTGTAGTTGACTGTGTGTTGATTGGAGGCTTTTTAAACGCAATAAAATGCAAAAAAGTGGTACAACGCGTAAAATTTTCGCTTTCTTTGGTCTTTAAGGCATGTTTTGGCCGCGTTTGGTTGGAAGTCGTGTTGTTAAACTGCTCAACTATAGTGAATTGCATCTACGGAGTTGTTTGAGCACATGTGCCGCTAAACAACGCATTATCGGGCGTTGAATTAACGAAGTGCTGAAAACAAATGCCGTGCTAAAACTTCGATCAAATGTTCGATGCCTACCCGTACGTGGACCTTAAGAAGTAAGCGCAAACGTCGTCGATCGTGCGACAAGAATTTTCGAAACAAACAGCTCCGCAATTGACTTAATACTGCCGACAGTTCGCAAAATAAAACTACGCGCGGTGTTTCCAGTCAAACTTTCCGCAGTTGAACAACTAATCAAGACAGGCGAAGCCTCTTGTCCCTATATAACTAGGAGAGATTGCCGTAAATTCATTCCCGGTTTTTGCGCGAAGCGCAAAAACCAGGAATTGTAGTTGGAGGTTGGGAAAGATGAAAAAAAATGTCATTGGGGTCTGAAGTGATGTCATGAGTTTAGGATAATTAGACTCTTAGGTCGTTGTGGGGTAGTTTAGGTATTTGGGTGCGGGTCAGTCGGTATTGTGTTCTGATGGGACGTTTGACCATTCAATCGAACAAGCGAGGTGTGCTGAACACGAGGGTGAGGTCGACGCAACGAATAACGGACGTGTTGGTTAGATACAATTACCGATGTTACCGAAACAGGTCGACTTTTTATCTAAGCGTTACTGGATGATTCTGTATGGAGCATTCGATCGGGCTCGCCGAGCTGAGCAAGAATCTGCCGGCCGTATGCTGCCAATAATTCTAGGTACCGAGAAAAAATGGATAATGTGTTCAACTGAAAACGTTAATATTCGATTCTACGGGCCTTACGGGCATCAGTCGACGCGGCTCCGCGAGTTGATTACGATGGTGGTGTTTGCGCGCTTCGAAACGCATCCGTTGATGAGATATAATCGATTTTAGGTACAAAAAATGACGAATTTTTGATCTAAGCGGTTCCATAAGTCGTGAGCGGTATCAATCGATCGGGTTCGGCGAGCTGAGCACGCTGGTAAGGTCGACGTGCTGTGAAACGCATTCGTTGAGTGGATTAATTGGCTTTACTGTAGCCGACACACCCCGCACGGAGCGAAGTCGAGGCAGCACGAGATGAGCGACCGTAGGCCGCCGGCAGGCGGCCGCAGGGAGTGAATCTCGTGCTGAGGAGACTGAGCGACCACCGAGCAGTTATAGCCGCTCCCTAGAAGTCGCGAAGTCGACGCCTCACGTGACTCGCAAACATGCGGGCGCCGGAGGCGCTCGCCCGTTTGAACGAGTCGCGTGCAAGGAGACAAGCGATCCTAGCCGCAAGTCCGACTCCCTCTGGAGCGAGCGAGCCGAAGGCCTCACCATCGCTGGCGAATGGCCGGCCGCCGAAGGCGGTCGGAACGTTTCACCAAGCGATGGTGAGGCCGGAGGCCGCGAAGCGAACCCGAGACTCCTACACGGGGGGTGCGGGGGCGGAGCCCCCCGAAAAAAAGCCACGCACCTGCCCCATTTCAAATGCCGTGCCCCGCGGCGATCGTCCACGTGTTGTTCACGGATCATTTCCTGTTGTAATCGAATTTCTTTCCGTTTCAGGCGGTCCATTCGTATACGGCGATCCTCTCGAATCTTGCGGCGATCCTCTCGAATCTTGCGACGATCCACTCGTTTCAGGCGGACGCGGCGACGGCGACGAAACGCGCGCAAATCGAGGCGGAAGCGACGAAATCGTTTGAAACGACGGAAACTAAAGTGGATCGCGTGGAAACGGCGGAAATTCGAGCGGACCGCGCGGAAACGAACTCGGAGGCGACGGAAGCGACCGCGAACTCGATGCAAACAATCCCAAATGGTCTGCAGGCCGCGAACCACACGGAACGTTCGATTTCGAACGACCGGAAGCTTCGCGTTGCATTTCCGAGCGATCCGAACGCAACTGTGAGTCTTTCGCGACTGGTGAGATCCTTTTTAATGCGTTACACAGCGTTGCGTTGGTTGTTTGTTGTGAATTGACGCTGCTGATTTTAGACGACTGGCTCCACACACCCCGCACGGAGCGAAGTCGACGAAGCACGAGACGACCGAGTGGAGCCCGCCGGCAGGCGGGCGGAGCGAGGGGGCGAGTGGTGAGGAGACTGAGCGACCCGCATTTACAGATTGATTTCAGGTACAACGGAGCGAGCCAACTGCTGAGGAGGCGAGTGACCTGCCGGCACAGACATCCAGCACTAATCGCTTTTAAACTAACTGATGTATTCTTGCAGGAACAATCAAGAATGCTCCGCCACGGACCTGCCGCCGGGCACTCGCTTTTTTCGGTCCGTCTCATTGATTGTCCTCGCAGATCTCAACCCACCCGACGAGCTTTGCACACCCCACACGGAGCGAGCCGACGAAGCACAAGACGAGCAAACGCGGGCGCCGCAGGCGGCCGACGTGCAGCGAGGCGAGTGCTGAGGAGGCGAGTGACCAGTCGGGACAAATCACGATTGTTCATTGGCCAAGAACCTACGGATGTATTCTTGCAGGAACAATCAAGAGTGCTTCGCCTCTCCCCGGCCGCAGGGATGTTTTTGAATGATTTACACGCTGTCGCTTCAATTCATTTTGTTTGCAGGTTTCAACGCGCCCCAAACGCTCGACATTCCCGATACGGAACGAGCCGACGAAGCAGGAGATTCGCCGAGTGGAAGCCGCCGGCAGGCGGCAGGAGCGAGCGAATCGAGTGCTGAGGAGGCGAGTGACCCGTCGGGGCGGGCGATCGTACTTTAGGGCATAAAGGATGTTCGGCAAACACAAAGAAGCGCTGGTAAGCGATCCGCATTCAGGTCAGTCTTGATTATTTGCTCTACATTCATCCAATCATTACAGGTGAGAGGACTCCCCCCATCTCGATGGCACTCCCGCACGGGAGCGAGCCGACGAAGCACGAGACGAGCGAACGGAGGCCGCCGGGAGGCGGCCGGAGGGAGCGAGGCGAGTGCTGAGGAGGCGAGTGACTCCTACTCATAACTTCCATTCAGGTTCAACGCAGCAGCACCTCGACGACGTAGATGCGATCGGAACGCCCGCCCAACCCCGTATGGCGAGTTGGACTAACGAAGTGCTGAAACCAAATGCCGCACCAAGCCTACTAGACGCAAAGGACGGCGCAAACCTCGCCGCAAACCTCGGAGCAATCGGAAAGGTAAGCGCAAACGTCCGAAATATCGCAAACAATGACGCAAACGACAAAATTCGAATCGATTGTCTCGCAAAGTTTCGCTGAGCCGTAATTTCGACTGCATTCGACTCAAACGTACCCCGTAGCGGGGCAAACACACCAACTGTCTAAGAACAAACGCGCACCTGTCTAAGAACAAACCACGCACCTGCCGAAGAACACACAACCCACAGGCCTTTTGCTCTTTTCACATACCGTGAGTTAGACATTTTGAAACGTTTTTTCCACGAATTGTCTAAGAACCAACCACGCAAACCCCCTAAATCTTGTCACAATATATCAATAATAGTTGGCGGTAAAATAGATAGACCCATTTTCGCAATTTCTAAAAACAAAAGCCCACAAGCTGATGGATGATGATGACGATTGCCGAAAAAATTGGAACCTTAGGTGCTTTCATTAGATTTTTAAAAAGCCGCAGCGGAGCGATGTCGGGCGATTTACCGTAACCTGCGACATCTGATGTAGCGCGCGTTGTGGGTGGCGCGGCGCGGCGTGGGTGGTGTTGTTAGATAAGGGAGAGTGAGGCGAGTGCATTGGTGTTGGTTTGGGTCGGTGAATGCATAGAGTTCGGTAGATACAACTATCGATGTATGCTGATGTCGCGCCGTCGACATCAACGACTGTAACTCGGCATGGAATGGTCGTGGGCGGCCGGGGATGGGCTCAATCGACGCGCAATGATGCGGGGAACGTTTTTGTAGTGACATGCGTAGCGCGAAAAAGTACGTGAAAGTTGTAAAAATTGACTAAAGTGGTGAGGTCGGTTTGGAGTAGTGATTTCTTTGACGTGAGTGGTCGATATGGGTGTCAATCGACGGGGAATCGTGCGGAGAACACAGATATGTTATTGGTTTATCATTTAAAGGTTGCAGTCGCAGGTAGCACGGGCGAGGGCCGGTAGGCCCGAGCCACGCCTTAGTGTCTGATCGGGACTTCTGTTGGGAGGTGGGTGGGATTGATTAGGTGAGTGTTACAACACCCTAGCACTGTTCAAGGCCGCAGGCCTCCGCCACGCCTACGTGTTTGCCCACAAATCAGCCGCATTTCCGCCGTTTTTGACCAAATTTGAAGCGGTTTTCGGCGGAGGCAAAGCTTAGCAACAAACACAGGCACAGCGCGGAACATAAGAGGAGAGCGCAGCTCTCCTTGTCACAATATATCAATAATAGTTGGCGGTAAAATAGAAAGACAATTTTTGAAGCTTAGCCAAAATAAACCCCAGTCGTACATGGATGACTGACCCCAAATCCGTTGAGATTAGGGTTTGAGGTGCTTTTCTCGCAAAATGAAAAAGGCCGAGCGGCGTGGTGTGGGAAATTTCTACCGTAACCCGCGACATCCGATGTAGCGCGCGTTGTGGGTGGCGTGGCGCGGCGTGGGTGGTGTTGTTGGATAGGGAAGAGTGAGGCGAGTCGATTGGTGTGTGTTAGGACCGGTAAATGTATAGGGTTAAGTAGTTATGACTATCGATGTATGCTGATGTCGCGCAGTTGACATCAACGCTTATAACTCGCCACTGGGTGGTTGGGGGTGGTCGTGGGTGAGCTCAATCGACGCGCAATGATGCGGGGATCGTTTTTGTAGTGACATGCGTGGCGCCAAAAGGTACGTGAGAGTTGTAAAAATTGACTAAAGTGGTGAGGTCGGTTTGGAGTAGTGATTTCTTTGACGTGAGTGGTCGATATGGGTGTCAATCGACGGGGAATCGTGCGGAGAACACAGATATGTTATTGGTTTATCATTTAGAGGTTGTAGTCGTAGGTAGCACGGGCGAGGGCCGGTAGGCCCGAGCCACGCCTTAGTGTCTGATCGGGACTTCTGTTGGGAGGTGGGTGGGATTGATTAGGTGAGTGTTACAACACCCTAGCACTGTTCAAGGCCGCAGGCCTCCGCCACGCCTACGTGTTTGCCCACAAATCAGCCGCATTTCCGCCGTTTTTGACCAAATTTGAAGCGGTTTTCGGCGGAGGCAAAGCTTAGCAACAAACACAGGCAAAGCGCGGAACATAAGAGGAGAGCGCAGCTCTCCTTGTCACTCTATAAGTATAGCGAAACGCCCTAAAATGCTTGCGAGGTTGCGGCGGCTTCGAAAAAACTCAGCGTAGTGGAAGCCGGGCCGGCGAATCCGGTCGTATGATTTGTTTCGCGATCGCGCGCACGGCACGGCCGGGAAAATGCACCTTTTGCGCGCGCCGTTCCCTGCGGATTACTCGGAAGTGTTGGGGTTGCTGGAGGTGGTTTCGGGTGGGTAGGGGGAGGCGGGGGTGCCGGATCCGCTGGCGCGGTTTGCGGGCCGATTGGGGAACGCTGCGCCGTGCTAGAGCGTGCCGAAGCGTAGTGGTTCGCGGTTGCCGCAGTGGTTAGCGCGTCTGCATGCGGATTCGGGGCGGGCGGCCGCGCGGGGAGGGGGGTCGTGGGTTCGAGTCCGGGCGGCGGCATCGGGTTGTTTGGGGATTTCGGGGGGTTTAGGTGCGGGGGCGTTGTGGGCGGAACGGTGGGTTGGGACGGTGGAACGTTCGGAGTGTTCTCGGCGTTCTTTTGGGGTTTTCGCGGTTGGTTTGTTTGGGTTGTACGTGGTGGTTTGGAGCGGATTTGTGGGTGGAACGGCGGGCGTGCTGCGTCGTTCCGGTGGTTTAAAGCGTGTAAAGCGAGCGGCGAAGGCGCGAGCCGCAAGATCTGTTTGTTTCGGAAGATTTCAAGCGAGCGGCGAAGCCGCGAGCCGCGTTTTCGATTATTTTGCCGTCGGATGCTGTGAGCGTGCAGGAGTGTTTCGAGGCGATTGAACGCGATGTGGTTTATGCGTTTGGGCGGTGTTCGTGTAGCAAACGGCTACTCGGTTGTCTTCCAACGGTCAGTTGGCTCGCTCTCATTCTGTTTGTTGAAATGTTTGTTGCAGCTGACGGCAGATTCGGATGGAGTTGACGGCGAGCGACTGTGTTCGATCGTTTTGTGCGGGCGGTATCAAGCGAGCGGCGAAGCCGCGAGCCGCGCGTCTCCGATTGGTTTGCTTCCGCAACGACCGCGCGCCACTTCCTCTCGCTTTTCGCTCATTCCTCAAACGATTCGAGTGGCACAGTGGGTTGGATCGATGAGCAAGGGGGTTTGTGGTCGGAGGTTCGAGTTTGGCGAGCGGCGTGTTTGAACGCAAAGACGGAGCCGGCGGCGTGTCCGAAAAGTTTTGTTGATTTTGCTTCCATTGACGTCTGATTCTGTTGCGAGTGTGATGGCGCGTGTTGAAGTCAATTGGATCGATGGAACATGAGTGAATTGCGAACGAGCAGGGCCAGAATTTGCAAGATCGCGCGTTTTGTCGGATTGAAGCGATTACCTCAGTTGCGAGCCGCGTGGTCAATCGTTTGGTAGCTGGGCGTTGAAAATGGCTCTTCTTACGAGTGATCCGCCCGTTTTTCGGCTTTTTTTGACAGACGCGTGTCTTTTGATCGCGTTCTTTTCTTCTTTTTCCTACAGATCGTGTAGTTGAAAGGAGTAGAGCAAAAAGATGTCGATTAGAAGTCGGCGATTCGTTGCGGGGAAACGTTTTAACAGAGACTTCTGGCAATCGATCGTTTCTTTTCAGCTCAGCTGTTGTTGTGGACCGTCGGATAGCCGCTGCGGTCGGCCAATCGACGTTTCGCTCACACTGAAGTCTCATTCGAATCCGTGTTCCGATCGTTCCGTCCTGTGTTGTCATTTGCTCTTGCCGCAATAAACCGACGACAACAGAGAAGTGAGTGAGCATTGGTGTCCCGGTTTGAGTAGCCGTTCGTTGTTTGTACACGCTGTACTGTGGAGCAGATGGCGGTAGATAAAACGACGGCGAGAATCGTCGAATGCAAGGAATGAAGCAGTCGATCTACGTTGCGTGTGGATTGCGTCCAGATAGAAGAAAGTCGTGATTATTCTGAAACGAACTCTACTCAGTAGATTTGCATCCGACATGCGAATGCGGCGAGTATAAAAGCCGACCTGTTCGAGCGAATGGTCACCAGTCGTCGCCTTCGCGTCCCGCTCCGCTCTCCGCTCCGCCCTCGCCCGCAAGATGCCGCGCCGTCGTCGCCAGTCGCAGCTGCCGCGAGGCCTCGGCGCCGAAGTTGGGGCGGCCCTCGCCGTCTACGCCAATCGAAGTAAGTGGCCCGCCTCCTGCTCGCCCAACCCTCCCATTGCAGTGACGGCGGGCCCCAGCGGCGGAGGCGGCGTCCAGAAGACGGGCGGCAAGAAGAACAAGAAGAACAAAAACAGGCGGCGGCCGCTCCCGTTCCTCCGGCTGCCGCTCCCGCTGCTCCGGCTGCCGCTCCCGCTCTCCGGCTGCCGCTCCGCCCGGCGCCGTTCGCCCGCCGGCCGCCCCGCCGCTCGCCGTCCGCCCGCCGGCCGCTCCGCCTGCGCTCCTGCCGCCCGCTCCACTCGCCGCCGTGCCGCCGCCCGCCCTCCTGCCGGCCGCCCCGCCGCTGCTCGAAGGTGGGTCTTCCTTTCTGTCCTATCCACCTACTCAACAACACTTGCAGAAATCGAGCGGGAGTTCGGCGAGCACCTGCAGGAACTTCAGATCCGCGAAGAGGCGGCCGCCGAGCTGGACGCGTTCGAGCGGCAGCTAGCCGCTGTCGCCGCCGCCGCCTTCGCGGAGGAGAACCGCCTGCTCGAGCAAGAGCCGATGGAGGAGTGAAGCGGCCGCCCTCCTCGACGCCGTCTTCTCGCTCCTTTCCGTCGCCCTTTCGCTCCTCGCCGCTCTGTTCGCCTTTCTGTTCGTTGTTGTCCGAATAAACGAGTGTGTGTGAATGCTTTCGGGTGCCTTGGGCTCTAAACAAAACTGCTTAGTGAAAGAAGTTAGAAAAAGACGAAGCGGTTGAACCTTGGCCGCAGGCAGACGGACGAGGCTGGTAAATATTCGTAAGCGTGAATTAGCATCGGAGTGAGAAGCGATTGGCGGATATAAAACCGGTGGAATCGGTCGCGCGGCACGATTCACTTCGTTTCCTCCGCTCCACTCTTCTTCGTTTTTTCCAAATGCCGCCCACCAAGAAGTCCGGTCGCGATAAGCGCTTGGCGGAGTTCCGCAAAGCGCTTGCGACCAGCCGCGGAAGCGGCGTCAAAAAGTCGAAGAAGGCGCCCGTCCCGCCCGCCGCTGCCCGTCCGCAAGAGCCGCCGGCCAACCCGCCCACACACGCGTCCACCGCGTTGGTTAAGGGGCTGCCGAAGCCCCTTTACCTTCACAAGAGTGAGTTCCGCCTCTCCTTTCTTGCAACCCCGTTCAGTGCTGGCGACGGGCGAGGCGGCGATCGTGTCGGCGGCAAACGGCGCGTTGGGCGAGAAGAACGCGGACACGAACGAAAAGAAGTGAGCGGCCGCCTTCTCTCCTTCTCCCGTTCTTCTTTCTTTCGTGTGAATAAACCCTGTGTTATCTCGCTTTTATCGATCGTTCCGTGCTTTTCACCGTACAAACGATCCCTTCTACGCGTTTGTCGCTTCTCCGTGGTCTTCGCCGTTCCAAACGGTTGCGCGTAAACACACGTGTTTTCGCCCATGCAAAATTGCGAACGGGGCAAATTTGCAAACCGGCGGCGACGACAACAACAACAACAACCTGCGACAAACAACAACAGAATTTGCGTGCCCCCTGCAGAATCGGCAGATTTGCACACCGGCGGCGACAAAAACAACAACAGGCGAGACAAACAACAACAAAGATTTGCGTGCCGAATGCAAAACCGGGCAGATTTGCATCCAAACCGCCGATTCCGGCGGGTATAAAAGCCGAGCGGATCCAGCGGAACCTCGCAGTCAACGCGACACCAACGAGGACCGACGAGCGACCAGCGAGCGAACGAGCGACAAGTTCAAGGACGATGGCGACGACGACGATCGACACGGCGATGGAGGGCGCGAAGGCGACGACCGAAGGACGCAGCGGAGGGACGACGACCGAAGCGGCGAGCGGACGGACGAACGAGGCGAGCGAGGGCAAGGAGAGCGTAGGCGCCGGTGGGCGCGTAGAAGCCGTGAGCTGTCGGCAGGTCCTCTCGGGGTCCGAGCTGACGGCCGGCCGGCCGGCTGGAAACAGCTGCGAGCTCAAAACCGGGCCCGTGAAACACCACGGAGTGCTCACCTCGGTCCGCTGCTTCAACAGCGACTGGGGGCAGGGCCGTTGCTTTAGCAACGTGTGCTCGGCGATTTGCCCGCTGCTTCGGCAGTGCGGCGTTGCCTGCGGCTGGCTGCGCAAGCGGCTGCTGCACCTCTTCCGCTCGATGGGCAACCGTTTGGCTGGGAGCAGCGCGATGTTGTCTTCGGGCGACGTCGTGAAGCTGACGGGCGGCGGGGAGGAATCCTCGACCAATCCGCCTGTCGGCGGCCAGGAGTCGATCGACGGCGTGAAGCCGGCGACTTTGATCTCCGTCGCTTCGGTGTGCCTTGCCCTTCGTGGCGGCGGTCCGACCCGCAACAACCGGCCGACAGGGAACAAAGTCGGCCGCCCGCCGAAGGTGAAGCGGGGCGGCCGCCCGCGCGGGTCGACCAATCGCCCCCGCGAGAATTCTGCTCCCGCCGACGAGGCGATGGAGCTGGGCAGCCGGCCGACGAGCACGGTGCCCATGGACGTGGAGCAGCCCGCTTACAGCGCGGCGACGGCCCGCGAACCCACGCAGCAGATGGTCGAGTTCGAAGACGTGCTCGGGGAGCGCTTCAACGAGCTCTTCAACCGGCAGGCGGTCTCCCGCACGCGCTTGCTGTGGGACGACCTGCGGGAGCTCCACACGGAGAGCTGGACGCAAATGGACGTCCTGACGTTCGGCCTGCTGGACTACATCCGGCGGGACGGGCGGCGAATCGCTCTCCTTCACCCCGCGTGGTGGCACGAGGAGACTCGTGTGGGGATGTTTAACGACGCGGACGTCCACGAGTTCCTCGTGGTCGGGCCGCGCAACCCCGAGTTCCTGCTCATCCCGGTGTACACCGGCTCGCACTACATAATGTGCGTGATGAGCTACGATGCCGAGAAGCGCCAGATGGTCATCCACTGGTGCGACTCCTACGTGCACCCGGTCGACCACCGCCTGTACCAACAGCGGTTGTTGACGATCGAGCGCTCGCTCTTCCGGCCGTTGTTCCGGCTGCCGGAGGGCGAGTACAACCCGTACATCTGGGTGCTGAACGGCGAGTTGGAGCAGTCGGAGCGGCAGACCGACGGCCACAGCTGTGCCGCCTACACGGCGCACAACTTCGTCGAGTTCTTGGAGACTCGGCGGCTGGGCTTGCCGCAGTTCTTCCGGCCGAGCGGGTTGAACGGCGGCCGCGGTCGGCGGCAGTGGTTGTTCGACCGCCTGGCCCCGTTGTTCGGCGAGCAACAGGCGGCCGCTCTGCCGGCAGACGAGCTGGACGGCCAGGTGATCTGCGAGGTGGACAACCCGCAGTTTGAGGTCGAGAGTTCGCAGGTGGAAAAGGCGAACTGGGAGACGGCGGAGCACATCGTCGGGGTCGATCCCGAGCCGCTCCCGCCGACCTGCACTCAGCGTCGGGCGTCTCCACCGGAGCGACCGGCGCCGCCGCGGAATGCGGAGCTCGACGAGCGCTCCATGGTGACGCGCAGCAACCGGCGCATTCGGCAGCGCACGCCGTCGCCTCCGCGCGAGTACCAGCCAATCCCGAAACGGGATCGCGGCCGTCCGCCGCTCATGTGCGCCGCGGCGATCCCGCGGTTGCAGAAGGTGCGGCCGATCGACGTCGGTACTATGTGCTACAAGTGCATATACTGCGGCGCGTACCTCTTCCGAGGTGAGAATTCCTCGAAGTGCTGCGCGAACGGCCGCTTCTACCTCCCCAAGCTGCCGCGCTACGACGCGTTCATTGAGGACGTCGCGTACTTGGGCTCGAACAACGCCCGGAACATAAGTCGCGAGCTGCGAGCAAAGCAAGCGTTCTTCCGAGAGCACTTGCCGTCGCTCAACGTGCTGCTCGCGTTTGGTTCGCGCACGTTCGAGACGCGCGACAGCGGTGTGCGCGGAGCGCCGGTGCAGTTGGTCAATGGCAACATTGTCAACAACCTGTGCTACGTCGACCACCCGCGAGACGCCCGGCTGAACTTCGGGCGGCTGTACACCGTCGAGTATCCGGTGGCTCTCGATCACCTCCGCCGCAATCCGATCTACCGGCGGATGAGCTCGGAGTGGCTTGATGACTTCATCCAGAAGTTCTTCGAGTTCGCCTCGCGGCACAACCAGATCGCGCAGGGCTATCGAATGGCCTACCAGCGCATCAATGAGCTGCGAGCGGAGGGGCAGGAGTACCCGCGCTACATCGTCAACTTCGTGGACGAGCGCGACATCCCGAACAACCCCCACCTCCACGAGCGGCAGCAGAACGCGCCGTACGTGCCCGAGGTGGCGGTCATGTTCCAGCCGCTCCACCCGGGGTTGCCGGCTCCCGAATTGCCCAACGGCGTTTGGATGTGGCCGCATCGGGGACGGCCGCGCGTGTACATGCCGCACTCGCCCGTCCTCGACGCCATCATGAACCCGATCATCTTCCTTCGCGGGGAGATGTGGATTCTCCCGAACGTCCCGTTCGTTGACCCGCCGGTCGAGCGTTTCCGCAACGCGATGATGCCGGATGGCGACCACTTGCAGTCGGTCTTCGGCTACTCCAGCGACGAGGAGGAGCCGGAGGTGCGGGAGGCCGACCCGCCGCCGCCCACTCAAGCCCCCGCTGACGCCGACAACGGCGAAGACGCGGGCGAGGAGGCGGACGAGGCGGCGGGTGACCTGCCGGCCGGAGAGGCGGCGGGGGTGCCCGAGTTGCCGCCTGGACAGCCGATGGACATTCCCGCCGGGGCGATGATGGACCCGCCCATCTGGCGGCGCCCTCGGGGTCCGCGAGTGCGCGCATCGATGCGGGAGCAGACGCTCTTCCGCATGATGTACAGGGAGGAAGACCACGAGGTCCACCACCTGTGGAACATGGGCCGGCCCGGGCGGTTGTTGGTGATCAAACAGCATCACACGGTGGTCACCCGAGAGTGGGACTACTACAACTACCAGGCGCAGGGCCGCATGGTGCGCGAGCGCCACGCCCGGGCCGCCTACCAGCGGCTGCTCGACGAGGCGGAAGCTACGCGCGGCCGGCAGCTGGGCACTGTGATCCGCATCCCGTGGTATCACAAGCTGTCCTGGCAGTACAAACTCCGTACCTACGGAGACGTCATCGCCATGACGCGAGAGCTCGGTTCGCCGACGTTCTTCGTGACGCTCACGGCAAACGCCAAAGGTTGGACAGACCACAAGGCGACGTGCGAAGAGCAGGGGAAGAGGCCGGACGACGAACCGTTCATCCTCACCCGCGCTTTCATCTTGAAGGTGAAAGAAGTCATGCGCGAGATCACGGCGCCCAAGAACGGCGGCCGGGGAATCTTCGGGACGTGCGTGGGGGCCTTCGCCTCCATTGAGTTCCAGAAGAGGGGAAACCCCCACATCCACATTCTCGTGTGGATCAAGAAGGAGGTGGAGATGACGTCCGACTACGTCGACAACTTCATCTCCGCCCGCATCCCCGACCTCAACATCCATCCCGAGCTGCACGCCGCAGTGACCGCCTACAACCTTCACGGTTGTGACGAGAACTCGGTGTGCCGGGACAAACGGAACCCGCGGAAGACGCCGTGCAAGCGGCACTTCCCCCAGCAGGAGTCGCCGACCACGCAAGTGGGCGACGGCCGCATCCGCTACAAGCGGCTGACCATCGCTCAAGGCGGTCAGTTCCACGACCGCGGCGGGCGGCGGTATACGGACAAAGACGTCGTCCCGTATAACCCCTACTTGCTGCTGAAGTGGAAGGGGCACGCGAACGTCGAGTTCGTCGTGACTCGAGGCACTGCCGCCTACGTCGTGAAGTACGTGGGCAAAGGGCAGGCGTCCGAGGCCATGATCGAAGTCTGCATGGCCGGGTTCACGGACAACCCGTTCCTGCGGATCGATCCAAACGACCCGAACATCGTGCACTACGACGAGGCCGGGCAGTTCATCAGGCTGAACTACGTCAGCATCGAAGAGGCCTGCATGAACTTGCTGTCGTTCGGCCCCTTCTTCAAGACGCACGTCGTCGACTGGCTCGGCGTGCACTTGGAGAAGGACGTGGCCATTGCGGTGGCAAACGGCGACACGGTCGAGCGGATCGTGCACCGCTTCGACAACCGGCCGGACGTCTACTCCCGGCTGACGGCGTACTTCGAGTACTGCCGGACGCACGAGGAGGAGTGCCGCGACTGGACCTACGTGGACTTCAACTACGAGTTCGCGTGGAACAAAGACACCAAGACGTACACCCGTCGGCGTCAGCGTCGCCGGCGAATCGTCACGATGTACGAGGTGAACATTCGGAACCACCAGCTGCTGGCTCTCCGGACGATCCTCCTCTACAAAAAGTGTGTCAAGTCCTTCGAGGACGCGGCCACTGACAACACCGGCCACGTGCACCTGCTCGAGCGGGTCGAAGAGCCGGTCGGCGAGAATGCCAACGAGGACCCGACCGCCACCGCCTACGACTACGTGGCGTGTGCCCAGGCGCTCGGGTTGATGGAGGGGGACCTGATGTGGCGCAACGCGCTCAACCAGCGCGGCCACGTCACTCAGCGGCGCTTCATCTACCTGTTCGCGCAGGTGTTGATCAACGGCGGGGGAGCGCGTGCGGCAGCCGCGGCAGCTCTACGAAGACTACCGCCTCCAAATGCGCGCCTTCGTCGATCCAATCAGTCGACGAATCACGCAGCAGGCGGCCTTCGACCTGGGCGACCAGATCGGGCTGCGCATCCTCCAGTGGCACCTGCAGAGCGCTAACTTGACGCTCGAGCAGTTCGGCCTGCCCAGTCCGGACGGCACTGTGCCGGAGTACAATCCGGACGTGCACGGCTACCGGGTGCAACACTTCCTCGACGGCAACGTTGAGGACAACGGCGTGGTGTCGCGGAACATCCCGGCGGTCGACCTGCAGCGAGACCAACAGGCTGCTTTCGACCGCATCTGGGGCACGATCCAGCAGGCCTCGCAGCCGGAGGAGAAGATCTTAGAGCCCAAGGTCTTCTTCGTGCACGCCGAGGGCGGGACGGGTAAAACCGTCCTGTTCAATCAGCTCGCTCGACGGTGCGATGAGGAGGGCATCTCCTCCGCTGCCTGCGCCACCACCGGCATCGCGGCCCAGCTGCTGCACGGCGGCCGAACGGTTCACTCGCGCTTCCGGGCGCCGAACGACCTCGAAGACGATCTGCGTCCGCGGATGAACTTCGACGATCGCGCCGCTCAGGACACCCGTCGCTGGGGGCTGCTGATGATCGACGAGGCGTCGCAGATGAACAGCCAACTGTTCGAGTTCGTGAAGAACACGATCAAGGACGTGCGCTACGGCGCATCCGTCCAGCGGCGGTTGGTGATCGTGCTGGCCGGCGACTTCCGCCAAATCCTCCCCATCACGCTGAACGGCGGGGTGGACGCGGGCTTCAACGAGTGTCTGATCTCCGAGTACGACAAGGGGACGATTGAGTTCCTGTGCCTCACTCAGAACCTGCGCACTCTGCCCGAGGAGCAAGCGTTCCGCGAGTTCCTGCGAGAGACGGGGCTCGGAACGAACCCGGCCGTCCCGCCGCCCGACGAGTTCCACTCGCAGATCGACCTGCCAGAGGACGTGAACTTGGTGCACACGCTCCAAGCCCTCAAACAGGCGATCTTCCCCGCCGAGCAGATGCAGGAGGTGGGCGAGTGGCAGGAGTGGATGAGCTCGGCAATCGTCGCCCCGCACAACGTGACCGTGCGCGGTTTGAACGACGAGATCCTCTCGCAGCTGCCGGGCGAGGAGCGCGTCTACGAAGCCACAAACTTGGCGATGGACCGCTCGCTCGACCCCTTCGCTACCGACCCCCATCACGCAATGACGGAGAACCTCGCTAAAGTCGAGGAGACCGGGCTGGGGCAGCAGAAGTTGCGGCTGAAAATCGGCGCCAAGGTGATGTTCATCGTCAACTTGGACACCGCCAACGGCATCTGCAACGGGACGCCGGCGATCGTAACGGCGCTCGACGCCGACGTGATCACCGTGCGGCGGATCAACCCCGACAACACCCTCGGGGAGGAAATCGACGTCGTGAGGCGAGTGTTCGAACACAAGATCGACATCGTCCGCGGCCGTCTGCTCCACTTCCACCGCACGCAGTTTCCGTTGAAGCTGGCGTTCGCGATGACGATCAACAAAGCCCAAGGGCAAACGTTGAATCGGGTGGGAGTGTTCCTGAGCTCCCCGGTGTTCGCCCACGGCCACCTGTACGTGGTGCTCTCCCGAGCGCGGTCGGCGGGCAGCGTGTTCGTGTTCAACCCGCTCACCACCACCGAGGGCACCAGGCGGGTGGACAACGTCGTCAACCCATCGGTGAGGGCGTTCGTCCGCCGCCTCGAGCACAACCACCAGCGGGGCATCGAGCAGAACCTGCTGCCCCCTCAGCCGATGCACGGCCCCAACCGGCAGCGTCCCACTCGCCGAAACACCCGGCAGGTGCGGTACGTGCCCAACGGCGGCGTGCAGATGCAGCGGCGGGGCGTCCGGGCGGCTGACGCCCGTCTCCGCAACGCCGCTCTCGACCGGCGCAGCGCGAGCCGCAACTAACTGAATCCTCACGGGTTCAAGGCTTCTTTCAACCTTTTCTTTGCCTTCAAAAAGAAAAGACCATTCCGATGATTGACCACTTTGGCGAAGTGGAGTGGCTTACCACCAAGAGTCAATCGACCTCATCACTAATTTCTTCTAAACACCCATCACTCCTTCTCTTCGGCTTTCTTTTCATTGCACGCTTCTTTCGCTCACAACTCTGCTTCGACCTTTTCTGCATGCACATGACTTTCTTTTGGGGTCTACCGAAACAACAGCGAGCGGCGAAGCCGCGAGCTAAACACTCTGAGATCTAACGCCCACCAAAGGCGAGCGCCGAAGGCGCGAGCTGAAGCGGACTGCCATCCCAAACTCCCGCCCACAACGCGAGCGCCGAAGGCGCGAGCCAAGAAGGAGAAAGCCAACGTTTAGAACGAAAACGGATACCTTTCTTTTTTTCACCCAACAAATTAACAACAAACACTCCGCTGTACGCCTAGCAATGTTCAAGGCCGAAGGCCTCTGCCACGCCCTGTCACCTGCTCTCCAATCCGCAAGTGCGAGCGGCGAAGCCGCGAGACAAAAGAATTTGTCGAAATGCCAACGATCTCCAAAAAGGCGAGCGCCGAAGGCGCGAGCTGAAGCACGCTATGAATCTAACTCCCGCCCACAACGCGAGCGCCAAAGGCGCGAGCCGGCTTTGAACAACACCACTCCCTAAAGGAACAAATCCTTTGCCCCGCAGGGCCCGATGTCTAAACACTTTGCCCCGCAGGGCCCGATGTCATGACTCTTTGCCCCGCAGGGCTCTAATCAAGGGCTGCGCAGCAGCCCTTTATAAATTATATGTTGATAACAGGAAAATATGTAAACGAATTTTTGGCGCTTTGAAAAAACGAAACCCCGCAAGAGGACATCGAGGCGAGTCCAAATTCGAACACCGTATGTTCCGAGGTGCCGTCGTCACAGCGCTAAAAAGCACTTTATGCAATACAATGAGAAATTTGGTGTCACTTGCTACATCGATTGTTGCGAACGTCGTGGCTGCTTTGACGGACCGTGGATAGCATCAATCGATATAGGAGTGTTAGGCGAGTCGTTTGGTGTGTGCAAAGACCGATGTAGTCAATGGGTTAGGTAAATACAATTACCGATGTATGCTGATGTCGTGCTGTTTACACCGACGCTTACAACTCGCCATGGGGTGGTCGTAGAAGGATGGGAGTTGGCTGGATCCACGCAGTATTTTCATTCTGCACATACCCGTAGCCACACGCGTGGCTTGGAAAAATGATGGGTGCGCAGTAAAATGCATCAAAGTGTAGACGCTTAAGTAAAAAAAGTGACGATTTCTACAACGTATGTCGCCTTGGCGGGTGCCAATCAACAGCTAACAAGGCGGGCTATCTAATCTCAAACATTTACGTTGTTGTTATGTGAATTCACTACTCCATTCGACCATTTCCGCTATCGATCGACATCCCCGAAATTCGCCGTCGATTTGGGTTCAAAATGAGCTCCAGCACTCGAATTTCGGGCGACGAGAACGGGGCTTTTCGGAATTCTCGCAAATTATTTCATTTCGGTTCCATTCGCTCGGTTGTTCGCACGAAAAGCCGCAATTTCGTGTTCCAAAGCTGCTCCACCGTCGAGAGCAACTTTCGATGGCGGCATTTTCGTCCCACTCGACGTCCTTCGCAGTTGGCGGCTTTGGTTTTGTTAAATTCCCGTCAGTGTGGGGAGATTCGGCCATTTCGACGACTTTCGGCCGAATTTTGGGCGGGAATCCGTTCCGGATCCACGTGGACGTCCGCCCGCCAGCAGCCAGCCGGAGATGCCGAGCGAAAGGTAGGTGGAAGCTTCTTTGCGATTTGATTTGTGTTTCCTTCGATTTAGGCGCCCCTTCGTTCGTCCGCCCGTCCGCTGGCTTTAGCAGTCGGGTTGCCGCTCGATTTACGACGAGATTCGTGGAGTTTGACGCCCAAGACGGCGCAAAAGCAAGCAACAAAGGGCACAGCAACGGCATCCCGCATTCACACACAAGAATCTACACAAACACTCGGAATGCGGTCCATGAACCCGAAAAGCAGTGCAGAAACCACAATTCGCAACTCCTGAAAGCAACCGACTGGGTGGAAGGTGTTGGGGCGAGGAACGAGCGAGACCCGCAGCCGCTCCTCGAAACCGTTTCGCTCGGGTCGACCAGACGACCGGCCGACCGAAGCGAATGGCCACGGCGGGAGTGCCGGTCGAACGAGCGGGTCGATTGAACGCGGAAGGCGGTTGGAATGAATTGAAAATCCTGCTGCGAACTGCCGTGGATCCGCATTCGTCCACTGCCGACGAGCGATTGCTTGGACGAGGGCATTCGCTGAATTGATTTTGCTTCAGATTTCGTTCGGTTCGCACGTCTTTACGCCGCTGGATGCTGCAAACAAGTGAATTCGGTCGTTTTAAGCCGCTCCGCTGCGAGAACGAGCGGCCGTTTGGAGGGTGAGCGGGACGGGCGGCGGAGGGGCGTTGCTCACATGCTCGTCTACCGCACCCCAGTACGCGGAGGGCGCTCGGAAGGCGGCGGCAGTCGCTTTTTACGCGAGTATGTTCGGCTATCCAGCGGCGAGGTGGTTCCTAAAAAGCAAACAAATTATTCGGGACGTTCAATCGACGCCAATTGGCGGACGGTCACTCGGGATTCACGGGACCGCGCCAAAATCCATCGATTCCACACCCTTTCTTGCAGCACCAAACAATTGAATCATTTGTGTTTGCGTTTTGAAGCAAACGGCACTCGGCGGACGGGCAAAAGGGTGGAGATTTCGCGAAATTCCTGCGATCCTCGCCGCTTCACTCGCATCCGACGCGTGCGGTTTGGAAACGAGAGCGGAGACGGCGGGGGTCCGTTCGCCCGCCTCCAATTCGCTCGGCCGTCCGCCAAGAATCCCAATTTCGACCGAATGCCGTTGTCCGTTTGAGTTGCCGCTCGTCTGCAAGCAGGAATGCTTGCCGACCATTAAGTGGAGAGGCCGAGCGGATGCCTGAACTCGATGCGGCGTGCCGGCAACGACGAATTCGCTTCGAGCATCGAAACGACTGCAATCCGAAGACGCCGACTTCGACGACGGGATGTCAATCGAAACGAAAAAGCCGGTCAATCGTCGCCGCTTCGATTCAATTCATCTCATTTGATTTTAATCCGTTATTGCATTCTTTTGCACCAGCGGATTTAATCGGATCCACTCGTAACGCCCGTTGTTCAGCACAAATCCAATTCGATGCGGCGACTCGCGGAACGCTTGCTGACTTGTGCTCGTTCAATCGACTGTTTTGCGTTCCGCTTCAATTCATTCGTTCTTATTTCAGTGCTCGCTACACGTTCCTGCAAATCACTCTTCTATTCGTTCCGTGAGCGAAAGGGCGGCAAGTCGAGGGGATAAGAAGATCCCAAACTCCCGATTACGATCAGCTGCTTCCGCTCGTCCATCGATTGCCGCCGGTCAAATGCGGAACGAACACCAGCTTGTGGCGATCAGAAAACCGATCGGTCCATTCGAACGCGATTGATCGCTTCCAATCCACTCGGTTTGGACGTCTTCAGGCGGCTGGATTCTGTAAACGAGTTTATTCGCTCACCGATAAGCCGCTCGGCTGCGTGAACGAGCGGCCGTTTGGAAGGCGAGCGGGACGGGCGGCGGAGGGGCGTTGCTCACATGCTCGTCTACCGCACCCCAGTACGCGGAGGGCGCTCGGAAGGCGCTCGAAAGACGGCGGGAGTGCCTTTTTCGTCCATTTAACGCGAGTCGATTCGCCTACCGAGCAACGAAGCGGTCGTCGAAAAGCGCGCGAATCGTTCGGAAAGTTGAATTCTCGCGTTTAATCGACGCCAACGAGCGGTCAGTCAGTCGGATTAGGAGGACCGCACCGAAATCAACGCCATCCCGATCATTTCAGCGAGTCCAACGGCCGCCCGTAGTCTTTCCGCCGTCGCGGTCGGTCGCTTGTTCGCCGTGGCAGGTTGAGAAATTTAAAAAGCCACATCACAGAGACGGACTGAACAGTCGACTGTCTTCCCGCTTTCTTCTTCAACGTAAATGACGGCGATCAGATGCCACCCATCACTCGTCCACGGACAACTTCGCATTCCGCTTGCCCGTCTGCAACACCAACCAATTAAACGCTTTCCGGTTGCATTTCGACTCGAGCGGCGGTGGACGAGCGGGCAGGCGAGCGGAGATTTCGCGGAATCCCCGCCATCCAACTCGCAATCGACTCGTGTGCGGCGATGGGGCGGTCGTCCGTCCGGTCGCCTCCAGTTCGAAGCCGTCGGCGAGTGAGTGGAGCGGTCGAGCGAATTCGTTTTGAGGTCTGAAGCGAGTGCACTGCGAACACGCCGATTTCGATGCCGGGCGAAGGTCGTCGTTTCGATCTCAATTTTAATGTCGTCGTTTCAGTCGGCAAACGAGTTCTGTTGCTCTGGTGGACCCAATCTAATGCATTCGCAGTGCCCGCAGTGCCCGTTGCTCGGCACGAATCCAATTGGATGCGGCGAGTGGCGGAACGCTTGCTGACCTCCGTCCTTACACTCGGCTGTTTTGTCGTCGGTCCGAATTAATCGGTTTTTTGTTTCAGTTCTTGCTACACATTCCTGCAGACCGCTCTCTTTTAGCTTTCATCTCCGTTCCCTGAGCGAGCGAGCGAGCGGGCGGCGAGTCGAGTCGATCAGAAGATTTCAACCGACCGCTCGCTTCCGCTCGTCGTTCGATTGCCGCCGGTCCATGAACGAAACGAACACCAGCTCGTGGCAATCGAAACGCCGCTCGACTGCCCGGCTGCCCGTCGGTTCGAACCCGACCAATCGCTTCCACTACACTACGCTTTCCGTTTGCAGTGTACCTTAAAACGACTCACCTGATGCTTTTCAAACCACGAAACCGCTATATTCGCGCGCAGCTCGTCGTGCCCGTTCGAGCAGTGTGTCGCACGCCGTGTTTGAGTCGATTGGAAGCGTTCGAGGGCGCCCGTTTTGCCATCAGTGCAAATCACACGTTAGGCGGGTTGTTTCGTCAACCAATCGCTTTGACGGCCGGCAACACACACCTGCCGCTTCGTCTCGTCAAGTCCTATCGATTCGTGTAATGCACGCCGCGTTGGGGCATCAGACAAACGTGCACGGAACGTTGCCGTTTTGACCGTCGAACAAAATTCGCGTCCACTTTGGGTTATTTCATGTTTGCACCACTACGCGCAGGGACTGCGAATCACACACGTGTGTGTCCAACTCGATCTCCTCTATCGACTGGGTGTATTTGCGGCGCGTTCAAGGCATTCGGAAGCGAGAAACAATCATTGTTTGAGGACCGCATTTTGACGAAATTTCGAACAATTTGTTTCTCGCTGGGGCGCGTCCCCCAAACCCTCATCTCTTCGGTTTTCGTTCCTCCAGGACACGACCGAGGGCTGGCGCACGTGGGCGTTTTGAGCAAAATTCGGGAACGACTTTAGCCCTATCTCGCCTGCGGGCGGCGAGTCGAGTGAATCAGGAGAGTTCGATCGCCGCTCGCTTCCGACCGCCCGCTTCCGCTCGTCGCTTTATTGTCGCCCCTCGAATGGGGAACGAACATCAGTTTGTGGCAATCGAAAAGCCGCCCGATTGCCCGCCGACCGCTTCGAATCCACTCTGTTTGGCCGTCTTTAATCGGCTGGATGCTGCAAACAAGTGAATTCGGTCGCCCAAAAGCCGCTCCGCTGCGGGAACGAGCGGCTGTTCGGAGCGCGGGCGGAACGGGCAACGGAGTGGCGTTGCTCAGATGCTCGCCTGCCGCACGTCAGCACGCGGAGGGCGCTCGGAAGGCGGAGGGAGTCGCTTTTTCGTACATTTAACGCGAGTCGATTCGCCTACCGAGCAACGAAGCGGTCGTCGAAAGCGCGCGAATCGTTGAGGACGCCGAATTCTCGCCTTCAATCGACCTGAACGGGCGACTGGTCACTCGAGATTCACCGGGCCGCGCCGAAATCCATCGATTCCATTAGCTTTCCTGCAACACCAACCAATTAAACGCTATCCGGTTGCATTTTGACTCCGGCGGCGGTGGACGAACGGCCAGAAAGGCGGAGATCTCGCGGAATCCCGGCGATCCTCGCCGTTTCACTCGCATATGACGCGTGCGGCTTCGAAACGTGAGCGGAGACGGCGGTGGTCTGTCCGCCCGCCTCCAATTCGCTCGGCCGTCCGCCAAGAATCCCTATTTCGACCGAATGCCGTTGTCCTTTTGAGTTGCCGCTCGTCTGCAAGCAGGAATGCTCGCCGACCACCAAGTGTAGGGACCGAGCGGATCCGTGAACTCGATGCGGCGTGCCGGCAACTACGAATTCGCTTCGAGGATCGAAACGAGTGCAATCCGAAGACGCCGACCTTGATGCCGGTCGAACGTCGCCGCTTCGATTAAATTCTTTTCTTTTGTTTCAGTCGGCAAACGAGTTCTGCTCTTAATTGGAGCCGTTAGCAGGGCCCGTTGCGGCACGAATCCAATGGGACGCGGAAAGCGGCGGAATGTTTGCAGCTTCCCGCCCTTTCAATCGCTTGTTTTGCCGTCGATCCGAATTAATCGGTTTGTTGTTTCAGTTCTTGCTACAAATGTCTGCAAACCGTTATGTTTCAGCTTTCATCCGCTTTGTGAGTGAACGGGCGGCGAGTCGTGCCGATCGGGTGGTTCCGATAACCCGCCTCCGCTCGTCCATCGTTTGCCGTCGATCGAACGCGGAACGAACAGCAGTTTGTGGCAATCAACGCCGACCGGCTTCCCGTCGGTCGCTTCGAATCCACGCAGTTTGGACGTCTATAAGCGGCTCGGTGCGGGAAACTAGTGAATTCGGTCGTGAAAAAGCCGCTCCGTTACGAGAACGAGCGGCGATTCGGAGGGCGAGCGGGACGGGCGGCGGAGGGGCGTTGCTCACATGCTCGTCTGCCGCACGCCGGCACACGGGCGGCGCTCGGAAGGCGGCCGGAAGGCGGATGAAGTCGCTTTTTCGTCCGCCAAATGCAAGTCGATTCGAGTGCCCAGCGGCGGGCGACTCGCTGAAGTATTCGTGTAGTCGAAATAAATGGACGAACCGTTTGAGTCCACTCGATTGTCCGTCTTCTGCGCAAACGTAAACGATTCCACGGGCGGGATCGCGTCAATGCCTCGCTCACTCGTCCCCAACGGGGGAACGAGGGACGGAACGCGTCGAATGGAAGAAATCGGTGCGGATTCGACGTTTCGATCTGCAATTAGACCAAATTAAATGGTGAGCGGGCGAATAACCGGCAGACGTCGAGCCGATGCCTGCGGATTGCCCGAACGGCCGCCGACGACTGCAACGAAACAGAACACACTTCTCGACACGAAACGAATCGAACAACGCATCCGCGGGGTTCAATCAAAGAGCAAAAGCGAGTGCGCGTGTGGGTTGTTGTGCTTTGGGTGGAACGGGCAGCTCTTCCGGTCACGTCCTGCACTCTCCGATGTGAGTGACGGTGGTGGGTCGTGGCAAAAAACTCCGCCGAACGGCCGCAATCGACGTCAAACAGGCGGCGGTAGTCGAGCGGAAGGCGGAATGTTGGAATGAACAAACACAGCCGCGAACTCGATTTAATTGGCGACTCGAAACGATCAGCTGCTCGTGTCGACAGGGGCACGGGAGCAATCGAAAAACCGCTTACTCGTCTGCTCGTCCGAATGGCAGAAGCCGTGTGATCGCGAGTGCAGTCGACGGCTTCCATTCGGAGGACGAGGCGGAATTGCCGTCGAATAGCACCGAACAGAGTGCAGGCGGATTGCCGAGGAGTCTGAAACGAACTCAGTTATAGCACGAGCACTCGCCGTCTTCTTCCTCCGTTTTCCGCTGCTCCTCGTGAATTGTTTGCGGGCGTCAACCGCTCTCCCGCGCCTTTCGTCGATTAAGCGGATCTACGGCCCGATCGTCGTTTTTGCGTTCCACAGACCTGCGGGGCGATCGATCGAACAGAAGCGGGCACGAAACGAGTGTTCGCTGCATCGCGATCATCCGGACGCCTAAAGAAATGAAACAAATCACAAGAATCAGCAGAGAACCGCCTTTTGCTCTTGTACACAAGCGAAAGCAATCCGAAGTCGCCACGGGTTGTGATCCCCATTCGGCGGCCGGCAGTTGGCCGTAAAGAAACTGGAAGCATCGAGAAGCCGCCCGTCGACAGTCGGACCCGTTCGTTGTTTCGAGGTTGTGGGAGGCGGCAGCCAGTTGCTCCGATCATTTTGTCCTCGCACTCCACGCCGCCGCTCGATTAGCAGGAATCGTCAGTCGGCGGTCGGCCGCAGTTGCATGCGGTTTTGCCACGATCGCCGGCTTCTCCACCCATTCCACTGGATTCCGAGCGGCAGTGCGCCTGCTCACGACAACTCGAATTGTTTCCGAACAATCGAAAGAATAGGTATTAGACGGCGCAGCGGCAGTTCCACTTACACGGCCCACATTCGGTCGCCTGCTTTTCGTGCGGCGAGCGGATGGAAGGCAAATGACTCGTTCGGCCGTCCATCCGGGAAGTGCCGTGAGCGGGAAGCTGCCGGCTGGATCGAACGAACGTGGCGGGCGGCCGAACGAGGAACGAATCGAATTGAGCGGTCACCGACTCCTGGAAGACAAACAGAGATGAGCAGTCGATTCCCGTTCATTCGGCGGGAAGCAAACGAGTAATCCGGCGGCGTTGACTCGCTCCCAAGGGAAAGAAGGAGTGGACGGCCGTGTTGCCGCTGGAGACGCCAAATTGAGAGCACAACTGAAAGAAAGAAAGAAGGATCGTGATTCATTTCGCTTGCCTTCCGAACGACGAACGGGCACGAAACGGATCGTCCATCCGCCCGCTTTACTCCGGTGTTCATCCGCTGGAGTCGTGTTGGAGGACGGCCGAAGCATTCTGAAATGGAAACGTTGAAATTGATAGGAGTGAAGGGACGAAAAGACGTCCACTCGCCGCCGAAGCGATCAGTCGGCTGTCGCCCGAGTGCCCGACTGCCGACGGCTTTTGAGTGATCGACTCCAACGAATCATGAAGCGAAGTCGACTGGAAGCAACGGAGTCGTTTCGCTTCGTTCCCGCCTAAAATAAAAAGCGACGGCCGCTCTCTTGCGCGATTATCGGGAACGGCTTCTCGTCTTTTCCGCCGGTCTCCGAGGGGTGTCCGCAAAAAGAAAATGACAGTGAGTGATGAACGGCGTCACGAAATCTTAAAACGTTTGCGGAAGTGAACTATACGCAAAAAAGCGTTCGTCACTTGAGATTCCAAGGACGTCTCCGATCCAAGTACTAATCAAGCCCATAGTTGCTTAACTTGCCTGATCGGACGGGAAGGCGTGCATTCAACTAGGTGTGGACGAACACACTCCGTGAAGCCGCTGAGCGAAACACGTAGTAGGGCAACAGTGGAAGGGCGGGAGACCGCCCTCCACTGCTCGCCCGGCTGCAGTGCGTGAATTGAAGCGAGAATTCGTGGAGTGAACGCTCGTGTATTCAGAACAGATTTTTCACGAGGAATTCGCCCCACCGATCAACTGCTTTCAAGCGGGGGAATAAAACGCCCGCGGTAGGTGGATAGATCGACCCAGCGATGAGCAATTGAGTGTTGGTGACGGACGACGGCTCGTTTTGATCTCTCTTCGAAGAATTCGAAAAGCCGCGCCTCTCTCTGTTCGCATCGAAAAGCGAGTGGGGTTGAGGGCTTGGGTTCCGATCGACGGGCAGTCGCTTCGAGCAGGCGGCTTGCTGAACGACGGGGGAGTTGAGCGAGAAATCGAAGGCGATCTGAAAGTAGTGAATTAATCAAAGAATGCGGAAGAACGTGAACCGAAGATTACGGCGAGTGCGCGATGTTCGCTGGAGTTGCTGCTCTCTTCCTCGACTCACCGCCTGCTTCCCGTCGACTCGTCGTCCATTTGATCGTTGCTTCTTCTCGTGGGTCCCTCGATTCGAATTATTCTCCTGGAGTGCAGTCAACGGCGATCATTGGAGGCCGCTAGAAAACGCACGAAACGAATCGCCGGCTCGCTGCTGGTCGGAGTCGAGCACGAAGGATGCCCGCGCGGATTTCGTTTCGATCCGACAAAATCGTGAAGGGGCATTTGGATAACGAACGCGTGAATTTTCGATGCCGCCCGGCCCTCACGCCCGCCCACTTGCCGTTCGGTCGTCCGTTCGAGGCGGTCGAGTGCCTGTTGCTCGCGCCCTCCTCCTTGTCCATCAGACAAGTTCTGCGGTTCGGCCGACGAGTCGTCGAGTCGACGGCCGGGCGCTTTTTGCCGGTTGGTTACGGACTCGAGCGATGAACACAGGGGCGTCTGTCAAACAACAAGCTCGGCCCAAACGCGACACGCCCCAAAGCTGATGAACACACGCGCACTCCCCTTTTGCTCCTTTCGTACGCACAAACGATGACTCAGGCGGTGCACTGTTAAATGAGCCCCGAGTGCAGATGCGAAATGCGACCCAAGGTCGTGATCTCAAGAGACACCTGATCCCCGCCAACCAATACAAGTATCTAACAGACTCATCAAGAAAGCGGGTACTTGGCGGCGATTTGGGTCCACGGGTAGAAGAGCGCGTCATTTCCTCCGGCTTTCGGCAGCGGGTTCATCGCCTTGTCGCATCACATCCGCTGCTACCACAAATGGCCGCGCTCCTTCAGATACTCGACTAAGCTTTTGTCCGGAAGGTCGAGAATCGCGAAGAGGCCCCGTGTGTTGAGTCCTCAAAGATCCTCCATCGCGATGACCGGCCGCCCGCGTGCAAAGCGAAAGGAGTAAATGAGGAATTTCGCGTAGATTTCTGATCGCATCGATTCGTTCGATACGGAGAACGTTTTGCTGACCCGAATGGTGCAGTGGGTAGGCGTCTTGCATTGTTCTCGCAAGCGTGCGATGCGCCCCTTTTTAGCAAATTCGGGGGAGGGTGGACCAAACGGCAAAAGGACCGTGAACGAAACGAGCATCGTCGAGGAGTCCGGATGCGGGCCGGAGAACATGCGGAAGGTCCTCTCGTTCATGTACACGGCCGAAGTGGACGACCTGAAGTCGAGCGCCCGCCAGCTGCTTCCGGCGGCCGTCTTCTACCGCATTCCATCGCTGCAGGTGCGTTCTCTTCGATTTTCTTGGGCTCATTCTCTTACAGAAGGTGTGCATCACGGCGATCCTCGACTCGCTCTCACCGCAGACCGCCCTCGAAGACCTGAAGCTCGCTTGCTCGCGCCCGCACTTCGCGGAGTTCAAGACCGAAGTGCTGAAACTCGTCCAGCAGAACGCGAAGGCCATCTACGAGCTGCCCGGCTTCAAGCAGTTCATCGGCGAGAATCCGGACGTCGCCCACGAGCTCTTCGGCCTGCTGCTTCCCTGAGCTTCCCGTAGTTCTGTTCGCCTTGTTTTTACGAATAAATACACGCGATCACTCTTGGGAGTGGTCAGACAGAGCAGCCAAAGGGTGTTGCCTGCTTCTTTGAATTCAAGTGAGTGGTCGGAAAGCAGCCAGGAGGTCCCGCTCACCGGGCACCTGGACGCGAGTCGCCGCTTTCGTCTCACGATCCCGCTCGTTATGCGCGCAGTGCAACAAGGCGAGTGGGCAGAGCGGACGCGATCCCGAACGGTCGACGGCGGCACGGCCATGAACGAATCGAAGCTGGCGGTGCGCGAGGACGGCTCGTAGAGGCCGAGCGCGTCCGCTTCGAACTCCCGCGCGCGCTCGCCGCCGCCGAACGTCACGCGCCTCCGATCGGCCGGCTGCATTGCGCCGCCGTTTTGTTCGAACGACTGTCGATCGGGTGGGTTCTTGCTGCTGCTGGAGGGTTCATTCGAATTAGGGCGAAAAGGTCTTTTGTTTAGCCACTCGTTTTATGGACGCAAAAACGAGTGCTCGTTGTCTCTCTTGGCGAAAAAGCACCCTGTTCGCAACTGAACGTGTCAGCCACGACAGAAGAAGACCGAAAGATCGGGGTGACGTGGCGCAAATTCGCTCGCTCGCCCAGACGACCGCGACGACGAGAGCGGTTGGCCAACCGGAAACGACAGCGGGCGGGGTCGTTGCTGGCGGTCGGGCGACCGGCGATCGTGTTGGTTGGAGATTTGCGGCTCATCCTGTGAAATTCGAGATCAACATTGTTCACAGGGGTGTTGATGCCTGTTGTTGACTGAACGGTCGTCTGTTCTCTGTAGACAAAATGTAGACGGGCGCGTTCCTCGGCCAGATGAGAAGATCGTAATTCCGCGTCCACCGCTCTGTTGGGTTCTTGCGGGCTCTACGAATCGTCCCGTCGTGTGGCGGCCTGTCGAAGGTTTTCCTTTCTGTTCTCCGTTGACCGTGCGGTCGGCTGGTGAGCGGCCCGCCGGCGCCGGTCGTGTTCGGAATGTTTGGGCGCCTTCGGGATGCGGTGGAATGTTGAACGGTTGCCGCTTTCCCACGATCATTTCGTTGGCTTCAGATGCCCGCCGATCACGACGAAATGCTGCTCGAAGACACGCCCGGCCGCTTCACGCTGTTCCCGCTCGAGCACGCGGACATCTGGGCGTTCTACAAGAAGGCGCAGGCCGCTTTCTGGGTGGCCGAAGAGGTTCGGATCGATCAGGACGTGCGGGATTGGGCCGCGCTGCGGGACGAGGAGCGCTTCTTCATCGGCCGGGTGCTCGCCTTCTTCGCCGCCTCGGACGGCATCGTCAACGAGAACCTGCTGGAGCGGTTCGCGGCCGAGGCCCGCTGCTTCTACGGCTTCCAGATCGCAATGGAGAACGTGCACAGCGAGATGTACGCGATGCTCATCGACGCCGCGGAGAAGTGCGTTCTTTTGATTCGCCCCATCGATTCGCTCTCGTTTGCAGACGGCGGATGTTCAACGCGATCGAGGAGTTCGATTTCATCAAAAAGAAGGCCGCGTGGGCCCTTCGCTGGATCAACGACCGGGAGGCGTCCTTCGGCGAGCGGTTGGTCGCCTTCGCCGCCGTGGAGGGCGTCTTCTTTTCGGGCAGCTTCGCGTCGATCTTCTGGCTGAAGAGCCGCGGGCTGATGCCCGGCCTGGCCAAGTCGAACGAGTTGATCGCCCGCGATGAGGTTCGTTGTTCTGTCGCCTTCCTCCGTTCATTTCTCTCGTCGTTCAGGGCCTCCATCGGGACTTTGCGTGCCTCCTCTTCCGCCACCATCTGCGCAACCGCCCGCCGACGGCGCGCGTCGTGCACGATCGAGAAGGAGTTCCTCGCGGACGCCCTCCGTGTCGCCTGATCGGCATGAACGCGCGCTCGATGTGCGAATACATCGAGTACCTGGCCGACCATCTGCTGCTCGCGTTGGGCCTTGGCGCCGTCAACGCGGCGCCCAACCCGTTCGCCCTCAGCCTCGAACGCAAGACGAACTTCTTCGAGCGCCGCGTCACCGAGTACAAAAAGTTCGACCACAACGCAGCGAGCGACGACGCCCACGAATTCCGCACCGATTCGTTCGTTTGCTTTGCTCCTGTCTGCGGAAATAAAGGCGGGAGTCGCCGTCGGGCACGTGGAAGAACGGCGATCAATGAGCGGGGCGGGCTGAAGAGAAGATGCGGTTGTCAACGATGCGCGCTTGGCATCACGTAGCGCGCGCTCGTTTTCTTCCAAGAATCGATTTGACTGCTTCATTGTGCCGCTGCTCGAATGCTCTGTCAAATGCAGGAGAACTGCGAAGTGGAATGAGTGGCTGCTGGCGAGTGGAGCGAAGAGAACAGCCGGTACCTTCCGCTGCCCTCTCGCCCACTTCTTTGTTGCAATCCCGTTGATCTCATCGAACGCGCCAGCCACAACGAAAGGAGGCCGAAAGGTCGTGGTGACGTGGCGCAAATTCGCTCGGCCGAACGAGCGACTGACCGCAAACGAGAGCGAGCGGGCGGAAACGTCGCTGCTGATCGGGCGGCCGGCCGGCCGATCGTGTTGGTCGGTGATTCGCGGCTCGTCGCGTGGAAACGAGACCACATTCTTTACATCGAATTCGTTGTGGTGGTTGTTTGGCGCAAACGCGTCTGTTCAATGAGCAAGAATTGATGAGAATGCGGGTCTCTTGCCTCGCTGAGAACGACGAAACGTAATGGAAACGCGGCCCCAGTGTCCCCGTCCACAGGACACTCGTTGCCATTCGCCCGTCTTCATTGCATCACCGATTATCCCGTCGCCCTGCCCGTCCTCTTCTTCCCCCGTGCGCGCATAAAATCAACGAGCGGCAGGGAGGAGTCGGCAGACCGTCCGCGTTCTCCGCCGAGCAAGCGGCCGGGCGGGCGGGCGGGCGGGCAGCGGCGAGGAGGGAGGGCGGCCGGCCGGCTCGTCTTTTCGTTCCATTCGGGCCGCCGATTTCCCAAGCGGTGGCCGGCCGCTTTCTCACTTGTTTTCGATCGAAATCGTCGCGAAATCCTCGCCCTCTCCTTTCACTTCTCCTCGTTCAGATCCCCCGCTGAATGTCGTCGTTGTGGAAGAGCCGCCTGCAGGCGGAGTGGCGCCGCTGGACAGCGGCGTTGCGCGAGGACGCGGACGGCCGCCTCGCCCACCCGAGCGGCCTGATCGCCACGCTGCAGCGCTCGGCGGACGGGCGGCCGGACGTCGGCGAGTGGCGCTGCGCGATCCCGCAGAGCGCGCCGGGCGATGAGTGGCTGTTTCCGGCAAGTCGCCCCGCTTTCTCCTTCATTCTTCCCGTCTTTCAGGTGGTCCTCCGCTTCCCCGAGGAGTTCCCGGCGCTGCCGCCCGAAGTGCGCTTCCAGCCGCCCGTTTGGCACCCGAACGTCGACCTCCACACGGGCGTCCTGCCGCTCGCCGCTCCCTGGCGCCCCGAGACGAGCGTCGAGGAGGTGCTGCAGCAGGTGCGGGCGACGTTCCTCGAGCCCCGCCCGTCGCCCGTCCTCAACGAACACGCCGCCCTCTACTACAACGATCAGCCGTGAGTTCCCCTTTGGCTGCTTCTTTCAATCGACTTGCAGGAAGGAGTACAACCCGCGTTGGACGTTGGTGCAACTCTGCCAGGCGCACCAGTTCCCGCGCAGCCGCTTCCTGCCGACCTTCGACCTGAGCCGCGAGGCGATGCGCCTGCCGGCCGACTCGCCGGTCGATCGGGCGGTCGAGGGAGTGCGCGAACGAGTCGATGCGATGCGCCTGAAGTCGTCGGCCGCTCCGCCCACCTCCGCCGAGCCGTTCGCCGAACACGTGGCCGCGATCTTCCGCGAGCTGCACGACGGCGGTCGCCCCGACTTGGCGCGTCGTCTGCAGGAGGAGGTGCTCAACGTCGTGGGCCGCTTCGACGCGCAGCTCCACCCGAAGGAGGCGCCCGTCACGATCGGCCAACCGGTGAAGCGCGTGGTGTTCCCGTGGCTTCCGTCGGGCTTCGAGTCGATGTTCGGCCCGCCGCCGCCCTTCTACGACGCAAGGTCGACGTATGCCTCGCGCTGGAACGCCCGCCGCGAAGCCGAAGGACAGCGGAAAGCCGCCGAATCGTTGGAGCAACGAAAGGCGGCCGCCCTCAAGGAGCACCAGGAGTTCCTCCGCCGTCTGCAGCTGCAGGAAGCCGAGAAGCAGCCGGCCGATGGCACGACGGACGACTCTTCGGAGGACGGCGACTTCGTGAAGATCGGCCGCGATTCCTTCTGAATCCTCCGTTGATCCCCCACAGCGTTCTGGGCGAGTATGTCGGGCATTTGTTTGTGAGTAGAGTCTACATTGCGGCCATTTCAATTGTATTTCGGATTCGTCTTCGACCTATCCCCTGCCTTGTGAACGCCCAATAAACAACTGAATGCCGAGCAGACTTTGGTGAGGAGAAAGTCTTGATAGTATTGGAACGGCACTGATTCGATTCGATTCTCAAGGAAATTTCGAAGAAAAAGGATGGAGGCGCGGAGTGGCTTGCGGGGCGGGCGTCTCGCCGTTCGTCCACTTGAGCGACGCCGGCGGGTACACGAAGCCGAGCCGACCACCGCTGTCCGACGGCCTCTTGCCGCCCGTCAGCTCGAGTGTCGGCGGCTTCCTTCTGTACCGGCGGCAGCCGAAAGAAAGGGAGTCCCCGCCCGTCTGCTCGCACTCCTCCACTTGCAGGCGCCGTCTGGACGACTTCGCGGCCAAAAAGAAGCGAGCGGCGCAGCAGAAGGCGGACGCGCGGAGAGCTGCGCGGCAAGACGATCGAGGGCCTGCCGCCGCCCGCCCGCACGGGGATAGTCCCCCACCAGATGCCCCGTCGCGGTCTTCAAGTACGTGGGCCCGCTGAAGATCGAGCAGATCCAGCCGACCGTCATGGCAAGTCTTCAGCGTAGTCCTCAATTGATTGCTCGGTTGCAGGAACACGAGCTGGAGCACGACCAGTCGCCGATGCCCTCGCCGGACGACCGCGTGCTCGTCTACGACATCGGCTCGGAGGTCGAAGAGGTCTACCGCCATGGGAAGCGCGTGTTCCCGAAGAAGAAGCCGAAAAGACCCGCGCTCCTCGCCGCCCAGCGTGCGCCCCGTCGCCCGTCCGGCGAGGCCGCCCAGCTGAAGGCCATTCGGGAGGATTGAGCGAGAGAGATCGTGGCTTCTGTTCTGTTCTGTTTCTTGTGCCGAGGAATAAATTAGACGTGCAGAAGGGATTGGCAGGCTGGCCGCGAGCGACGGATGGTTGGTAAAACCACAACTTGATGGCGAGCATCTTCACTCGTCCGTACAATGACAAGGGTCAGTTTATTCAAACGTAGTGAGTGAACACAAAGTTCACGGCGATCCCCTCGTCCGTTTCCCACATCCAAACACTATCGATCTTCTGCCGAGTAGGTTCTGTCTCAGCGATCACGCCGGCATCGAAATCGGCGGTTTTGAGCGAGAACTTCGCGTGCGGATCGAAAAACTGAGCAGCGATCGCAAGCCCTTGTTCGTAATCCTCCGGACAATCGAATCAAATTGGTGGCACAAAAAGAACAGACCGATATCCACTTGAAGTTCGTCCGCTGGATTCGCACGCAGATGTGCGCATAAGAGAGCCCCGACTGCTTCGCGCACTCGGCCACGCGCGAAGAACGAGTCAACAAGTAGACGAGCAGCGCGTTTAGGCGATCTTCTTGCTTCTGAATTGGATTTGATTGCAGATAAAGAAAAACAAAACCGACCGCAAAATCGTAGAGATACAGTTCTGCAACGAGAACATGAGTAAGGAACGTATCGTTGAGCGAGCGCAAGTTCTCGAAAGCCGCACGGAAATCACGAGTTTCTTGTTCGCTGAGCGGACACACGGGAATCGGGGTCGCAGGATTGCTTAACGGCTCTAGGAATTCGCTGAGATCGATGCGCACTTGTTCCACCACATCGTTTCGTTCGAAGCTAACACGAAAAGGCGTTGCGGGGGAATGCTTGAACTTACGGTCCATTGGTTGCAATCTGTGGAATACACCGGTGGGCTTCGATCGTGCGAACGGAAGAGCGGAAGAGATGGGCGAGGTCTAAAGAAAACTGCAGATCAGTTCTCTCCGAGACGGACGCACGAGGTTGCTTGTAGCAAATGGACAGAATCTCCGCCTTTTCGATCGGCTTTCCCGCAAACACCAGCGAGTCGTCGTAACGGTGCGAGAGGAATTCGACCTTGCAGTCGGGCAAGAAATCCCGCAGCCACAAGCCGACCCACGCCTCTCTCTCTCCCAACGCAAGATCTCCACTTTGATTTGCTCCAAATGCCGGAGGTCTGTAACGGAAATGAGACGAAGCATTCGAGGCTGCTCGCTTTTCAACGTCCGCAAGATCAACGTCGCCTCGCGAAGACCTTCGAAATCCGCGGGATGGAACGTTTGCGCTCAAACTTCAACGGAGAATCGCTGGATGTCTGCTTGGGCCAACTGCAGAAGCCGCACGAGCGAATCCACTCGCAAGTTCTCTTCGGTCAACGGAATGTAACTGGTCCATCGAACAGAATGCTGGAACTGCTCAAATCCACCGACGCAAGTTGCTCGCTTGCAGGCTTCCGATTCTTTTCCCTCGGCGTAAAGTAGACGGTGGAGAACGAGCGGCAACAGAAGAGCATCCGCAGAGTCCGCAGTCGAAGAGCAGCACGTGCTTGAAGGTAATGCGTGCCTTGCGCGAGTTTGTTGTGCTCCCAAATCGTGCTCAGCGCGTAGCCCATCCGGCCCCGGCGCACGTCTGCCTTCATCTTTGGATTCCTTTCGGCCATCGGTGATCTGAAACGAAAACAGGAATTGAGTGAGCGCGGCGCGGATCGGAGGAGAGCGGCAGCGGGGAGCGCGGCGTGGCGACCGGTGCTGCTGCTGCCTTAAGCAAATGGAAAGCTTGCTTCTTTCGAACTTTGACCCGTGTACCCAACGCTCGCTGGCAGTAAGGAGCCGCACGGACAGCCGACCACTCGAAAACCGCGCGACTTGGGTTCTAACGCAACCGGCAGCCACGCGATCGAGCGAGCGGCAGCGGCAGTCCACTCACCCGCTTTTCGCTGCTCGATTCCATCCGCTGAATCGTTGCTTTCCGAGTCCGCGTTTGCGAACTTTTGGAGTGGCTGAATAGTGGAGTTACCACCCACTTCTAACCTCATCCGTCCGACGACACAATCGAATGACTCTTTCCTCCAACAACCCCAGTTCCGCAAATCCCTGAGCAGACGAAAGCGCCGACCGCAAACAACAACTCGGTTTATTCCGAACAATCAACAGTCAACTACAAAACAGAACTTCACTCGCTTCCATCGATCAGAAGACGTGGATTCCTTGAGCGTCCAGTGACTCCCGATCCGTGGCGATTCCTGCAAACAGAAAGCAGTGAAGAGAGCACCCCCTCGGAACTTGCGATTCAGGTCGGCGGCCGAAGCGACGAGCAGAGCCGACCGAACGTGGAGAGCTGGCAGGACGTCGCGCGCGAGCTCCTCGAACGTCAACTAGCCGCCCATTTCGCGCACAAGCCGCTCGGCGAACTCGGCGGCGTCCGGTTTGGCGAACACGTGGGCGAACGCGCGCAACTCGGCCGTCTCAGGCAGCTCCCAACGGTGCATCTCGGCGCTGAAGACGGGCGGCGGCAAGGCGGGCAGCTCGCAGTCGGCGGAGTTCGTGCGGAGAACGAGGAGCTTGGCGGCCGGCTGGGCGATCCACGCGTCCACCAGCGACGTGCCGAATTGCCGGCGGCACTGCAAGGAGGGGATGAACGGAAGGAGACGGACGGAGAGCTCACGTGTTCGAAGTCGAAGTAGAGAACGAGCGGCTGCTGCAAGAGTTGCGCAAGGACGTCCAGCGACGAGCATTGGTGGGCGGGAGCGCGCGGTTGCTGGAGTTCGCTCATGGATTGTTCGGCCGCTCCAGCCGCCTCCTCATCGACCGCTGCTCCCGGCGCGCGCGAATCGAAGGCGTGGAACTTGCGCTCGTGTCGCCGCCGACCGGAGGCGTCCGAGTAGGCGGCGCCGCACACGCGACACCCGTGGCCGCCGGCTCTCTCGTGCGTCCGCTCGTGTTTCCACGCGATGCTCGCCGGATACGCGACGCCGCAGTGACGGCAGGGACGCTGGAACGAGGAGGTTGGGGGACGAAGAAGAAAGAAGAGGAACCGACCGTCTTCAACGGAGTGCGGGGGACTTCTCCCTGCTCCTCCGGTTGGAAGCGATCGAAGCCGTGCTTCGCGACCTCGTGCCGATTCCGCGACTGCGCGTGCTTGAAGCGCGCCGTGCACTGGCGGCACTTGAAGCCGCTGATGGACGAGTGGGTGCGGAGGTGAGTGACGCGGTTCTGTGAGCGGAACTCCAGGCCGCAGTGCGGGCACTTCCACTGGAAGCGAGCGAGAGGTGTGCGGAGAGCGGTCGTCTTACCGACTTGTCCGTTTCGTCTTCGTCGTCCTGAAACCGAATGGATGAGCGAGGGAACAAGGGGATTGAACAAACGAATGCCGAACGTCTGCGCTGCCCAGTGGAACGGAAGTACGCGTGCAGCTCCCGTTCGTGCCGATTGCGCTCGCATGTTCGCGGGAACTCCGCTTCGCACACGGCGCACCGAACGCTCGCCGAATTCGAGAGCGGGCGGGCGGAACGCCGCGAATCTCCGCGCGTGGCTCCCGGGCCGCGAGGTCGACCGGCGCCCTGCAAGCTAACGGAAGGATTGGGGAGGAAATCGACGAAAATTCTCGCCTGTCGCTCGTTGATGCGAGGCCGACGGGCGCGAGCGTTCGTTTGGAAGCGGGTGGTGGGCGGCATCCCTGCGATTTGGAGGAGTTAGACGCCCTGGAAGCAAACGGAGATCAAAACGGAAGGAAGGGAAGGGAGAAGTGACGAAATTCGCCCGCAACGGCGCCCGTCTGCGAAAAGTGCGGCGGCCGCCGCTTCCCGCTTGCCGCGATCGTCGGGCGGCGGCGGCGGCGATCGGGCCGGCCGGCCGCTCGGCGGCTTCCTTTTTGGCATGGCGACGCGATCGGCCGTTTTCTCAAGCCGCCCATGTTGACGACCGGGAACAAGCGACGAGTCGCCGTGAGAACATCTCCGAAGCAGGCGATCGAACTTTCGGGACAAATAACAATCATTTTATCGAAACAAACAACGGAAGAATGAAAAGGGGGTCAAAGATCGAAACAATCGGGTTTCATTCGCTTCTGGCCATCAAGAACCGTCGAACCCTTCTGCATCAAACCCTGAAAGAGCGAAGGAGTGCGGTCAGTTCGCTGTTGCGGGTGGAACTCACCTCTTGCTCATCTACACGCTCGTCTCCTCGCCGGTTGGTCCGTCCGCGGTGAGAGTCTGGAACGAGCGGATGATTGAGAGGTGAACGGCCACTTCTTGCTCACCTTCTTTCCGCACTTCTCCTGCTCCTCGGCTCGGTCGTAGTTGTGCATCGTCCGCTCGTGGGCGTTCCGGCTGCTGGCTGTCGGGTGGTACGAGCGGCACCAGTCGCATTGATGGGGCGTCTGCCGCTTGTGGGTTCCTTCGTGAGCGCGGAGGTTTTGGGGGCGGTAGGCGACCCCGCAGTAGCGGCACGGGTTCTGCAAACGAACGAAGTTGAGGACAACGGAAGAAAGCAGACGAACCGTGACGGCTTCCTGCCGCTTCTTGCGGTTGAAGCCGTGCTTCGTCCACTCGTGCGCATTCCGCTCCTTCCAGAACTTGAAGGGCGCTCCGCATTTGTCCTCGTAGCACTTGAAGCGGCCGCAGCCAGAGGACGTTCTGTTGTTCATCCGAACGGAGGCATCCGGAGGGTTTCCGGCATTGACGTGGCCCTCCGGGCACTTCGGCTGGAATGAACGAAGGAATCAGATGAGCGCAATCGAACGGATCCGTTTGCTTACGTCATCGATTTTGGTCGTGGCCTCTCCGGGCGGAGTCGAATCGTTGGGCCAGCGGCCAGGGGCAGGGGTGGTCGCGGGCATCCAGGCGGAGTGTCCGAATGCTGCAATCGAACGGCTGGAGCGGAAGGAACACGCGCGAATAGAGCCGCGTGCTCCGATCGCAAACGAGCCGCCGAAAAAAGCGCGAAAGGCGGGCGGGCGGTCGAGCGGCCGCGAATCGCCGCCGTTCCCTCTCCGCTTGTTTACGCGGGCGGAAAGCGAGCGGGCGGCGGTCGGGTGGCGTCCGAACGCGCACGCTTTCGCTTGGAGATCCAAACGGCCGCCGACGGAAATTTCCCGCTCTTTTCGCCGCTCCTCACGGCAGGCGGAAGACGAGCACGTGTTCTGACGTCATCATTCTTCATGTCTGTTCGGCGGAAAGAAATCGAGGTCTTTCTTTGTTAATATCTCCTTTCTACTCAAATTCCGATTTAACAAGCTGCTCGTGAACGTTCGGATTGGAGAGAGCGGCGCTTGTTCCAGCTTTCACCTGCAATCAACTACCGTACGTTGGTTTTCTGCAAGTAGCCAAAAAATCGGTGGTCAAAACACTTCGTTCACACACACGTCCGCTCGCTTTCCGCTCGGTCGCTTGCCGCCTGCTTTCCGCTGCCGACCGCCGCTGATTGTTTGCTTCCTGATCGCACGGGCAGGCTTGATGTTCTTCGGTTGATCACCGTCCAATTCGTTTACTTGCTCGTCAGATCCGCGCTCGCGCCAATCCTCGCAATTCTTCCGAAATTTCCCCCGTGTTTGCAGGCAGAATGGCGTCCAAACTGCCGGGGCCGTTCGTCCTGTTGGGCCGCGCGACGAACGTGCTCGCCGGCGGCGCGCCCGTCGGCCAACAGCCGCACCGGTCGATCCAATCGTTGGCCAACTTCAAGCCGCCGCCCGGCCTCAAGGAGCCGTGGCCGTACCGCGAGAAGGGGTGCGTTCTTCGCTCAATTCAATTATTTTACTGAATTTCCGTTGCTTTCAGCTACTCGCGTTTCAACTGGCCCCAGGATTTCACGAAGAACCGCCTGCACCAGAACTCGAAACTGATCGTCGTCGAGGGCAACATCGCGGCCGGAAAGGTGGGCGCTTTCGGTGGATTTCCGTTGATTCTTTCGTTCAGTCGACCATCGCCGCCGAGGTGGCCGATCAGCTCGGCTTCCTGCACATGCCCGAGTTCTCCATGGACGAGATCCTGATCGACCGCTACGGGAACGATCTGCGCAAGTTCTACCATCTGGTTCGTCTCTCTTCCCAATTTCTCTTCAATCCTCCTTTTAGTTCCCGAAGTGCTTCCGCATTCCGGACGTGAACATGTTCTACGAGAATCCGTACGACGACAACAACGCCCGCATGCAGTTCCGCATGTTCGAGTGCCGCTTCGAGCAGTACATCAACGCCGTGGCGCACATTCTGAACACCGGCACGTCTCCCGCTCTCCTTCCATCGATTCTTTCCGTCGTTCAGGCCAGGGCGTCGTGCTGGAGCGCTGTCTGCACACGGACTTTGTGTTCACGAACGCGATGCGCGCCAAGAACTACATCAGTCCGGAGTGTGAGCTCTCCGCATCGAATTCCCTTCAATTCTCCAGCTCTTTGCAGTCCACAAGTTCTACATGTACTGCCGGAAGCGCGCCATCCCGCTGCTCCGCTACTGGCCGCACCTGGTGATCCACCTGGACACGCCCGTGGGCAAGTGCCTGGATCGAATCCGCAAGCGGGGCAACGCCGCCGAGATCAAGGCCGTCGACGTGGAGTACCTGACCGTGATGGACGAGTCCTACAAGGACGCGCTCAAGGAGTTCAAGTGGGTTCTTTTTTCCTTCTTTTATCCTGATTGATTTCCCGCAGACGCCACTCCAAAATGCTGATCTACGACTGGAGCACGCCCGGACACGCCGACCAGATCGTGGAGGACATCGAGCGAATGGACTTCGACTTTTTCGAGTGGCATTCGGGCGACGTGTTCGAGGAGTGGTTCACGCCGACCGACGAGGTGTGGTACTCGCACTACCGCTCGCAGTTCACCCAAAAGTGGCCGCTGCTCTTCAAAATGTTCAACGATCTGCCCACGCACGAGGTGGGCGAGCTGTACGTGGACATCAACGACTGCGGGCACTTCCTGAACACGATGAAGACTCAGGTGCGTTCCTCCATCCCAATCCTTTGATTTGTTCGTTGTTTGCAGGTGCTGGGCGGCCGCTTCGGCTACGGTTTCTATCCGGCCAAGGGCGACGACAAGAAGGCCGCGATGATGGTGTGGAAGTACTGCCAGAATCTGCCGGAGCCCTGGTTCGAGTACTACTGGAAGGACGTGTACATCCACCAGCTGCACTCGTACGAGACCTACTTGGACCCGCACGCCCACTCGTACAACCCGGACTACGTTCACGGACATCATTGAGCGTTGTGCGCGGGGAATAGGAAAAAAATTCGACCGCTTTTGTTCCACTAGATTGTGTCCCTCGTCCTTGTTCGTTCTCCTCTCCGCCTTCGGCTCTCCGCTCGTTCGTTGTACAGACGAATCTTGGACGAATAAACGGATTTAAGTGACTTCTTTGGATCGGATTCATGAACTCGTTCTTCCTCGTGCTCTATCGTTTGTCTTGAACGAAAAGGAAGGGTGAACAGAAGAGTGTTTAGCCGAAAGCCCACAACGATCGTTCCAACCCGAAGGTTCGTCGGTTCTTCTTCCATTCGTTGATTGCTCTCTCCATTCCTCCCGCTTTCAGCTGATGTCCACCGTCTCGCTGCTTCGCCTCGCCGGGCGGCGATTCGTGGCCGTCAACGCGTGCTGCTCGTCGATTTCCGCTGGAACGAGGCGGCCGACCGCCCGCTTGTTGACGGCCGGACGTGCGGGAGGAAGCCGGGAGCTCCGCTTCGTGCACGACGATCGCCGCATTCCGCCCGTCGACCGGCGATTCGTGGCCTCCGATTCGACGAACAAGCAGGAGGACGAAGAGGACGAGGTGTTCGTGGAGGAGGATCTCGTGGACGAGCACGAAGGCCAGTTCTCTTCTTCATTCCATCATTTGCTCGCTCGCTTTAGATCACGAACTCGTCGCCGAAGAGGAGGACGAGGCGGACGGCGAGCCGAAGCCGCCGATCAGCGCCGTTCGGCCGCCCGAGGTGGTCGCCGTCCTCGAGGAGCACCGCGCCAAACGAATCGAAGTGGTCGAGTGCACGCGGCCGCAGTCGCCAGCTCGCTTCCTCGTGATCGCGAGTCCGTTCAACCGGCGGCACGGCGAGGCGTTGACGGAGGTCGTGCGGCAGCACTTCTGCAAGCGCTACTCGTTCGGAGTGAGTTCCCTTCCGTTGATCCCCGTAATCCCTTTGATTAAAGGGCCAAAACCCGATGAAGCGCAAGACGACGAACGGCTGGTACCTGCTCGACCTGCAGAACACCATCGTGCACGTGATGCGCGAGGATTTGCGCGAGCAGTACGATCTGGCCGCTGTTTGGGGCGCCGAGGCCGACGAGGAGGACGTGGACGCCAGTTGGCTGCAGCCCGACCGGGCGATGATCCCGCCCGCCAACCGCCCGACTGCCGAGGAGAAGGACGGCGAACAGACGGATGCAGCCCCGCGGTCTTGATTGCTTTCGATCGATTGAATAAACTTCTACCCACTCGGCCACCACATTTTTTCGTTTATTCGTGGAAGATCAACATTGAGAGCATAAATTAGAAGACGGAGAGAATCAGAGGTTGGCCGCCGCATCGGCGAGCGGATTCGCGTGGATCGTCACCGATTTGATGCGCTGCTCGACGACCGGCCGGTACTTGGCGTCCACCTTCACGTTCTCCAGCTCTTCCAGCGCTTCGAAGCCGTCGATCAGTCTGCAAACAACCGGGAATTGCGAAGAGAAACGGAAGAAAAGGACGTACTTTCCGAAGATCGTGTGCTTTCCGTCCAGCGACTGATGTTTGGCGCACGTGACGAAGAACTGGGCGCGATTGCTGTTCGGCCCGTTGGACGCCATCGACAACACGCCCCGAGCATCGTGCTGCAATCCACCGAATAAAGGGAAGAATGCGGAGTGGATCGCACCGTCAGGTCCTCGTGCAGCTCATCGGGGAACGGTTCGCCCCAAATGCTCGTCCCGCCCTTGCCGGTGTTCGTCGGGTCGCCCGTCTGCACGATGAAGCCCTTCACCACGCGATGGAAGATGCAGTTGTTGTACTGGTCGGTGCCGCAGAGTGCGAGGAAGTTCTGCAACCAAAGCATCGAGTAAGTGGTGATCGGTAGTGCTTCGCTCGAAGTTTCTTGAATTTAACCCATTTTTATTCCATTTTGCCCCGCATTACGCCTCTGCTCCATTAAAAGGATATGATTTATTGCATAGAAACGAGTAACAACACGAACTGAATCGCCGTAATCAACAGATGGACGAAATAGGAAGGGGAAGGAGGAAGGGATCGATGGCACATGTCTGCTCAATCAAACGGGCGTCTCGTAAATGCGAAGGACGTGCTCGCCGCGGATCATCACGGAGCCGACTTGTCGTGCGGAGGCCGGAGCGCCCGTCCGTCGGCCGTCGTGGCCCCACCACTCTTCGGCGTGCGCGAGGATCAAATTGGGCGAGTTGTCCGTGAGCACGAACTCGCCGCACACCGACCGCCCGTCCACCAGCTCCAGCTTCAGGCGCCGATTGAGCCACTTGGCGACGGTGCGCGGCGGTCGCGCGGCGTCGGCGGACGTCCCGTTCGGCACGCGGCTCACGACCACGTGCGGCGAGCGGCGGAAGACGGGCGGCTGGCCGGCGGCACGCATCGGCGGGCGCTGCGCGGGCGGCGGCGCGCGGAAGGGCGGGCGTTGGGGGCGGCGGTTCGTAGACGCAGAGGCGGGAGCGACGTGCGGGAGCAACGGGGGCGGCACGGGAGTTTCGGCGAAATCGTCGGAGGCCGCCGCCGTTTCCTCTGCTTCGGCCGACGCCGTCGCAGCGGCGTTCAGCGCCGTGTTGTTCAGCATTCCCAAGCGGCCTGGAAGTGAGCGGAGGATGAAACAATTGGGCGGATGAGTGTGCGGAAAGTGAGGCTCGAGGAAACGGGATGGACGCGAGAAATCTAAGATTTCGAGCGAAAATGGGCATCAATCAATAGGAAAATGGAGTGCAAATGGAAGACAAATCGAACAGAATTTCTTAACCGTCCCTCCCCGAATTTATCCCAATTTTTAACCCCAAAATCCCCTCAATTTTCCTGAAATTCGAGCGAAACAAAGCCGAAAAGAAGAAAGTCGACGAACCTCGCAGGCGCGCGGGCAGCGTTCGCAGTACAACTCAAATTTGAGGTCGCCCACCGACGTGTGCAGCGTGACGCTCATCTGTGGCCCGCACTCTCCGGTCGGCAGTCAACGGAAAGAAGTTCGTGAGCGAAACGCGAAGAAACGCGGCCCGGTGTGGTGAAATCGACGCGAATCGGCGGCAAACCGACGCGAAAGCCTGAAGCGGAACGCCAAGCCGCCGCTTGCCTTTCGCGGTGGGGCAATCGTTGGGTGTGTGGAGGAAGGAGTGGGTGGGTAGACGGGAGAAGTGGGTGAAAACAAATGCAATTAAGTGAGAGATCATTCCGGTTATGATTAGAATAGAACAATGAATCTACTCGTTAGTTGTTAGGATAGACGCCGATCCCCAACTCTTTCCGCTCAAAGTCGTACGCGTGGCAGTGGCGGAAGGCGAATCTCGCCCCGCTCCTCCACTCGGGCTCTCCCTTGACGCGAACCGGCGGCGTTTCCCGCAGGTAGCCGTAGCAAAACTTGGGGCTTGTCGAGCCGTGCGTGAGGTCCCCGTAGTCGATCGTCAGTCGCTTCTCGCCGCTTCGCAATTCGATGCGGAAGTCCGTTGCATTGCAGAGGATACCAAAGGTTCCGTCGCCCGTCTTTCTGTTGAAGATGCCGCGCCGAGCGTAAGAATCGATGAGCGCTGTCGGGATGTACGTATCCACGCTGTTCGGGTCCCAGAGAACCTAAAGCAAGGATTAAACGAACATAAAGAGGAGACTCGCCTTGATTTCGCCCAACGGAAACCGCTCGTCATCGACGAAAACGCTGTCGAACTCGAGCAACCACGCGTTGCCGCTCGCAGTCGGGAAGAAGGTCCAGTCTTGGCACGTGCTCCGTTCGATCGCCCCAACGGTCATCTGTTGGTTCTCCAGTCCGCGCCCGTTCGGTCGCCAAACGGAGATGACGGGCGCCGCGATCAATCCGTCGGCGAAGAGCTGCGAGAATAGCCGGCTGCTGGGGTTGATGCCGACGACCGCGGAGTCTTGCCGCTCGAACAGCCTTCAAACATTGGATTGATTTGATTGAACTCCGTAGACGAACCCGTGATCCAGCGAGTAGCCGCTCAAGAACGTGAAATCTCCCGCATTCCACGTGGAATTCGCGACTCGATCGAAGCGCAGCCCATCGCGAACGAACTGCCCGTACAGGACGCGAGTGTCGGCCATTTGCGAGTGCCACACGCGCCCTTCGTCCACCAATCGGCTGATCGTTGAGTTCTCTACCGAGTAGAAATTCCTGAACGCATCCTGCAGACCGTCCGGCAGGCAGAGAGTGGGGCGATTCTGCGGGGTCGTGTGCCGGCAGCGAACGTTACAGTAGAGCGGCAGAAAGAAGTCTAAACACTTGGTTGAACAATAAGAAAGTAAATTGAAGTGAATTGCCGTCCGTGCACATCAACGGGCAATCTCGCCGCTGGATCCCGCACAGCTGGTCGACGACGAGCAGTTCGGGGAAGAACGGATGCATGAGGCAGAAGAAACGCTGCGGCGGGTCGCCTAACTCCAACCAAAACCGAAAGCCGACGTTCAACGTGGTGCCGTCTGCAATCGGTAACCGTAAAGAGAAGTAAAAGGGGCTTACCGATGTTCAATTCGACTTCGAAGACTTTCGGTTGGTTCTCAGCTGATACTCTCGTCAGCACTGACAACAATAGAAGGAACCCCAGCATGTTAATCGACTGAACAGACTGTTCAATCGACCTGCTTGTCTGTTGTTTCGAAAATCAAATAGGAAGGTTTAATTCTTGACGTGCGGGCGCACGCGTTTCAAACGCCTTAATCGTCTTTAAATTCCTCGAGCCATCGGCGATTAAAACAAGCGGCTGGCTGAACGGCGGGTGTGTCCTCGTCTACACGCTTTTTCGAGTGGAATTCCCTTTAACGTTTGACGTCTTTTAAAACCCAGAGACGTCTGCGTTTTGATCTCGCTGATCGCAGAGAGCAATCCTCGTTTCTGGCTCTTGTTCCGAGCCAATACGAAAGGGTTTATTGAGCAGAAATCACAAACACGGGGGTCACAAGCCAGACACCAGTCAGTCATTCACGAGCCGTCGATTCGTTCGCTCAGTTCGAAACCAGGTAGACGGCGAGACCGGCGAGCAGCAGGCCGACCGAAGCGAAGGTCGAAGCCGCGCCCGAGGGCTTCGGAGTGATCGGCTTCACAGTCTTCGGGTGAGTGGGCGCGGTGGTCGTCTTTTTGTTCGTTTTGTTCTCGCCGTTCGAAACGACCAACGGGACGGCAGTGGTCGTCGTTGTGGTCGTAGTGGTCGTCGTGGAGGTGGGCGGCGGTGTAGTCGTGGACAGGTCGCGGTTGGCCTTCGCGGTCTCTGCAACCGTGTACTCATTCAGCTTTGTTCTTTCAAGGGTTGAACGTCTGTTTAAGCACCGGCAGATTCAACTGCTGCCCATTGGAAATCTGCGACCTCACCAACGAGAAGTCCGACCTTCTGCCCTCTACCCCCTTCCCACTTTCACTCGCTTACCGTAGTTCTCATTGCACTTGTTGTTGGTGCAGAAAGCGATGCGGAAATGCAGGTTGTTTCGGATGTCCGTCGAGTGGCCGAGAGCCTAAACTACTCATGAGATTCACTTCGATCAATTGAAATCTCTACGTGAACGTCATCTCGAGCACAGCCCGAAAGCACGGCCTTCCCCTCGACGGACTCGGCGAACAGACAGGAGCCGGTGCAGTTGAACGTCTTCAAGAGTGCGGTGCCGTTCGTTCCGCACGTCTCGCTGAACGCAACGGTCGCATCGAAGAGGGAGTCCGTGGTCTGGGCGTTCGAGTACAAGCCCAACAGTTTGGCCAACTCCTTCGGCTGGCCCGAGCTGCAGTAGAAACATTCGGCTGAAAGAAGCAAGCAATCAATGGATCCTTCTCGTTTACTCACTTCCGTGCACTTGCCCACAGTAGGCTGCAAGAACGAGCAGAACGAGAGGGAGAGCGGACATCTTCGAGCCGAGTGGGGAACGGCGGCTGACTGTCGAGAGCAAAGCGGCGACGAGCGGAAGTCAACGGGGGATCACGAGATTGAAGTGAACGAACGACCGAAACGAGTGGCGACGTGGAAGGCGGGCGGAGCGAAACGGCGGACAGCCGACTGCGATTTCGTGAATCCCGTGCCTGTTTGTGTGCTCATCGACGATTGCGGTCGCTTTCTCCGCTCCGTGCGGCGCCCAACGAACAGCTGCGCAAACGCGCCGGTCGGCCGTCGTTTTGGTTCGTTTGTGGATTCGAAACGAAAAGAAGCTTCTCGTCCGTCAGGCGGAAAAACGATCGAAGTTCACAAAGCAGCAGCTTGAGTGGGTATCGTGGGATGTTTATTAGCAAAAGCACGATTGATATCAAAATAAAAAGTGTATTTAAAAAAGGGAATTACAGATGCGGAGAATTGATTGTTCGCAGTCAACTACGCGTACTCTGAAGCAGCAACACAAGGATTGTCGAGAATTTACAGAAGGAAATAGCGGTGTACAGGAGATATGCTTCATATTCATCCTTCGGTCAATCACACCCCGTTGTTGACAAAGAAAGCGATCGAAACAAGGGCGAAAGCCGAAAAAACACTCGCCGTCGAGGCGCCGGACGCGGGTTGCTGCTTGTCGTGCGCCTTTTGCGCCGAACGGGCACGCTCTAAACAAGAATGAGTAATGCAAAGAGAGGAGAAACGAACCGGGATTCTCGTTGCACGCGTCTCGATTGCAAATGAACATTTCGAATTGACTCTTGCCCACGCGCGCCACCGAGTAGCTCTGAACAGCGAGAAGCATTCAATCTTTCATTTGTTTGTTTGTTGCTTACGGTTTCCACTTTGGCCTCGTTGACTTCAGCACAGCCAGCGATTGCGCTCAGGCCGTCCGTGACGCGCACCAACGCGCAGCCGCCCTCGCACTCGACGAGGCTCTCGTTTCGGCCCTTCGCCGACTTGCCGCACCACTTGTCGTAGTTGGCGCTCGTTTTGGACAACGAGAAGGAGAACTTCTCTTGGCCGAAAATCTGCGGGAAGCGCACGAGGTCCAGCTCCTCGCCGTAGCCGCACTCGTAGCATTTGACTGAACGATTGATTGAAAGCAGGCAAGATGAACGGGAGAACTCACTGCTGAAGACGGGAGTGATCGAGACGAGCAAGAGAACAAACAGCATCATGCTTCCTTTAATTGGAATGACTAATCGAATAAAAGCTTTCGGTTGTAATCAGCGGTCGGATCGGAAGTCCGCTTTTTGTCGGCCGGTGGGCGAATCCCGACGAGCAGCCGAGGCGGACGGATCACACGCCCAGCTGCGCAAACTCCCCACTCACTCGTTCGAAACGAGAAGAGTCATCCACGGGGCTTCGACGGGGAGTGGGAAGAAAACAAGTGAGTAATCGTTCGTTCGAGAATGAACTAGGGGACCAACGATCGATGAAAGGATAATTTCTTGAAGTTTCGAGCAGCCCACTTGCAATGCGATCAGGCTTGAATTTCGGTCTCGTGCTTTCGTGAATGGCCGACTGCTGATTTCAGTGTACTCAAGTTTAAAACGTTGTGCAACGCATTTCTAGTCTTCATCATCACATTGATCCATAGTCAAATTTTTTAATTCGGTCTTTGTACAAACAAACACGCTTAAACGAATCAAATCAACGAGTACTGTTCTGTTCGAAGATTGCCGCTCGACTCGCCGTGATTCCGCCGAGCTTCCCGCAGCAAAATCGTGTTCTCATCTGCGTCCCGCTCGCTCCACTCGTCCGCTTCCGCCGCCCGCTCGTCCACGAAGCGGCCGCCCGCCGGTCGTCTTCGCGAACGAAAGGCGCCGTTCCGCAGCGCATCGACGGCCATCACAACGACAGCGACCGCCAACACGGAGACCAAGAGGGCCAAAATGACGAGGAAAGTGTTGTGAAGCGGGTGCCAAATCCGCTCGGTCGGCGAGGGGATCACTTCGAGGCGGGAGCGGAGAAAACGGCGCAAATGCGGCCGCTTCGAGTGGGCGGGAGTCCACGAGGCGCACAGCGCCAATTGTTCTGCAATCGATCGATTGGAATTTGAAAGAAGCGAGTGTCAACGAACCTTCGGCTTCCGCCATCGACCGCTCTTTCGGTTCGACTCGTCGCGCACTGGAATCCGCCGGCCGGCTGCCCGCGTCGACGACCGCCAGTTCGTGGAGCCAAAAATCGACGGCCGGCTCGTTGAAGACGCCGTTTGCGACGAAATGCGGTCGTTCTTCCGTTTGGTTCGCGCTGGCGTTCGCGTAGCTAAGAAAGTAAAAGTTGCGGCCGTCCGCGTCGGCCGGCAGCCAGTCTGCAATTGAACAAATTGATTTGATGATGGTGAAGGGGTCGGATTGAAGCAGTCAAGCATAAACGTTGCGTGAGCATTATTCGATGACTGCTCAAGAGTTCATGCACAGTCTGGATGATTATTGACTGCTTTTTTGGCGTTATAAAATGTTGGCCATCTCAGACTGATCTATTTTTAACCGGCCATTTGCTGGCAATTAATAGAACACCTTGCAGTCCCTATTCTGAACGCACCTTCTCTCGGCTGCTCGCCGCGGAGGAATCGCTTGACGGCGTCCAAGTAGAAGCGTTCCATCCAGGCGTCCTCCTGCGTGTACGCGAAGCGGTCCCGATGGAAGCCGAGCAGGTAGAAGAGATCGCCCGTGTGTTTGTCGTGGTTCCGTTGAGCGAAAAGGCCGACGAAGGACGGCGCTTCCCCGGGGGTGTTCCATTGAGCCAAGAGGACGTTCATCGCGTGCTGAGCGTCGCGGTAGAGGATCTCCCGCGGCGCATCCACCGCTCCGTAGCGCGCAACACACGCTTCGAGGGCGGCGGCCGTGAAGTAGCCCAACGAAGCGAGGTAGTGGGTGCACATGTGTGCGAGCGGGAGGTCCTCCACTTCCCGCATCTCACGGCTCGTGGCGATCAGCAGCAGCGGTTTGGGCTGAAAGCAAGGCAATTGCTGGAGAAATGAAAGGAAGTGAACGTTAAACGAGAATTCCGTGGATTCCACGAGAATTTTCATTGCAGCTGTTTGCTCATGGAAACCGCAGACATTCGCTAACCATAAACTATTGCTTTGGACCGCTTGTTAATAAAAACAGATGCATAGCCATTGCAACAAAGTTGGAGCGTGCGCAAAATGAGTCCATCGCGGAAGGAACCGTACCGTAAACTGCATGACAGCTTCGTTAGACTACATTGGCCGAGCGAGTGGCACCAAAAGGTTCGCAGTTGTACAAACGCAATTAACCGTATCTATTCCCGTCCGCTGATCTCTTCGTTGTGCGTGCGGGCGGGCGGGCGGCAATGCGGGGGCTGGAGCAAAACGTTGGGCTTTCGTTTGCACAACGCCGAGCATCCGGGCGGTCGGTTCGATTCGGGAATGTCGGGTCGTCAATCGATTGCATAAAAAGCCGCTCTTCGGCTGCAAATTCACTGACAATTGGCAGCAGCAAGAAGGAAGATGGCCGTTCGCTCGTTTCTGCTTCTTCTCCTTGCCACCTTGTGCGTCTCCGCACTGAACCCGACGCCGTCCATCGACTTGTTCAATGTTCCCGGTACATCTGAGCGCTTGCAATCGTCTGTAATCAACGAGAGATTTAGGCGACAACCCGTTCTACGTCCCCGTGACCATCGGCTATCCCCGTGAGTTCCCTTCGGCTCATTCTTTTGCACTCCCCAATGTTTCAGCCCAAGGCCCGTTCAACATGGCCGTCTACTTGAACCGGGACGTGTCGTGGGTCTTCAGCGCGGATGCCAAGGAGGAGAAACACGAGGGACATCGGCGGGAGAAACGCGAGAGTGTGCGGCCCAACCACGAGCGCTGTTTTGATCCGAAGTTCGTTTTGGGCGGTTTTGTGCAAAAAGAATTGTCAGAGATTTTTTCTCGTGACGGCGCCCACTTTTCTTTTTACTCCTATCCCACTCAACCTCCAACATTGCCTCGCCTTCACCCGTTACTTTCAGGCAGTCGGAGACGTTCGGCGACATGAAGAACGAAACCTTCGGGAAGGCCGGCTTTGCGGTGGACGTGTTGAACGTACTCTCTTCAACATTCCTCCCTTCCTTCTCACTCCTCTGTTCAGATCGACAACGAGGACTACGAGTTTCAATTCGGACTGGCGGGCGGGCGGTGCGATTCGCGCGGCAGGCGGCCGCGCGGCTACGCCGGCGTCTTGGCGTTGGCCCCAACAAAGGAATTGCGGCCGTTGCGCAACTTCTTGAAGCAACTCGACTACCAAACGGTTTCGTTCTTCCTCCCGTCGGCCCGCTCGCAGCAACAACGCCGCGCGCTGGTGTTCGGCGAGCTCTCGCATCCCGCGTGCGTCGCCTCCGAAAACAAACGCGGCTCCACGATCGCGACGAGCGAAACCGAGTGGCGCTTTGCGATCAACTGTTGCCGAATGTTCGTTCTCTCCTCGGTTTCTTCTGCTTACCGTTTGGTTGCAGCAACCCCACGAACAACACGGCCGTTGAGGCGAAGGCGCCCGTCAAAGAATACTGGAACCTTGCGACCTTCTCCACCGACGTCGAGGTTCCCAAGGATTCTAATGAGCAAGAACTCATGCCTTGTTCTGTAGGACATCTACGGCCCCGCAGAGATGGTCTTCGCCCTCTACAAGCAGATGAAAGCGAAGCGATTGACTCGCAACGGTCCCTACTACTACGTTCCTTGCGATCAACTGCCGGCCGTCTCGTTCGGCTTCAAGCTGCAGCACGACGGCTACTACACGATCGAGAGCCGCCATTTGGTCACTCCCGTTCGTTCTCGACGGAAAGAAGCCGCTTGATCGTTTGTTTGGTTGCAGGACGCAAAGGACAAAAACAAGTGCGTGCTGCGGATGATCACCGGCGGTCTGGCGATGAACCGTTGGGTTTTCGGCAAGAAATTCATGGAGCGCTTCTGCGTGACGCTCAACTACCGCACGCGCGAAATTTCGCTGGGCACGGTCGTCGATGCGGACGACTACGATCGCGGGATGTTCGGGAAAGAAGATTGATCGAGTGGATTGAATTGAAGTTTGAATAAAGAGTGCAAGCATGTCCGCGAGGGACTCACCTTCCAATGCGGTCGGAGTCCGACGAAACTCGCAGACGGGAGCAGAACGGAGTCCGATTGGGCGCCCACTTGCGTCCAGTCGACGTTTTGGGTCGCTTTCGAGGCGTCCGCCAACGAACGGCCGTCTTTCGCGCGCAAACACGCGAGTTGATCGGCGAACGAAGCGTTCGGGTTGCACTGAGCACCGAGCGGTTGGAAGAAGCAACCAAAGAGGGAGAACTCACCCCAACTTTGTGGATGACGGCCAACGACAAACTGCGACTGTAATGCGGGTGCAGCTTCGGGCAACCGCTGCTCATGATCGCCTGAGCGAAGAGGTCGTCCTCCACGGCGGGGATCGTTTGAACGAGCGAGACGGCGACCGCCGCCGACGAATAGCCGAGCACGGTGATGCGCTGCGGGTCGCCGCCGAACGCGAGCACCTCGCGTTTCGTCCACCGGAGCGAAGCGAGGATGTCTGCACGAGAATCAACGGAAATCTGAGGGAGGTGGACGAACCGTAAAGGGCGGAGTTGTAGGGCGGATCGGCGAGCTCGGCGCCCAAATCCAAGAAGCCGAACACGCCCAAACGATAGGCGGGGATCACAAAGACGAACCGATCGGTGGTGAACGCCTCCATGATGTGCGTTTCGTTAAACATCACGGCCGAGTCGCCTGCAATCCACTTGTTTCAATACAAAAAAGTGAAAGGAACCTTGGAAGGCGCCGCCGTGCAGCAGGAAGACGACCGGGCAGGGATCCTGCGGAGTGCATCGCGCATCCGCCCACACGTTCACGTACAAGCAGTCCTCGCTGGTGTTGTGCTGGACGGCCGTCGTGATCGTCGAGTTCGTGAGGCAGGCATGCGCGTACGCGGTGGCGTCCAGCACGTGCGACCAGCGGGCGGGCGGTTCCGGCGGCCGAAAGCGGAGATCGCCGACCGGCGGACGCGCGAACGGAATGCCCTGAAGCAGCGGTGGGTTGCGGATGGTTACTCGTTCGTTCTATGTTGTGTTGTTGCATGGTTATATGAAACACGTTACCCAGGTAGCGTACAGAGTGAAACGAAGAATCAGCGGGTCTTCCGGCTACAGGAACGAACGAATTTCATTGAATAGAACAAACCTTAAAGACGTTCGTTTTTTCACCGGCGGTCTCCACCACGTAGCCGCGAATTCGGCCATCGGTCAGCTCGACGATCACCGCCGACCCCAACGAAACAAGGACGAAGAAAACGAGAAGTCGAAGTAGAAACCGCAATTCCATCGCTCAACCAAAAAAAGAAATCAAAACGCTGCTGCTTTCCCGCCTTCTAGTCGGCAAAGAAAGGCGGGCGTCTTATCAACTTCTCTCTTCCGCCGAAAAGGGGGCCGCTCGGCGGCTCGGAAGCAGACGGCCGCCCGCCTAATTGGGCCTTTCGGTCGGGGCACGCGGGCGGGCGAGCGGGCAAGCGGGCAGTGGGCGATAAGATCGAAAGCGGAAGAATTTCGGTGCACTTGTAACACACGGCAGACACTTTCATTACAGCTTTATTTAATCGAATAACTAACTATAAACCGAACAAGCAAACAATCGAGTGCATTGACTACGCCGCGTCAAGGAAGACCGTACAGGATGCGGATGCCGTTGTGGACACGCGAGTAGGTGGAAAGCTTCTTGCATTCCGTCTCCCACCACACCGCTCCCTCGCGTTTCCACTCCGAGAAGGCGGCTAGTTGGGCGCGCGTAACCCCAAGCCAGAGCTGTTTAACAAGCGGATTAAGAGGAACAAAGCGAAGAATGTTACCGGATTCTTGTTCTTCATCACGATGCGGAGCTCGAGGTCGTTGAACACTTCAGCGCTTCGCTTTGCGGTCTCGAGGCCGAAGCCGGCCACCGCCGCGTCCACCGCGAAGCTGCCGTAACCCTTGCTCGGCTAAAGCAGTCGTCAGTTGCAAAAAGCCCACGCAAGCCACTCACGCGGAAGGGAATCGACTAAACGGCGTGCAGCGTGACCTTCAGGTGGCCGTTGAGCTTCCGGAAGTGAGCGAGCGAGTCGTAGACGTCGCCGAAGATCTCGAACGGCACGTGGAGCTCGCGCACGTGGTCGTTCCGCTGCAGCGGGCCGCATTCGACGAATTGGTGCAGGTGGATTTGCGAGCCGTGATTCGACACCAGCGAGATCCGCGCGCTCTTCAAACGGAAGATGTCGGCGAGGTCTGCAACGAACGAAAAGCGGTGAATCGAAGGTCTCTTCCTCCTGTGAACTCACACGGCCGCTCCTTCACCTTGCCGCTCAACTCGACCGACTCCAGCGGCGTTTGGCGGTTACCGAGGTACGTGGCGATGCGGACGTCGTCCGTCGATTTGACGCTTGTCAGGCGGTCCGGCAGCGAGTCCACGAGGAAGCGCGTGTACAGCGGCTCTTTCTCGCGAATCTCCAGCTTGATCAATTGAAGCGACGGGCGGTCTGAACGGAAAAGGAATGAAGAAGAGGAGTGAGCTCACCGTGCAGCTCGCGAGCCACCTGCATCCAACGGCGCATGAACGCGAGGTCCAGCTCCTCTCCTCCGTAGAGCGACGCCTCGACCTCGATCGCCGTGAGGTTCTGAGTGAGGCGAATCAAAGCGGCGATGCTGCGCGGAGTGCTGGCGTACTGGCTGCCGTGTTTGAGCAGTCGGATGCCGTAGATGGTGAGGATCGAGAGCTTGGGCGCGTCGAACGCCCCGGCGTCGAAGAACGCGTCCACAAAGCGGCGGCTGACGAGCAGCAGACGGCGCAGCGGCGGCGGCTTGAACTCCGGATCGTTCACGTCCGGCACCTTCTTGCGCACTCCGACCGCGTGGAAGTGGACGAATTGGCGGCCTTTCGCGCACAAACGAGGCCGCCCGCCGGTCGGCCGGCTGACGGCCACCACTTCGATCCGAGCGGTCTTCGAACTCGATGCCATCGACCTGCAAAAGAAAAGTGCGAGCGGAAACGATAAAGAGGATGTGTTTCGGCAACAAAAATCTCGGAGAAAGCGAGCCGAAAACCGGCAAGAGATCGAAGAGAAAACGACCGACCGCAAGCGACGTCAAATGGCGAATTGGGATGAGCGAGGCGAATCGTCGGCAAAGTCGGACGAAACGCCAAATCGTGTTTCTGCTGCGGGATTTGGACCGCCAATTGATTTTCCACATTGTTTTCTTTACACCCAGTCTTGACAATCAATGATTGGATCCCCTCGTAAGGCGGGACCCTGTGTGCGTCTGTCTGTCCCACTTGCCCCCTCAACTTTTTAGTCGTTGCTCCGATCGAGCTGCAATTTTTTCTGGCTAGAGGAAGTCGCATGCGCGAAATCCGAAAATGTGCATTTCGACCGGCGGCGGGCACGTTCAACGTTCCGTGCCAACGTTCCGCGCCGTACCGTTTTTCGCGCACGGCCAAATTCACTCGCTCAGTGGGCAAAAAGATGCGCCTTGGAACGAGGAACATTTCATGTGTTGATGCCATCATCAGGAAACGTCGTTGAAGAAAGTTGTGATCGCCCAAAGTCGAAAGGTCGAGACGGAAAATCGAAGAGGTCCACACTCGGACGCGCCGTTCTCGCCTTTCTGAATTATTTCCGACAAACAAAAAAAAACGTATCTAGAAAAAGGTCTGGCGCATCTATTAAAATTAAATTTGAGTTGGGAGAAGTTGCCGGAACCTCAGGCTCATGGACCGAAAATTTTGTGTCGATTCGAAAACTTCGGCGGATTTCGATCCCGCCGTTCTCATCGCACTTTAGACGTCATGACATGTATGTAGGCTCGTTCGAAAGTTCAAAATCCGGGCTTTCCAGCGAACGGTATTTCGTTGTTGTTTTTGGCCCACCTGGCCACTGCGACGCCCGCTAACCAGACGCCTAAAAACGCGCTAACACCGGGCGGGATTAGGCACGAGTGGACGGTTTCTCCTGAAACTTGGCAGAAATATCAACCAAATAGTTGTCCACCTCACTACCATTTCAGATTTTTCAAACAATTGGTTGCCGAGGAGTAATGAATCCTTAAATAGTGGGGGCCTGCACACCAGCTTTGCCGTCAGCTTCTTTGGGCGCCGCAACCAGCACTCACTTTTTCCGGTTGCTGGCATCAAAACAGACTGTTCGGCACCGTTCGCAAATGTTTGACAACGTTCTGCGCACAGTCGTGCCCTAAGCCCGCGTTTGCAAAGCGACTTCAACTGTTCGCCTTCGTTCTTCTTGCGCCCCTATGAGCACAATGGAGGAAGTAGGCAGTCTTTGTCCAGAAACTGCCAATTCGCCGAGTTTCAATTGAATTCAAACGTTAGTGAAGCGTGACTAAGCGTTCTACCGTTCCAGTGAGCACTCGGGGGTATCAAACAAAGTCGACAAAAACACGCGATACCCACCAGTCTAAGAACACTCCCAGCTGGGGACGGCGCGAAGCGCCGTCACTTGCTGGTGTGTGGATTACTGCAGACGTGATTGCAAAACGACGTTGGTTCATTTGTTTATTGACGTGAACGTGCAGTATACAATGCAAAAATAGTAGATTGTATACACTTTTTTCTTGCTCACAAGTTCTCGTAAGGCGGCGGGAGGTCGTCGCCAGCGTGCTCCGCGGTGAGTGGCGCTTCGACTTGTGTTACCGACGAGTAAAGTACGACCATAGCTGTAGTGGACGTGTCTTCGTCTCTCAGCGCAGGGACGGTTTGTTCAACAACCGGTCCGAATTCTTCGTCATACTGGAAATTGCCGGAAAACTTCCATTAAGCTACGAAAACCTACTAAGGCCTCTCCGTAGTACAGCGTTCCCCAAACATAGACGCTAAAGCCGGGGCTACTTCCGACAGAAACGAAGAACAGCGAGGGCGTGTCGAATGAATAAAAACCCAACAAAGATGCCAAGCCAGACCAGAGACCGACGTGGATGAAAATTCGAAATTTCTTCAACCACGACGCGTTTTGCGGTCGAAAAAGCACCAGTGTTGAGCTGCAGGCAAAAAACAAAACCAAAGTAACGACGAGCCAGTAGATGAGTTGGGCAAAAAGAAAGAACATCATAAACCACCAGACAAAAATCTTACAAACCCAAGAATTTATTTATGGTTTACCTTCGGTACCTACCTCTTTCTGCCTTTTCCCGCCCCGCTCGTGGAACACCTCAAGCAAGAGCCAAAGTTGAAGAAAAATAAACGCAACAATGCTTGCTGCAATAGTCCGCAAACTCATGTTTAGAATGGAGACCTGAAATTCCAAAGGATTGAAGTATAGCGTTAAGAATCGAGCCGAAAACCCAAAGAACATATGTGGTTTATAAACAGAGCTGGAAACGCGGAATCGACCAAAGAAACGGCTTGTTATCTCTGAACAACATCCTCTTTCTTTTGAACAAACATCCTGTGCGTGTTTTCAAAGGCCCGAAAAGGTGCGTAAAGAAAAGCGAATGGTGAATCATGGTTTCCGCTTGCTACTAGGTGGGTAATCAACGCAAACGCTGGAGCGCACGTTACTCAGCGCCAACACTCATTCCAAAACGGCCAATAAGATTGCTTGCGGTCACCGAACGACCGGCCGCACCCAATAGCGTAAGCTAATGTGTCTTGATTTCGCAATTTGTTCTTTTCGTTTTGCAATCCCGCAGCTTGCGACTCCGTTCCAATCTCTTTACTTTATTTCGCCTAACGCAATCGAATTGTTCGCGTAGTCGAAAGAGATGCAATGCGTGTAGAGCAGGTCGAAGCCCCACACGAACTGCGGCTCGTCCGTGTACCGCTCGACCCAAAAGCTTCGCATTGGCCGAAATTCGAACGAACACGCTTGATCGCCGTCGTCTCCGTCGATCACGACCCAACGGGGGAATTCGAAGCGGTACGCGTCCACGTGAAAGCTGACGTTCATTTCCGTCGCGCAATCGACGACGAAGCGGTCGGATTCGTTCGCTTCGATCAACCCTTCGGCCAGCCAGTGGTCGAACAGACGGTCCGGAACGAAGAAATACGGCGCGTCAACGGCGATTTGCACCTGAAAGATTGAAGGAAGAAGTCAACCGTTGAACGAACCAACGGCTTCTCGAAACGGAATGTCTCTTGATTGTTCGCTCCACGAGAAGTGACTTCGATCGCGTCCACGCGCAAAGACCACGAGTTCCGCTCGGCCGTCCGTTGGAGCGGCGGCGCGCACGCCTTCGCGGGGTAGCCGCCGACGATCAGCTGCCACGTGAGGTCCACGCTCGGTTGAGCGAACGTGAGAATCGGTGCGGGAATCAATTGTTGATTGAAGGCCTGAACGATGAAGTTTCGTCTGCCAGGCGCCAGTCCGAGTACTCCGCCCAATCCGGAGAGCAGCCTTCAATCAGGTGGTTTGGGTGAGTGGAGTGTGCAAACGAACCGCTCGTCCAGCTGCCAGCCGAGCACGAGATCGGCGGCTTCAAAGCGAAGTCCCGCGAGTTCTTCCGCAGTCGAATCGAAAGGATCCTTTGCGAGCACCACTTTCTCGATGATCCACTGGCCGAGCATCGGAATGAAGCTCGCTTGTTGGCCGGACCACTCGCTTCGTGTTGCCCGAACGGTGGAGGAGTTGGAGAGCGAGTAGAACGCAACGGACGACTCGTTCAGCCCCGCTTCGGCCCGTGTGCACCACTCCGTCCAGTAGGCGGCCAACGGCGTGCGCTGGCAGTCGAACGAGCAGAAAGACGAATCGAAGCCGCGTGCAGCGCAAACAGGCGGGCAATCCGCTCGTGGACGGCCGCAACGCGAATCCGCGAGAATCACGTCCGAAAAGACGGTGGAAAGCAGGACGGAAATCGCTTGTGGCGGTCGGCCCACGTGCAGAACGGCGACTGCTAGCGCGGAGATCAAATGAGGATCAAAAGAACTCACTTTGATCGAAGATCGTGACGTTGTACACTCGTTGGCCAACGGAAGACGAGATGAGCGGGAAGAAACAAATGAAACTAGCTTGAAACAAACGCATTTCGAAGCGAATAAAAAGCAAATGGAAATTTTGGTGGGCGTTATCAGCAATCAAACAAAATTGACGCGAGAGAGACGCGTGCAGGCGGATCAGCGAAATGCAACGCGGGTCGGGCGTGCGTGCCTATTTCAATTTGTTTTGGGCATTAGAACCGACTCCGTTAGGGACCGACCGGATTTCGTCGAATTACGACGCAACCGAATTTGCACGACCGAGTTCGCTCAATCCACAAGTCGCCCGCCGCGACTCGAAGCTGACTTCGCACTTTTCACGACCGGCCTGCGAGCGAGCGGTCGATCGATGCGGGGCGAACGGGCGGCTTTTCTTGTGGCCGTCGGCCTCTTGCTCGCGTTTTCGGCGGGCGTCAACGGAGGTGCCCGAGAGGAGTTGGAGAACCGTGAGTGTCTTCAATCGACCTTCCGCGTTTTTATTCCTCTCGTTTAGTGCCCGCACCGTCTGCGGAGCCGTTCTACTGCGGAGAGGCGAGCCGCAAGGACGAGAATGCGGGCACGTTCGTCTACTTCCACGCGGAGCAGGACTGCGTGACGGGCACGTACACAACGGGAGGTGGCTGGAGGACTCGCGTACGTCCGCTCAATTCAATCTTCTCATCCCTCAAACCTTTAGGACGACTGCATGGCGGCGTGCATTTGGACGTGCCCGTCGGGTCGGCAGCCGTGGCTCGCGCCGAGCGGCGTCGTTCGAAGCGTTCGCTCGTGTGCCGCCGACTCGGCGTGCGTCGACGAGCAGAACACGCAGAACTTCTGCCATTGGGAGCATCGATTCACGCTGAACGCGGGCTACTGCTGTCAGATCACGACCGTCGGTTCGTTTGCCTTCCTCTTCTCCCAATCGATCCCTCGTTTGCATAAATCGGCGGCACTCACTGCCTGCCGGGAATGCGTTCCCCGGCCGAAGCGAACTCTTGGGTCTACGACTACGCGGCAAAGAAGTGCCGAACGCTCGCGCAAGCGGGGGCGGGCGGCGGCAACTACTCCGATGCGTACTTTTTGGACGAGGTCCGTTGAACTCTTTTTTCCGCTCACTCTTCGCTTGCAGCTCGCGTGCACGACGAACTGCGACCCGTTGCGAGGCGCCTGCGAATCGGACAGCCCTTCGTACGCGTACACGATGACGAACGAGCTGAAACGGTGGCGCTACGTTCCCTGCGCTTACGACGACGACCAACCGACGTGTGGATTGCTGAGCAAGGGCACTCGCTGGTATTGCTCCTTCAGAAACGCTACGGGAGGACCGGGGCTCTGCTGCCCGGGTGAGTGAACGGGCACTCTTGCGCTTTAATCCTTGGTTGTGTTCAGGACGCCGCCAGAGGTTCTACACGAAAGCGGACGGGACTCGCGAGACGCCGCCGTCCAGCACTTCGACCTCGACTTCAACGACGACAACGAGCACCACAGCGAGCACATCGACGGCCACTTCCAGTACGACAACGAGCACATCAACTTCGACGACAAGCAGCTCAACGACTTCCACGACTACAACGACCGTCGCTCCAACGACGACCGAAGAGCCGCCGCCCAAGTTCGACTTCCAAGTGAGTTCTCGTCCTTTTCTTCTCCGCCAGCACTTCAATCTGTTCAGGCGCTCTTCGATTCGTTGATCGAAGAAGTGGAAGCGGCGATCGAGGCGGCGGAAGAAGCCGAAAGTGTTGAGTCCTCCGCTTCCACCGCCTCGCCGATCGAAGAGACGGAGGAGACGACCGTTGAGTCCACCAATTCGAATCAACTGCCCGCTGTGCACGAGAGACACAACGACGAGGATCAGGAGGTGGACAGGACAACGGTGGAGACGGCGACGGAGGACAAGTGAGTCCACTTAACCCTCTTTTCCGCTCACTCGCTGCCTTCAGCTCGAAGCTCGTCCTCTACGGCGGGATCACTGCCGGCGTGCTGTTGCTCGTGCTCGTCGCCCTGTCGGTGGGCGCCTTCCTCCTGCACCGCCGGAAGAAGAAACGGGAGAGTCGAGAACGTTCGTCCACTCGCCTCCGTCATCATCTCTCTTCGTTGCTTGCAGGAATCGTCCAATTGACGCGCTTCGCTCGCGAACTCCAGGACTTTCAGTCGAAGCAGAAGCAGGCGGCTCAGCAGAAGGCGGCGAGTCGGCAAGGGATAGGCGGGACGGTCGCCCCCGCACAACTGCCGTCTTGAGACCGCAGTGAGCCGAGAGGTCAACGAGATGATTTGTGTGTTTGACGTGCAATAAAAAGCTTTAATTCGATGTCTGATCGGTTTTGTCAACGAATCCTCGGTGGTTCCTGACCGACAGGGCGGGGACGGTGCCTGAACAGCCCTCCACCTGCTTTATCCCCTCGAAAAGGGAGAGAAATTGTGCGTTTGTCCCCCCGTAAAGCGTGTAAAATTGTCCGTTTGTCCGTCACAAACCGCACCTCAACTTTTTAACCGTTGGACCTATAGATCTGAAATTTTTTCTGGCTAGAAGAAGTCGCATGCGCGAATTCCGAAAATGTGCATTTCGACCGTCGGCAGGCACGTTGAACGTTCCGTGCCAACGTTCTCCGCCGTACCGTTCTGCGCCGCCGTCCGAATTCACCCGCCCTGTGGACGAAAAGATGCGTCTTGAAACAAGGAACGTCTTATCAGTTAACCGTTTTATCAGGAAATGTCGCTGAAGAAAGTTGTGATCGCCCAAAGTCGGAAGGTCAAGGCGGAAAATCGAAGAAGTCCACACTCGAAGGCGCCGTTCGCGACTCCCAGAATTTTATGCGACAAACAAAAAAGATCCCACCTGAAAAAAGGTTTGGCGCATCTTTTAAGCCGACATTTGAGTTTGGAGGCGTTGCTGTAATCTCAGCGGTTTGGACCAAAAATTGTGTGTCGGTTTGAAAACATGAAGCGAAATTCAATCCCGTCGTACTCATCGACTATCCAGCGTAACAATACGTGTGCGGGCTCGTTCGAAAGCGCAGAATGCGGGCTTTCCAGCGAACTCCACGTTGTTATCGTTTTTGGCCCACATGGCCCCTGCGGTCTACGCAGACCGAACTCCTGATATCGCGCAAACAGCGGGCGGGTTTGGCGTCGAGTGGACGGATTCTTCTGAAACTTTGCAGAAATGTCGAACACGTAGTTGCCCTACTTTCCACCGTTTCAGATTTTGTAAACATCCGATTGCCGACGAGTAATGGGTAGTTCAGTGTTGGGGTTCCGCACTTCAGTCTCGCGGTCAAATTCTTCGGGCGTCGCAACCAACACTAAGTCTTTTTGCTTGCTGGGATCAAAACTTATTGTTAGACATCTGTTAATAGTAGCGAACAACGTTGTGCGCGTTGCCGTGCTCGAAGTCTGCACTCGCAAACGGCTTCCGCTGCCCATATCCGTTTTCTTTGAGGTCGTAAGAGCAGAATAGAGATAACAGGCCGTCTTCCTTCAGAAACTGACCATTCGTCGAGTTTCAATTGAACCCAAACGTTGTTGAATCGCGACTCGGCGTTCTCCCGTCGCGACGAGCACTGCTTTAAGAAAAGTCGATAGAAGCATTCGATACGCACCAGTCTAACGACACCCCCAGCTGGGGACGGCGCAAAGCGCCGTCACAGGCTGGTCCGTCACAAACCGCACCTCAACTTTTAGCGCTTTGCTCCGATCGAGCTGAAATTTTTTCTGGCTAGAGGAAGTTTTATGCGCGAACTCCGAAAATGTGCATTTCGACCGTCGGCGAGCACGTTCAACGTTTCGTGCCGACGTTCCGCAACGTACCGTTTTGCCCCGCCGTCCAATTTTACCCGCACTGTGGACGAAAAGATGTGCCTTGAAACGAGGAACATTTTATTAGTTGATCGCATCGTCAGGAAACGTCGTCGAACAAAGTTGTGATCGACCAAAGTCAAAAGGTCGAGGCGGAAAATTGAAGAGGTCCACACTCGGACGCGCCGTTCTCGACGCTCCGAATTTTATTCGACAAACAAAAAAGATCCCACCTAGAAAAAGGTTTTGCGCATCTTTTAAGTTTGCGTTTGAGGCAGGAGGAGTTGCCCGAATCTCAGCGGTTTGGATCGAAAATTGTGTGTCGGTTTGAAAAGTTCCGGCGAATTTCAATCCCGTCGTTCTCATCGAGTGTCAGGCGTGATGGCACGTGTGTAGGCTCATTGGAAAGCGCAGAATGCGGGCTTTTCAGTAAAGTGCAGTTTGTTGTTGTCCTTGGCCCACATGGCCACTGCGACACACGCGAACCAGACCCCTGATATCGCGCAAACAGCGGGCGGGTTTGGCCGTGTGTGGACCGATTCTCCCGAAACTTGGCAGAACTGTCTAACACATAGTTGCCCTTCAAATCACCGTTTCAGCTTTTTTAAACATTCGATTGCCGACGAGTAATGGGTCGTTCAGTGTTGGGGTTCGTCCCTTCAGTCTCGCGGTCAATTTCTTTGCGCGTCGCAACCAACACTCACTCTTTTTGCTTGCTGAAATCAAAACAAAATGTTTGGCATCGTTTACCAATTACAAACAACACTGTGGGCCCACTCAAGCCCAAAGCTTGCGTTGGCAAACGACTTCAACTGTTTGCCTTTGTTCTCCTTGGGGCCGTAAGAGCAGAATGGAGTGAACAGGCCGTCTTCTTTCAGAAACTGCCAATTCGTCGAGTTTCAATTGAACCCAAACGTTTTTGAATCACGACTCGGCGTTCTCTCGTCGCGACGAGCACTTGCTTCAAAAAAAGTCGATAGAAGCATTCGATACGCATCAGTCTAACGACACCCCCAGCTGGGGACGGCGCGAAGCGCCGTCACACGCTGGTTCTGTACAACTCCTCAGAGTGTTTTCCTAATTTAACAGACAGCCGAAAACGCACATTGCAACACCGCGACCACCTCGTCTTCAGACGCAAAGTCCGGCGGGTTCGATGTGATGAAGTGTGTCAAGAGTGGGCGAGATAAGAACGCCCGTCGCTTGCGAGAGAATTAATTGCGGGGCTTTAACGCAACACGGCAAAATTCGTACGAGACGAGACGAATTTGCTTCAAATTTCTGATTTTAATGCGTGAAAATGCATTCTGCTTTCTTTCTCCTCTTAATTGCTGCCTTGCTCTTGCAAGAAACCGATCCAACGGAATTCGTGCGCATCAAATTCCAAATCTTTTCCGACGGTAAGCCATCGACATCGGGGCCCTGCCGTCAACTCCTGCTCATTTAGAATCGTTTCTTCTGAACATTGGGACGCCCGCACAGCGGAACTTCTTTGCGGCCCTCGACCTGTTCGAACGTGACTTGCTCGTCATCGATCACAAATGCGGGCTGCAACGCACGGACTGCGCGCGCTATTGCAAAGACAGTGAGTGAATCCACTGGACTACGGAGCATTCGTGTGTTTAGTTCTCTTCTTCACGATCTTCTGCCCACCGGCCTGCGATCCGGCCCGCTCGGAGATCACGCGCTCTCAGTACTGCGGCGGCCGAACGCACCGCTTTTGGGCGGAGAACTCGACGACGTTCGTCGAGCGAAATCCGGCGAAAAAGTGGAGGTTTCAATCGCAGGACTACGGCGAGTCGACGGGCCGTTGGGTGACGGACACAATCGGTTTCCAAGCGCCCGACTACCCCACGACTGTCTCCGTGCCGAACGTTCGTTTCGTGTTGCTCGAGTACACGGACAGTCGGTGAGTGCCGGGGAAAAAGCTTGAAGAGAACAGAATAGGAAGAGTGAGACGCTTTCTTGGCCAAGCAATGAACGACGTTGAGCAACAGCACAGCCACTCATCCACCCCTCAATGCTCCGTTGTTTCAGCTTGTTCAATCTTGTGTACACCTCGGTGGACGTTCTTGTTGGATTGGCGCCCGGACCGACCGCCTTCGTGCCCCAACTCTTTGAGCATGGGCTGATCGCTGAAGCGACGATCACGATCGTTCCGACCTCTCGTTACGCGAGTCTCGCTCTCATCGGGCAGAAAGCGAACGATTCGCTCTGCGACGACACCGCATGGAAGTTCCTGCGACCGCCGGACGAAACCAACTGGTTTCTGGAGGCAAAATCGATTAGAATCGGCGACCTCGTGTTTCGCGACCAACTCGTGAGTTGCCTCCTCTTATAAGTGGAATGGTTTGCTGGACGGTTTACGTGCTTGTTGAATCAAAATTCAGTCAACAGCTGCTCAAAAACTTTGTCGCACGTCCCATCCATCGTGCACCGTTTAGGTCGCCCTGACGGCCGGAGCGATGGTGCAAATCCCCGACGACATCCTCGCGCAATGCCGTGAACGAGGAATGCTTTTTGAAGAAGTGGGCGAAATCCTCCTGACGACCGTCTGCAACTCGACCAATCTGGACGTGACCGTCGAGTTCGAAGGAGCGGAGATCACGATCCCTTCGTCCGTTTTGGTCGACGACGGCAAGGACGGGGCCACCGGTGAGTTTTCCCGCTTCTCAACTGCTCATTGAAAGTTCAGGTCACTGCTACACGGAATTCACGGCGATCCCGGCCGCCCGTTACGCACGAACCGACGGCTGGCGAATCGGCAGCTTCCTGGCGCTCAAATGTCTGCGATTCGATTACGAGCAGCACTCGGTGGCATTTGCTGACGCGCTTCCACAGTAAAACAAGAAATAAACACAAATGTAAAAAGTTTCCGGTGCGCAATAAAAGATCGGACAAAAAGGGCCAGTTGCCCGCTTCACGCACCAGCGGCTTCATCGGAACCGTCCGTCCAGTTCGTCAACGTCGCGCTTTCTTTCCTCTTTCACCTCGCCGCAAAAGACACACCAGTTTTTGCACATTCCATAAAAAAGGCAGAAACACAACGATTTATTCCAAACAATCAACACTCAACGAACGAAACAAAATTCCATGCGCTTTTTGATTAAAAGATGTGGATTCCTCGAGCGGCCAGCAAGTCGCGATCCGCGGCGATGCCTGCAAGCGCAAGCAGTGAGGAGAGCCCCCACTCGAAACTCACGATCGCGGTCGGCAGTCGAAGCGACGAGCAGCGCCGACTGCACGCCAACGTGCGGAAGCACGTCGGTCGCAAACTCCTCGAACGTCAACTCGTCGCCCATCTCCCGCCGCAGCCGGTCGGCGAACTCGGCGGCGTCCGGTTTGGCGAACACGTGGGCGAACGCGCGCCGGTCGGCGGTGCGTGGCAGCTCCCAACGAATCATTTGCGCACAAAAAACGGGCGCTCCGAGTTCGGGCAGCTCCGCAAACGCCTCCGAGTTCGTGCGGAGAACGAGGATCTTAAAATCAATCTGCTTGCGCCACGTGTGCAACAGGAAGGTGCCGAAAGTCGGGCTGCACTGCAAGAACAAAAGAATGTAAGCGGACGAGTGAGTGGGGACTCACGTGTTCGAGGTCAAAATAGAGAACCTGCGGCTTCTTCCGGAGTTTCATGAGAACGTCGAGCGACGAGCTCCGTTTTCGATTGGCGTTCGGAAGGCGAACGGTGGGCGGCTCGGCTTCCTGCGGCGGAATTCGGTCGCGTTGGGGCGCTTCTTGTGGAGCCGCAGGAGCGGGCAGAACGACCACTTCTTCCTCGCGACCAACACGAACGGCAGGAGCGGACGTCGGCGACCAGCCAGGCTCGTCCAAAAGTCTCTCGCAATCAGCTGCTTCACTCGCCGGCTGATCGCTCGTTTCGTCCACCGGCTGGTCGATCGGCTCCTCGCCGAGCGGATCGTCTGTGCGCTCATCGCTCAATACCTCTTCCGATTCGTCGGTCGAGTTCTCGCCCACTTGCTGTCCCGCTTGATCGGCTTCTTCGTGGAAGGCCTGCAAATAGAAGACGGAAAGGTCATAAAATAAGTTGATGCTCGCCTCGCCGTCGACCGTTTCTTCGCCTTCTTGCGCATTTCTATCGTAGCCGTGCACGTTCTGCTCGTGGCGATCACGCTTGTATCGCTTGGAGTAGAATGCTCCGCACAGTTCGCACTGGAAGTCCGTAGCCTTCAAATGACTTTGCTCGTGTCGCGACAAGTTATACACGACAATCTCGACGCCGCAGTAGCGACAAGGACACTGGAACGAGTGGAAAGCGGGAACCACAACAGAAACCGACTTTTTTGTGTGGACGTCGACGCGAGCCGCTCGGAGTTTCCGTCGAGTCCGTTGTTCCGTCCCGCTCGTGGCAATAGTTGTGTTTGTCCTTCTCGTGGACCAAACGATCGCGATTGTATTTGAAGCGCGATGTGCACAGGCGGCATTCGAAGCGGTTCGTAAACGCGTGCGCGCGCAGGTGAGCGGCTTTGGCGTGCGGCGGATAGCGCAGCTTGCAATGCGGACATGTCCACTGCTTGAGGTTCTTTTGCAGGACCTCCAACCCGGAGCGCCGATCCGCCGCCTGCAATCAGATGGCAGTAATCGAGTAGAAAAGAAATCGCTCACCTTGTGCTCAATTTCCCGCGCAGTGCGGCCGCGCAACGCGACGACCGTTGCAACTCGTCGAATCTTCGCTTTGGAGCGTGTTTTGGGCGCCATCTGCGGCCCAAACACTTGCAGTCGGAACGGGCGAATCTGCTGCGTGTTCTGGAACCAAAATTATCAAGCGGAAAAAGCGCGCGGCGTCTCCCGACCGCAACCGCGGCGGCGAGCGCGGAGAAAAGCGTTTGCTCGGCCGGCAAACCTCCGCCGATTTTTGGCGCGCAATCGGGCAGACCGGCCGCTTCTCCCACTTCTTCCTTGGGTCAACTGAAACGGCCGCGACCGCGCAGATTGCTTCTCAACGCCCATTTCGTTTGGGAAAGGAAGCGCCAGATGTCAGCGTGCATCCCAATATGAACACTCCTGTTTTGCTGCCCAAAAGATGAGAGCTGTGATTCGAGACTGCGCCACGTAAACAACGCCCAAAGGGAGCACTCGTTCGCTCCCATCAAACGCAAGCGGACCCTGCGCGTTTGCCTCCGCTGCTCGCTTGCGTCAACCCCCATTCGCAGAGTCAAGGCGGTCTTTCGTTCGCAAAGTGGAGGTCAAGCGGTAGCGGTAGCAGCGGGCATTCGGGACTTTCCACTCTCCCAATCGATCCATCGAGTCTCACAGCATGGCAGAATTCAACGACGTCCCGAACGGCGTCTGCTACTCGCAGCTCCCCGATCCGTCGGTTCTGCCTTCTTACGATTGCGGGAAGGATGGCCGCACCGTGTTCCTCCGCACGAACAAGGGCGTCGAGGAGATCGACACGTTCACGGGACGCACCAAACGGTGAGCATTCTGAGGTCACATTGCTTTGACTTGCTTTTTGTTTTTCAGCGAATTTTCCATCCGTCTTCCGTTTTTATCCAACAATCAGTGGCCCGTACACGAGGCGATTGACCGCGGCCAGCTGCTCGTTTGGTGCGCGACCAACCACGGGGGCGTCAACGAGCGCGTGTTCCAAGTCCTGAACGTCAAGCTGCAACCGGACGGAACGGTCGGTGTGCGGGAAACATTTTGGAGGGAGCCGTTCAACTAAGGGCCGGAATTCCTGATGACAACCGATGACCCGAACGTGCTCCTGATCTTCTCGTCTTTCGCGCACGAGTTCACGATCGTCCGCCGGCTGAACACGTCGACGAAGCGAACGGAGATGCTCGGGCGGCTCTATCCGGCCTGGACCGCCGATCGTGCCGATCAGCTATGTTTCTACAAGAACCTCCTCTTTCTGGTCGCTCGTCAGCCCGCCGCCGAGTACCGCGCACTGCTGACCGCCGGCCTGGTGGCTGTCGAGCTCGACGAATCGCAGCGCGGGCGGTTCGTCGCCAGCGGCCGTCCGCTCGAACTCCCGATGATCGCGCTCAAGAACAAGAAGCCGCTCGACTCGCGCAGCTTTTGGTCCGCCCGGCAGCACGTCGCGGTGGACCCGAAGATCGCCGCCCACGACGACCGCGTGTTCGTCCTCTGGAACGACCGGCTGGACGGCCGCCTCGTCTACAAACTCGTCGTCTGCGATCTCCGCACCGACCGCTACGAGTTGGGCGTGCTCCGACGAGAGGACGACCTGGAGAACGTCGTGTTCGCCGTCCACGACGGCCGCCTCACGATTCACGGCCGAACGGAAGGAAGCCTGCGCTCCACTCGTTACGCCTTGAGGTTCGGGTTCGCTGATTCACTCGCTCCTTTCATCCCTCTTCTGCTTGCAGCAAACCGGAGAAACTCGTCCACTTGGCCCTCTTCGCTCGCCCGCGCAAAATCAAGTTCCCGTTCGAAAAATTTCTCTTCTGATCAGATTGTCAAATAAACCGTTTGTTGTTGAAACCCGCAGCGTTGTTCACGGGTGTTCGTAAAAAGCGGCCGGGTTTCCGCCAAGCAATCGATCAAAAGGATAGACGAGTAAGAAACGAGTGCGGCATGACCGTCATTCATGCTCGTTTTCGATTGTTCAGCAGCGGGCGAGCACGTGAATGCCGACTAGTTCACTTTCTTTTGCATCTCTTGGACTATTCGTTGTTCAACTATTCACATCTTCCATCGAATTTACTCGAAACGACAACGAAACAACAAAAAGAGTGGAGAGTACAACAAATCAACAGAATGGGAGTTCAGTTCGTTTTGAGGACGCTCGCGGGATCGACCGCCGGCAGCTGCAGTGCGGCGCAGAAGTGGTTGCAGACGTGATTCTCGAAGAAGTAGCTCATGCCCGGCATCGAGTGGTTCATCGCGCCGAAACGCGTGCGATCTTCGGAGTGGATGGCGGGGTCCGTGAGCAGAACGGTCGGGCGACCGCCTCCGTTCGGCTTGATCGTGCCCTGCAGGTCCACGACCATCAGCTTGCCGCCGCTGACCTGCAATTGAAACGAATGAGTTGGTGAAAGAAGAATGAGAACTTGCCGTGTACGTGTAGTGCGAGAAGGCGACCACGAAGCGGAGCAACTCGGCCGAAATGCCCTTCGACTTCACGCACGCCTTGGGCATCACGAAGTCCCAGTTGTTGGTGAAGCGCATGTACGTGGCGGCGGGATCCAGGCGCGGCTCGCAGCTCATGTAGCGGAGGGTGGCCATCGACCCAAGGGCGAGCGTTTTGATCATCAGGAACTCCAGCGTGGCGGGGATCTTCTCGGCGGCCAACCTCTCCTCGCAGTCGGCCATGAAGAGGCCCGCGAAGTAGGAGGCGACCGTCTGCAGCTGGTTGGCGAGCTCGTGGCGACGGGCCGAGTCGCCGGCACTTCCCTCGTGGCGGTACTCCTTCAGCACGACGTCCTCGCCCGTCTGCAGGTCGCGGCCGTAGTAGGCGAGCCGCTCGCCGCCCTTCGCGAACGGGTCGGCCGCCAGTTGAATGCGCGCGATCTCCGGGCGGCAGCGGTCGAGCGGCACGTCGTCGACGACGTCTCCGATGGACTTCGGCAGCTGGTAGGCGATGAACTTGCCGTTCTGGATCACGTGCGCGTCCCACGAGGTCGGGACAGCCGAGTCGATGCGGTAGGCGCGCTCCGGGCGGGCGGCGTTCGTGGCCGTCTTGCGCATCGAGCTGCTCACGGACTTGCTGACGGCCGAGATGACCGAGCCGGAGATCTCCTGCAGGTTCTTGATGTCGAACTGATCGATTCGATCGCCCAGAAGGTTGCTGAACACGCGGATCATCTTGTTCGTGTGCTCGGTGATCTTTCCGAAGTGGTAGTCGATGTTGGCGTCCCGGATCTTCATGAAAATTCCCTCCGCGGTGAGACCCGTGGGATCGCCCTCCGGGTAGTTGTCCGGACGCGGGTCTTCGGGATCTTGGAGCTGCTTTCCATGACCCGGCTGAAGCGAACAGAAACATGAACGAGTGCGAACCACGTAATCACAAACCTCATCGCCGACGTGGAAGATGATCTTGGTGTTGTCCGCCTCGCTCCAATCCAGAGCGATCGCCGTGTTGAGGCCGCCGAGCACGTCCTCCGTGTAATCGCCGCCTCCACCGCGAGTGCCGAGAGAAGAACAGAACGCGTGGAACTGATCGACCGACTCGGTGAACGCGAGCACTTCGTACTCGGGCGCGCGGTCGACGCTCCAGATATCGCGGTAGGCCACAAAGGCGAGACGGAGAGCGTTGACCGTCGCCTTGCTGCCGCTCGTCTTCTGAGCGACCAGCTCGTTGACGATGCCGCGTATGCCGTCCTTCACTCCTTGATTGTGCTCGCCCATGCTGCCGGTGGCGTCGACCACAAAGCAGAGGTCCACGTGGCGGGCAGCTCCGATTTTCTTCATCGTCTGTAAGCGAAGGCAAATGAGGTAATGTTGTAAAAGAAGGCGAACCTTGAGCAGCTGCTCGTTGCGGATCTTGATGGCCGCTTGGCGCCGCTCCTCGATCTCCTTTTTGGTCTTGGCGTCCGGTCCGTACTGCTGCCCGCCGTCCGAGAACAACGTGCGGAAGCGCTTGTTCATCTCGCGGAACATTTGGGGCGTGGGCGTCGCGCGCTGCCAGCCGGACGTCTCCAACTCCACCGACTCGTTCATCCACGAGACCACCTCGTCGACCAGCTGCAAACGGCAGGGATGAGCGGAAGAAAGGCGAAACGAGACAAACCGTGAAGTCGCTGCCCACCGACTCGTGCGCGTCTCCGCCTCCGTTCTTTGGCGTTTGACTCTGGAAGCGGATGGCCGGAGTGGTGAACGGAAAGCGAAGGAAAAGAACTAACCATCTCGCTTTGCTGTCAGACGATAGCAAGATCGGAAGCACGAGAGTTTGTTCTGGAAAGCGCAATCGATTGGTCGCTTGAACGGTGAGAAAATTGCTCGGATTTGAAATCGAGACCACAAATGGAAGCAGTGTTGAGCGCAGAACGCAAGGGAAAACAGCAGTGAACGAAAGGAATGGAGCGAAAGCTACCCGAACGTCCGCATTCGTCGGCAGCCCCCGAAAGATGCCCGTTTGCGAAAGAGGGTGAGCAAAACGAAATGCGAGCGGCCGGCTGCGATCGCCGCGGCGGAGAGCCGAACGGCCGGTCGCCTCCCTCGCTCGCCCGACTGCCTCCTCTTTTCCCTGCCCGCATTGGCGTAAACAACACCCGCTTGTGGGATGCCCGAACGGCGTCCCGTTCGCCATTCAAAGCGAAGATGGCGCGCAATTCGGGCCGCCAATCGAGTGAGTCATCGGCAGAAAGCGGCCGACGTAGACGGGAAGGTCCTCAACGGCGGCGGCCGAATGGGCGGCTGAGCAACAAATCGCATTCCTCCGCTTCCAATCGCAAATGTTTTGCGCGGCGGGTTGCGAAAAGCGACGACCAGATGTTCAGGCAAGCGGCATCAACTTCTTTTCGCTTACAACCCGCTTTTTATCGAATGTTTGTCCCGATCGCATGCGCATTTGGTTACGGTTCTCTACTCACAATCAGTCATTAGAAAAAGACGCTCCCCATCGCTCACCTTAATGCCAACCAGAGCGCATCAAGGCAACCCGCATTGATGAACTCGGCGATAAGCAGGAGGAATCAACAGAGAAGCATTAGGAGATGACCTTCTACGACCTCCGGAAAAGCGGCGATAAAATCGGTGCGGTGATTCGTGGATGTCGGCGGCGAATTGCGGGCGATCCGTCAGTTGCGCAATTCATCCCTCAGACAGAAGACTGATTGCTTTTTCCGCTCTCATAAAATGTCCCCTTGGTACACGAAGATGTCCGAAGAAACCGGGCGCTCATCGTTGTTGATTCGCGTCCCGTGCGCCCTGCTCCTCATCTGTTTGGCGGCCGTCTCGCTGGCCGAATTGGCGACTTTGCTGTTCGGAATGGAGCGACTGCAACGACAGAGCGGCGGCATCACGTTGATTCGCGCCCGCCAGCTGATCGTCGCGCAGCAGTTGGAGCCGCGAGCTGTAGGCTTCTATTCGATTGATGAGTATGTTTTGTTTTGCTCCTTTTGCAGCCGCCGCCCGCTCACGAGACGAAAGCAGAGGAGTGCCGCCGGAAATCCGCTCCGTTGATCGCTCGAATGCGCGCCGCGCAGACGACGGCCACCGCCAACTGGACGCTCGCGAACCCGCTCCTTTGGGATCGGTGGCACGTGATGGCCGATCATTTTGGAGTAAGCTGAACGCTGTCTTCTTTCTGTAGATCCCACGAGAGTTCAGCCGCTTGTCAACGATCTCAAACACTCGTTCCGGCCGTTCACCTACCTCGCAGACGACGAGTTCAAGCATTGGCTGGAGATGAGCGACCGAGAGGACGAGTGCAACATGATCACCATCGGTACCTTCTTTCCTTTAAATCAATTGATTGAATCGAGGGTTGAGGAGTGGGCGAGGTGTGGGACGGCGAGCGGCTCGTGCGGAAGAAATTCCCGCGCTGCCGGCTGCTCGGCGTCGACCCGTCCGCCACGATCAATCGGGCGCTCGTTGAGGCGCTCCCGAACAGCCGCTTCGTCCACGCCGCCGTCTCCGACACGCCCGGCACGACGGAGATCTACGGCAAAGGTCCAAGATGACGCCTTGCTTGTCTATTTACCCATTCCTTAGACAACGGAACGTACGCGTACGCGCAGGGCGCAGTCGTGGGCTTCGCCGAGTTGCTGGAGCGGGAAAACGGCGACCGTCTGGTGGATTTCCTTTCGATCGACGCAGAAGGAGCGGAATGGGCGTTGCTCCCTATTTTGCACCGTTCGTCTCCTCTTTTCCTCCCTCCAATCTGCTTGTTTGTTTAGGAGAACGCCGCCGTTTGCCGACCGTCTGCCAGTTCAACATGGAGCTCCACTTCAAGCCCGAAAACTACGGCCACACGCTTGAGGAGCTCATGGAAGTGCTGCGCGGCTTCATGGCCGAAGCCCACTTCGTTCTGATGGACATCGACGTCTTCGATCACTTGCCGTTGAACAGTAGGTGGACGAACGGACAGAGGAACTCACTTCTCTTTGGTTTCAGTCATGATGCGGCGCGTGTTCTTCGTGAACGTGGTGGACGATGCGTGCGTACAGAAGTTCTTGTGTTGAGCCTTGCATTACTCGTCCTTTCTTTCCGCATTGCTTCCGTTCGCTTCCGCTCTCCAATTGCCCAAAGATTCCAATGCTCCCAAAGAATGAACAAGTTTAATTCCAATACGAGAGGAAAGAAGTAGACCGTTTCAGAGATTTCAGTTGATCGGCACAAATACACGAGAAATACCCGCACAATCCAACAAAACAAGCGAACAAACGGAGCGATCAGACCCGGTCGACGGTCGGCCGCGGCTCCTCCAGCCAGCCGCTCGTCTCCTGCGCCACGATTTGGTCGATGTCGATGTCGTAGGCGGGATGGAGGAAGCTGCCCACGACACACGGCTCGTAGTAATCGTACTCCAAATCCACCGACGCAATCGAGGCGTTCGGTGCGGGCGTTTCGAGCGCCGAGCGGAGTTGGCGGGGCGTCGACTGCGCACTCCGCTGCACGCCGATCGAGCGCTTCGCGACCGTCGCGTACGGCGGCGCGTGGCCGTTCGCGTGGCCGTTGGCGGCGACGAAGCGGTCGGGCGGCAGCGGCGGCTTCCCGTTGGCCGCGGCGCCGTTCGACGACACGTGCGTCGAGTCCGTGCCGCCGGAGCGCATCATTTCCGAGTCGTTCCTGCACGAAAACGATCAAATTGGAAGAGAGGTGGACGAACCGAATCGACGCCAACAGCGGCTGTTTGCGCATTTTGCTCTGCAGTCGACGGCGCGCGAAAAATGAGCAGACGAGCGGCGGGACGGCGACGAGGAAGACGATCACCCCCAAGCAGACGAGAAGCGAGAGGATCGTCATCATTGCGTGGCACTTCTTCGATTGGCACGCGACGAAGCGACTGCCGATCAGCGCCGAGTACTCCGTCCCGTCCGACGTTGGCTGCGGTTCTGCAACAACGAGAAGATGGGTTAAATGAGTCTAAGGATAAACTCTTGCACAAAAGAGAGCAATGAAAGGAACTTTCACTTGCCTTCTTGCTCATCAATACTCGATCATCTCAAAGAACTTACGTGGAATGATCTCGTAGTCGATGTACACGCCCGTCCGTCCACTTCTCGTCCGCTTCTCGCCGCTCGGCTGTTCTTTCGTGGATGAGAGCACGATTTTCACGGCAGAGTCCAGGGGCAACAGGAGGACGGAAGGCGAGGGTTTCGTGTGGCCGTTGAGCCAAAAAGTAGTCTAAAACGAGTTGAATGCTGTCATTTGCTCGAAGAGGACCCACCTGTCCGTCCGCGCCGATCACGCGCATCAACTCGTCCTCCGCCAGCTTCTCGACGAACACGAGCTTCAGTTTGGCGAGGTAGCGCCCCTCGACCGTCCACTCGAGGCTGCGATTCGCGCAGGCGGCCGAGCGGGAGGCGAAAATCGAGCCCGACTTTGCGCCCAGCGTGCACCCGCATTCGCAGTCGGAAACGGGACTCATGTGTGGTGGAGGTCCTTCAAAAAGATGAATGGATAGACAGAAGAGTCACTCACTCGTCGCACAAGAGCCCGAATTGCAGGACTCGCTGTCGACCATCGCGCCCTCGCAGTAGCGGCCGCGCTGCGGCTTCGGGTTCGTGCACTCGCGCCGCCGCTTCCGCCGCCCCTTGCCGCACGTTCGGCTGCACGGCGACCACTCGCTCCACGCCGTCCAGCCGCCGTCGATCCGCACGACTGAAACACGAGAATGAACGAAAGGAAGAAGTGAAGAGAACCGACCCGGCTCCGTGTTCACGCACCGCCGATCCCACAGGTCGAGCTGATGGCTGAGCGAGTGCACGGAGACGAGCTCGAAGCAGAACTGCTCGTAGATGATGTCGAACTGGGCGCACGGAATGCCGACGGCGCGCGGCGGTTCGGGCGTGGCGCGGAACTCGCCCACGTAGAGCTCCATGCCGTCCGGCTGCACCGCGGACACCCGGACGCGAAATTCGTCCGATTGGCGCCCGATTGTGCAGTTCGGCAGCTGCCACGCGAGGTCGAAGTCGTGATCGCAGTGCGGGAAGATCGAGTCGTCGCGCAACCGAAGCCGCGGCCCGTCCGCGCCGCGCGTCGCCGGCGGTCGCTCCAGTCGCACGGTCGGTGTGCTCAGCGTTTGGTTGTTGTGCTGCAATCCCACCAATCAATCGATCATTCAAATCAAAAGAATACTCACGTTGACGACCGTCTGCACGCGATACAGGCCGGTGGCGCCGATCCACTCGCAGCCGAACGCCAACGCTTCGTCCGGCGGGTCGTGGCGCAAATCCACCGACTTCGTCGCAATCGGCCGCCAGTCGGACTCCTCGTGGCCGGGCAGCACGTCGAGGGCGCGTGTTTGGAGTTCCACGTACAGCACGGGATCCCCGCCGCTCTCCTGCACGCCCTCCAGTCGGAGGCGAAGCGGCTGGAAGAGGCGCGGCTCAACCGCGAACTCCAGCCGCGGCCCCGGCGGCACGGCGGTCGTCGGCGGGGTGGTCGGTCTTGGGGCGAACGGCGCCGTCGGGATGTGCCGCGGCGAGTCCTCCAACTCGACGGTCGTGCGCGTTGTGAGCGGCTCCACCGTGGGCACGCCGTACGAATTTCGGCCGCCGACCGCTCCGGCGAGCAGCACGACGAGAAGCACGATCGCGCGCATTCATTCGACACTTGAAGACATCGAAGAAGAAGGGTAGAGCTGTGCTAAAGCAAACGAATTAGTTCGAAGAAGAGAGCAATCCACTTCATTTGAAAACACGATAAGCGCGAACAGATGCGAAGACAACGGGCAAACAAACACGAATGCAAATCGAACGGAAATTGGAGGCGGAAGTGGAAGGCGGACCGCCGAAGAGAGCTCAAAGGACGCTTCCCCGCCGCCTGTCGGTTTGATGCCGCCGGAGGAATTCGATTTGAACCCGTCGGCGAGAGACAAAGCGTCAGAAAGCCGACGGAAAGCCGAACATCCCCCGCCTTCCCCCGAGAAGTTCAAAAACCAGAAAGAAATGACGCAAAAGCAGCCACGAATTCCAGCACGCCGCCTTCTTTCCATCGGCATTCCCGCAAACTGCCGGTCGGTCGCCTTTCCGTGGGTTGTCCCGTAGTTGGAGCCGCCCTCCTGCCCGCTAATAAGCTCAATCTCCGCCTCGCGCCCTTCGGACTCCATCGGGCATGCAAATTTCTCATCCGGCCGGTGGTTTGCGCGCCTCCAACTCGGCGAATTCACGTGCCGGTCGGCTGGGCGGAAAACAAAGCTAACTTTTGTTGAACAACAAGGTGAAGGCAACAGGATGGATAGGAGTGTCGAGTAAGCAGTAGATTTAGTTGAAAATGAGTAGACATAGGATAAACTCGTTAAAGAACGTAAGAAATGTCTATGAAACAACGAATTCCCGCACGATACAAGCGAGAGGAAAGCACGAAGGAAGCAGAAGGCAATCGTAAGGCACTTCTCGCTGCCGCTTAACGACCGCATAATTTCTCGACAGCCGGCCGCACAGTCGGCGGCTCATAATCGACGGCCGGCAGTCGGGTGTTGACCGCTCGAGCGGGCGGGCTAGAGGGTGTTGCGCGCCCACTCGCCGGAGGGCCGAAGGGATCGGCGCCCGCCCGCTCAAGATGCCATTAAAACTAATCCAATTAGCCGCCGGCCACCTTCTTCGCGGCCGAGTGGTCAGTCGGGCGGGCGCGCGGAGGCTGAAGGCGGAAGGCGCGAGATTTGTTTTCAGATTGGGCATTTCGTCGTTGGGATTCGACGAAACAAACACGAAAGGGATTGATGGCATCAATCGAAAGCAGAAGCGATTGCTAAAGACTATAGCAATTGAGTGAGCAACAGAGACCACTTCACTCTGCAACAATCTCCCGTCCGCTTCTCAATCGCAAGTCGTGTGCCAAGCCGGGAACGTCAAGGCGAATAAAAGTGAACGACCAGCGACAAGCCGCTGGACAGGGCGGGGGGCGAAGCGGAGAGCGGCGTTAAAAATCGACTTATGCTCACGACCCGCCGGGGATTGGATTAAAACGGCGGGCGGGCGGTGCGGGCGCGAATTCAACTCCGCCGGGAGCCGTCGGTCGGCCGCCGTTCACTCCCGGCCGGGTACAAGTCGGGGGGAATCGAGAAGAAGCGGGCGAATCAACGAACAAGTGGTCATTCGACTCGTCTCTTTTACGAGCTCCATTCAAATCATCCTCAGTTAGCTGAAACAATCAAATCTGATGTGAAAGCTCTCTATTACAACGATCTTATGAATAGAAGGCTCCATCCGTGAAATTGGATTCTTTTCGTCTTTTTGTCCCCGACTTCTCCGTCCAACCGAAGAAAAGAGCCGAGAGAAACGTGAAAGGAAGATCGAAACGACGCCTCACTCCCGAGTAATGGGAAACAAACACGCACGCGCGCCCTACTCAAGAGACGGTTGCTTTCAGCCGAAATCGGGAGCGGAGAGCAAAGAAAGCAGAATGCGGCTTGCTTGCTCGGCCTCCCCCACCTTCAAAATTACGACGACGATTATTCGCTAAAACCTCGTAAAAACGTGTAAAAACTAGTATTTTTGAAGTTTATGAGGGCGTTAGACAGACAGGAGGTGTCATCCGCAGACTTGACCGCCCTCAGAAGACGCCGCCAGCCGTCCCCAACCGCCGTTTTCAACTTCCTCCTCAAGATCGATTGTACAACGAAAAAGAGAGGGCAAAGGAGAAGCAGCTGGATAGAGATCGCCCCAAATTGTCCCAATTGTGTTCCCCCTTTCGTCTCCCGACTGCCGCCTTTTTAATTCGTTCGGGCGTCGTTTGATGGAAACAAATTGGAACGACGTTTACGCCCGAATGAACGCCCACAAAAGGCGGGGATCCGCCGATTAGCCGGCGAGCCGCGGTTCGTTTCGGGTCTGGCGAGAGTGTGAGAGGAGATCGCGGACTCCACGAGAGGAATTGAAGCTCGAACATCGAACCAACCCATGAATCAAGTCAACAATCAAAGCGAGATCAGTCGAGTGCCAAATCCCCTTCGTGTTCACAACTCCAATTCGCGGCCGGCATCAAGTGTTTACCCAACGGCCGCCCACTCGCCGCACCCAACGGAAATCCGCCCACTTGACCCTCCGCCCGCCCGCAACATGTGGCCATTCGCGCGCCCTCCGCTCGCTGAAAGGCCGGAAACGAGGCGCATCCGGAGGGTCACTGTTGCAAAGAAAGACAGAAAGGAGATGAGCAGTGCGTGAGGACATTGAGGAAGGCGACTTGCCATTCGATAATCTCCATTAGCTTCGTTTGGAATCGACAGAAAGTCCAGCACACTCCTCCACACCACGCCCGCCCTTAATCTCGCGCTCGACTGTTGATCTTTCCGCTCGAGCGCGCGCCTGTTTTTTGCCGAAAGCCGACCGCCGCAATACCGTTGGGATCTTTGGGGGGGCAGAGCGGAAAAAACGACTCTTGATTCGCGGCTTTTAATTAAATTCGCCCTTCCACCGCCCGCCTTCCCTTCGGCGCGTTCTAACGGTCGACGGCCAAACGGGGGACAAACTCGGAAGTTATTGGTGAATTCGAAAGGTCAGTGGACTTAAACAAGCAGCAAGTGAATCGAATAAACGGCTGAAAGCAACGAAAGACTCCAAAAACAGCTTCTTTGCAGCTGTTCAACCTCTCGCGTCATCCTTAAAACAGGAGCAGAAGGGAGGCAGAAGATCGAGTGGAGGTCACGAGCGAGCAACTCGAGAGCAGAAAACAATTGAACGGCACCCAACGCTCATCACGAATCCCTAAACGAATTACCGCGAACAAACGAAAAGAAGAAGGAGGGACAACAAGCAGTCGGACGGGCGTCTTCAACACAAAACACGAAGACATCTGGACGAAACGAAGAGCGGCCGGTCGTCTAATTGCCGCTCGCCGCTCGCCGGCCGAACGGATCGAAGCGGTGGGGGCGGCGCAGCGAAAAGCGGCCGCCGAACGGGCGGAAGTGGAGAGTTTTCGTTCGCGCGATTCGCCGCTTTTTGTTTTCGCTAATTGCCGCCCATCCGCCTGTTCCGATTCGAGCGGCTAATTGTAAGGACAAGCAAGCACTTGGGATGGGGTCGAAAGGAAAAAACAACGGCTGCACGGCTACTGTGTCCCAATCATGATCGATGCTCGTCAGAGACAAACATTCCCGAGAACAACTCCCTACTTACTCGTCTCCCTCCAAATCCCCGCTGCGGAATCAAAATTCAATTCGTAGATTATTCATCTCGCTGCTCGTCGAAACAAAGCACGCCGCTTTGTGTCCGACGGTTGCCAACCAGGTGGTCAACGAGCGGGCGGGCGAGCGGGAGAACAAAGCGGCAAGAGAGGAGGAGAGGACGGGATGCGCACCGAAACAAAAGCAGGCATTACAGGGACATTCAGTCATTTACGGTCGGGCCCAGCACAAGGCGAGCAGGAGTTTAGAGTTGATGTTTGAATTCGAAGAAACCTGGCGATAAACCGCCAGCCAAAATTAACCGCTGCTCCTGCTCCGGCTGTTTGCCGAGTGCCCAGCAAAAGGCGGAGGTTCGTGAATAATTCAGCGGTCAAGTCGACCAATGGCCACGGAATTAGAAAGAAAACGAGAGGCGGAAGCGGCGAGAGATGATTGATGAGCCGAAAGGCAGATACACGTGGAAATGAGGGCGTGGACCGTGACTGGGGGTAGAAGAAAGTCGGACGGGAGATCACACAATCGCTTCCTTTAACGCGCATGTTCGTGGTCCTTGAAGCGTCTCGACCAAGCCATCGAGACGACAAGTCAGAGCGACCTGTTCAGGTTTCAAGCCGCCGCGTTTAAGCAACCTTGCTTTCGTTTTAATGCCTTTAAAAGATTTTGAATCGAACCGAAGTTTCCATTCAAACTAGGGGCATTGCTCGACCGTCGGAGAAGTTGCACGTGGCGGCACGCACTCGCCACAACGACGGGCTTTGTTTCCTTCCGTCCGCGCAAACGAGAAGCCGAGCGGTCAGTCGGGAGTTGCGCGGCCGACTCGCCATCAAGCCGCTTCCGGCAACACGAGTCGTTTGTCATCGAAACCGCCTGCCGTGCGCGAGGCGAGCGGAAGCGGCGAGAAGTAGGTGAGTTGGTAGAGCGCGAGCGGGAGCACTGGACCGTCCGTTAACTCCCAAAAAAAGAACGGCTCGAGTCTAACGGAATTGGTCTCGAGGACTCTACCGTCCCCGTTCCGCCTTCCCACTCGCTCGCTTCGAGTCGCTTCGTTTCGCTTTCGTTCGAGAAAGTCCGCTTGTTTGCCGACTTCTGCGCCGCTCGGCCGTCCGTCTTCGCTGGACATCCGAAGCCAACAGTCGAACGAACGAAGTGAGCGAGCGAGTGAGTGGAAATGAAAACGATGAGCGGGTTCTCGCGTGGGAAATTCGGCCGACCGCGTCGACCGACCGGCGGGTTCGGCGGACGACCGGCGAGACCAAAAATTCAAAATTCGGCGCGGAATTCGAGAAGCGCCGGCCGGTAGCCGGTCGCTTGCAAAGAATCCAGTGAACAGCAAAGAACTCCACACGAGCAATCACTGGTCCATGGGTGAGAAGCGACTCAAAGAAACGTGCAATTGTGTTCGTTTGGAGGCCGCCGAGAACACGAACGAACGAGCGGGCGGCTTTCCGCTTTGATCCCCGCCCGCAGATCTCGAGAGCGCCGCCGAGAAGGACGGGGATTTGGCCGCGCGACATGCCCGATTGCGCAACGGTTTGCGGTCGGCATCGGAAAGGCGGGTTGTTTGTAGGCGGGTAATGAGTGGACGAGAGTGCGTACGTTTGCAACGGAAAGCATGGAAAGGTGAACGGGTCGGTAAGAAGGCACAAGTAAAGCCGAGGATGGAAACACCTTCCTTTCTTTCCTACCCAATTCCCCGAATGACGATCGTAATCACTCGCTCGAGGAGTCAATAAACACGCGAGCGAGCGGCCAATTGGTCGTTTAGCGCCTTAAAAGACCGGAGTGCCGCAATAATCGCCGCCTTTCGTACAACCGCCACTTTGCGGCCCAAGAAAGAAACAATCCGCCGACTAGTCGGGCCGCGTGATTTCCGAGCAGATCGCGTGACTTCGCCACTCGTGGGGAAAAAACCGGCAGAATTGGAGGCCGGCCAGCGAGCGGTTCATTAACGCGGGTACAAACGAGCGGCCGTGAAGAAGTTGGAGCAGACAGGTGAATTACGAAGCTGAAATATGGAAGACAAAAATAGCGCTTGAAATGAGCGGAAGACATCTCGTCATCCATGAGAAAAGTGCATGCTAACGAGTAACCATCGCTCGTTTACGCGAGTGGTGATCAACGAAAGCAACTCATGATCAACCAAAAGAAGAAATCCGGAAGCCAACCCTGGTGGCTGCAAGTTTCGGGGACGTTCGCGGGCATCGCTCGTGTTTAAACTCGTCGGCCGGTCAGCGGGCACTTCCGATTTTAATTTGCGAGCCGCGCGCCCGCCTTCTTGCGGTCATCGGCGAGTCGTTCGAGCGGCCGCCCGCCCGCCCACGTTCCCACCCGCTCGTCCACGGGCGCGCGCGAGCAGAAGCCACCAATCCTGGCGGCGTGTCCAAACGAGCGAGCGAGCGGACCAATTCGAAGGGCGCGCGCCGGGCGGCGGAAATTAGAAACGCGTGCGCGCAATATTGACGCCGACCGGGACCAGAAACGAGTCCCGCGCAATCCTCCATTCGGTTCGGGAGTTTGCGGTCGGGATTAGAAACTCCAAATTAAACAACGGCGAGGGCAGGAACAAACTAATTAGAAGCAGACAGAAAGCGGCATCTGAATCGGACAGGTAGTTAGTTCTCGAACGACCAAACGTCACAACTGCCGGCCATCTCTTAGTTCGGATTGTTGTTGTTTTGGCGAACGCCCGCAACTTCCGCGCGGCTTTGAGTTGCGCGACCGCCGCCTTCCGCTTCGTCGCTTTCGGGCGGCGAGGTGTCAATGGCGGCGACTCGAACGCGCGAACACCCGAACAATACGGCGGGCGGGCGCTCGGTCGGAAGGGGAGGTGGGTGAGTATGCCGTCCATTTATTTCTTTGGCTACTTTTTTGCTTCGAAGAACACTTTAAGACGAATCCTTTCTTATCTGATGACTTGTTTCTTACAAAGACTACCGCAAATGCACAGTTTAATACAAGCAAAAAGAAGTTAGTCAAAGTTATTCCATCGACTCGTCGCCCATGGGCTCCAAGTCGGTGGCGGAGATCAGCGGCGACGCGGCCAAGAGGGCGGCGTGAGTTCGGCGCACGTGCGAGTCGTGGGCCGCGTGCGAAGCGAACGACTTGCCGCAATGCGCGCACTTGAATCTAAAGCAACAGAATCCAATAGACAGCTCTCAATCGATTAATAGCTTACGGCTTCTCGCCCGAATGCTGTCGAATGTGCGTGCGGAGGATGGAGGACGCGGTGAAGCACTTGGTGCAGAAGGGGCTGAAATCAAAGCTCCATCACTCGTTTTGCATGTGTTGGACAAACCATTGATACGGCCGTTCGCCCGAATGCACGCGGAGATGCTGCAATCCACCGATTTAACAACGAACAGAGCCTTGCAGTACCCACCTTGTTCAAGCTCGAAGATTGGGAGAAAGCCTTGCCACATACGTTACAAACGTGCGGCCGATGGTTCTCGTGCACGTGCAGCACGTGAATTCGCAGGCGATCTCGCTTCTCGAACGATCTGGACGAAGAGAAGAATGAGAGGAAGGAGGAGAATGTGTGTACCTAGTGCACAAACTGCAGGGAAACTTTCGATTGCCGTTGTCCACGCAGCGCGTGTACTTGAGGTGTTTGTCTCGGTAGTACGCGTAGGTGAACATCTTTCCGCACCGCTCGCACTGGTACCCACTTTCGGACGGGATCTCCGGGGGAATCACGGTGTCTAAACAATCGGTTCTTCGTTCATTCCTCTCTCCTCTCCGCTCACCCTCGTAATTGATCGTGGTCTTGCGCACCCGCTCGATCGCCTTTCGTTGACTTTGGGGCACCTGCGGGACTGCCGGGGCATCCTTTGGAGCAACGGACAAGAGCGAAGCTTCCGGCGGTCCGGTGGACTTCGAAGCAGTCGGCGAGGAGTGGCGCGTGTGTTCGAGGCTGGAGACGGCGGTGGCCTCCGAGCTTTCGGATTGCGGCCGCGAGAGAGCGGACGGGTGGAGTTCGAAGAGGACGAGCTCGTCGCCGGGCTCGATCGCGCGCATTGCCACGCACTTCTCGGCCGAAAGCCAGCACAAGTTTGTCTCCGCGGGGTCGGCCGTGTGCGGGAGGAGCGAAAGCACTGCGGAGGGGACCTAACGAACAAAATAATGAATAGTATCCTTTTGATTGGTTGCAAACCTCGATGGTCTGCCCCAACTGGACGGTGTCGCCGCCGTTGAACGTCACCGCGTGGTAGTGGGCGCCTTTGGAGGCGACCGAGTAGACGAGAATGTCGTTCGTTACGCAGTTCGGGCGGATCATCGACAAAGCTGAAGATTTCACGAATAATCTAGAGAATTCTCCGTCTGCTGCCCACCTTGCTCGTTTCTCGTTCGTCGCAACACGATTGTCCGCTCGCCCACTCGCAGCTCGACCTCGTCGGGCGGCTCGTCCGTCGGTTCCGCGCTGTCCGCCGACGACCCGCGGCTCAACTTCCCGCCGGTGCGGGGCGGGAAGATCGGCACGTGGCCGTTCAACGCGTTCAGCTGCTGCAACAAGCGGAGCTGCTCTTCGGCCGTCGTCGGCGGCTTGTTCGGGGCGATCGTGAAGTGGCCGTTCGCCCTCGGCGCCTGTTTGTCTATTGGAGCGAAAGACATGAAAGGAAGCTAAAAAAAGTTTAGAAAAATACGAAAGGAAAGAACTGACCGGCTGATTGTTAGTGGGCGGAAAGATCGAAGTCGCGGGCTGGAGCTTGGGCGGCGGAGTGATGGCTTTCGGTTTCGTTCGGCCGCCGACCGCCGTCGACGCCGGAAAGTGCCCGTTGGCGAGTGGCGCCAAGGCTGACGGGTGGGCGAACGAGCGGAACGCGTGCACCAGCTCGGGCGGCATCATGTGCAGAAAGGCGGGCGTGCTCATCAGCTGGGCCGCGACGGCGGGCGGCAGCGGGCCGAACGGTTGGCTTGAGGTCGGGAACATCCTCGCGGAAGGCGGCCTGCAATCGAATCAATCGAATCAATCAACAAACAATTGGTTGTGACGAAAGCAGCCGGGGATTACGCAACGCAAACACACGATCGAAAACGACTCGTGTCGCTCGATCGATCGGTTGATAAGATTAAACAAACGACGCACTTCACGCACGCGCAAGTGCGTAATGGAAACGAAAAAATAGACGCGCAGTACCGTACATATTTCAAGGTTGTTGCCGACTTTAACGTCCTCCGGCAGCTCCTTTCTTCGCTGCCAACTGCCGCCTCTCCCTCACTCCCTTTCGCTCGTCCCGTCAAGTGCAAACAGAATTCGAAGCACGACCGAGCGAGCGGGCGAGCGGACGGCCGAGCGGGTTTATTCGCCGCTTCCATTGGTCGCGAGCACTCGACTCCGCCTCTCCTCTCCTCGTCGCATTGCTCCGCTCCGCTCGTTCGTGCGCGTGTCAAAAGACGACCGCCCAACCGAACGACCGACTGCTGCCGGTTAGACGCCGGGCGGTGATGTTTGTTGCATGGAGGAGAAGAAGAGAAGGCAAGTGCCTACGGTAGGGTAGAAAAGAAGGGAACAAGACCTCTACTTCGTACAAAATGGAGTCGTTACGCAACGTAAAGGCCGCTAGTTCGACTGTAGAATACTAATCCCGTGCCCGGTTTGTGGCCCCGCATGCGAAAGCAGCCCGCAACAGACTTTAGGCTCGTCGCCGTCGCGCTCGTTGTTGTTTGAGACGCGAGCGGGTTTAATTTGGAGTTGAAGAGGTCGTCCCAACGAGCGCATGAGCGAATCCCCTCGCCTCATTCTTCGGCATTCGAGCGACAAGAAAGGCCGTTGTTTGCTAAAGACCACGAACAAATTGGCTTCTTGAGGCGCGTATCGAGACGCGGGGCTGTTGAATGAGCAAGAAGGGGGAATTACAGCATTGAATTGAACTAGAGCGCTACGTGCAGAAGTCAATATCAAAGCATTTTGCAGCCCGCTTAGTCCTTCTAATCAACGTTTCGTCCCGTGCACACCACCTTTTATACCCCGCCCGCATCACCGACTTCAATTCCTTTGCCAAAATCATGAGCTTTAGGGGCGTGCACTCGGGGGAGATCGCGTGTTCGCTGGCTGCAGTTCATGGATTCAAACCACCGGTCCAAAGAAGCCGGCCGGGGCGGAAACAAAGCCGGCGGAAACAATGGCCGGTCGAGCGGGTTGAATCGCGACCCGCTCGTTTCGAATCACTTCGCGAGGGTGACGTGAGGCGCGGGTCGAAATGCTCGCGTGATTTCCAACGGATTTGTCATCCGCTCGCTTTTGATTCGCCGGCCGCACACCGCGTCAGGTCCCGTGGAAATCGTCCGATTCGGCCCGCTGGCACCCGAGCGGAAAAGTGCGCGCGATGCCCGATCGATTTTCGCGCCCGCCGGCGGAAAGACCGCCCGCCCCCTCGCTTTTCGGCTCCCGCCCGAAGGGGAAGGCGGCGGAAATGCCCCCAAACGCGTGCAAGCCATCAAACAAGTGGTCGATCGACTTTTTATGACAACAACAAACATCAACAACAACAATCAATCGCGAACATCGTCGATCCAACGAGCGGAAGGACGGAACCTGAAAGCGAACGGTCACTCCGTGCACTTATGACCCGCCCACTTACCGTCCACGTCCACGCGCGCCTACTCGTCGTCCCAAACGTTCACGAACGAGTCCTCCTCCTCGATCGACTTCTCCAGAGTCGAGCGGCGGACGGACTGTTGTGAAGAGCCGAGCTCGACGAAGGGCTTCCGCTCGCGGGTGGTCGATGGAGCTGAGCGGCGCGCCTGCTTCTCCAATTCGATCTGAAGTCGACGCTCGGACTGGCGGGCGGACTGCTGGGCGTCGCGAAGATCCCGACGGGCGGCCTCCAGGTCCTGCTCCAGCCCGTGGCATTTGTCCTTCCACCGGCTCGCGTTGTCCTGCGCCTCTTGAAGCCGAGCGGCGAGTCGGTCCCGTTCGCCGGCGAGTTGCTCCCGTTCGTCTGCGAATCCCGATCGGAGGTCAGCGACGAGAGCGGAGAGACGGGCGTTCTCCGCAGCAAGCGACGAGGTTCCCGCTTCTTCGTGGACGGCGGGCGGACTTTCGGCGACCTGAAATCGAGAGGAAATCAACGGGTTGAAGAGACACAGATCGTTTCGCTCCGCTCCCATCGAATGGCTTCAGTCCGCCTACCTGTGATGCGGGATCGCTCGTGTCCATCGGCTCCGCTCCTTGTTCGGGACGGGCGGGCGGTTCGGACTCATCGGAAGGTGTCTGAAATGAGGCAAAAAATAATTGGACGTCAATCAAACCGAAAAGAAGCGAGCTTACCGCTGAATTGGAGGACGACTGGTCGGCGGCGGCTCGGGCGCGGCGCGTGGTCCATCCTTGTCGTGATCCAGACTGTTTCTTCGACACTCGCGGCATTCCTGAAAACACTTGAGTGATGAAAACGAGCATTCTCGACGCCCAAAACACGAAAACGACAGCGAACGATAACCTCGTTGACGGTCAACGTCACAAAACGAGGAGCTATCACTAAAACAGACTCGATGTCCACTGTCATGTCCAGAATTTCCAGAAAAAATGAGCAAAAACTAAACGAAAAAGCGACGATATTCGTGGCACTCATTCAGAGAGCGATTTTTCCCTTCGGAATCAAATTTGGAAAAAACCCACTTATCGCGTAAAAGAACCCTTCATATTCCATTGCTCTACCAAAAACGAGTCGAAAATACGGAAAAGTAAGCTCAAAAGCGATCAAAAACGGCCGCCCGCAGTGCATTCCGAGCGTTCGGGGCGGCCGCGAACGGCGGGGAGTGGGCGCGACTCGCCGCCGCTCGGTCGGGACGGAGGGCGCGAGGGCCGCTCGGCGTGGAAGAAAAGGAGATGCAAATCGGCGGCTCGGTGGCGAGGAAGACGCCCGCAAAGAGTCCCGTGTATTTTTCAAACGGGAAATTTTCGCGCCGAAATCAGGCAAAGCCGAATCGGACGGTTTGATGCGGAGTGCCGGCCGCAAACAAGCCGGCACGCGATCGCTTCGAAACGAACTCGAAATTCGGCGCCTTTTTGTGCGGAAAGCCCGCATTGTTCGGCGGCGAGGGTGGCGACCGCAAATGACATCACTTTTAGAACTTTTGGTGCAAACAGATCGTGAGTGACGAGGGTGTTTGTCGGTTGAACCAGCCGGTCAGGAGTTCATTTCCTTCGTTGTTCTAAGTATTTCAACAACCCCCTACGAACACAAAGCCCAATCATTGGGGGCCGTTCATTTGTACTTCCCCTCTGCCTTCAACGGTGTAGCCGAGGCGGCAAAGATCGTTGGAACGTGCCGGCAAGTACGAAACCGCCCCAATCAAAGCTACAAACCGCGCGTGTGATCAGTGCTGCTTCCCACGGAGGAAATGAGCGAGATGTTCGAAGAAGGCGACCTCACGTGAACTCCATTGACGATTCAAACCGGTGGACAATCGAAAGGGGAGTACAAAAACCGTAGTGACGGGATCGAAAGTTCTTTTCGTTGCGTACAGTAACCACCAGAATACAGCAGCGAGCGAACGTGACTAACAGCCGATCGGCGATCGTGCGCGCGAATTGAAGTCAACGAGCGAGCGAGCGGCGGAGCGGTGGAGCGAAATGCGGGCGTGTGTGGACCCGCATCGTTCAAGTGCCCTCTTCTTTCGATTGCACTGTCGTCTCTCTATTCACCGTCGTCGATCGATCGTGTGCAGACGGGCGAGCGGACCGTAACGCGCGGGTTTCTTTTGGGCCGAGCGGCCGGATCGTTCGCAAACACTTCAAACACAAAGCGGGCGAGTGGTTAACACGAGCAAGTGAATCGTGGACTTCTTTATTGAGTGACTGGCTGATCGTATCCCCGCACTTCCTCCGCCCTCAACTACGTAACACGAGCAAAAAGCGGAGCGAACGAACGGAAAGCGAGGCAGAAGGGCCAGTGAGTGCGTGTCGTATTCCCGCAATTATCGAATTAAATTCACTCCCCAACCGGCCCGTCCGCTGGGCCACTAATTAGCGCCGAGCGCTCGTCCTCGCGGTCACGCGACTCCCGTCCGAATCTGCTCTTTTATTGCTTACGGTGGAACGAGACAAATCGAGATTAAAATTTAGGGAAGCGGCGGATGCGCACAGTGAATTGATTGGTTTGGTTGCGCAGAAGTGTAAAAGACGTACAGGAAGTTGACCAAACGCAAAAGGAGTACGTGCTGTCGCCGAGCTGAGCTCACCAATTAGAAGTCGACCCCAGTAACAAAATTTACTTGCGCTATACGACCTTCAAAACTCTTCAATACGAACTCATCTATTCGCTCATTCAGCCGGCAGATGCGTACGGTACAAATTAGATTACGCGCATCTTCCCGCAAACAAGCCGGCCGGGCGGCCACTCACTCGCCGGCGCGCGCGCGACCTCTTGGCCGCCCGTTTGCTCTTTGGCCGCCGAGGAGCGTCTTTTGTCCCGCTCCTCCCGATTGGAATTCCGTCCATTTGTTTATTGGCACGAGAAAATTGGTTGCGATTACCGAGAAGCGAGCGAAGCGGGCGTTTGAGTTCAATAAAACAGAGTGACCGTGAGCCACGGCGAATTTTAAATTACTTTCTTTAGCTAAAACCTCATAGAAAGAATATTTAACGACCGGAGCAGTTTGTTAGTCTTTTTTTAACTATCCGCCAGTCCTCTCTACGGATGCAGCGGAATGCGTTGGATCGAAAGGAGCGCCAATCCGCGCCTCTGCGCATCCACCACCCCGATCGTCCGCCCGTCAAGAGTCCCGACCGACCGATCGCCTCGTCTCGTCCCGACGAGCATGAGGACAAAAGAGGAGCGGGGCCCGATTGTTCGCTGCGCGTTTGCCCTTCCGCGCGTCTCGTCGATCAAAAACACTTCAGTTCGATTCGATTGAATGTGCGGGCCGACGGATGGGGACACGAGTATCGAACGAGGAGGAACGAAGAAGAATGGGGAGGATGCAACAAGAAGTGGCTGGACGAGAGGAATCCATTAACTTCGATCAACCGAGCAAACAAGCGATAGAAGGACAAGACATCAGCGACGAGTTCAAATGAACGCGGAATTTCATGAATTGTTGTGATGAAGCGATTGTTTTGGGCTCTCATTAACTCGCCGTGGATCTCCAGAACTACAATTGAATGTCAGGCATTAGGCGCTCATACAAAAACAGGATGAAATGAAAACCCTCATGATTGATACGGTCAATGCTTACGTCAATTGAAAAACGTTATTGACGGTCAGATTACGCAATGCTCGGCTGTCAAGCTAACCACTAGAATAAACGCCCATTGCTGTTGACTAATAACGGCTGATGCGGAGCAAATTGCGTGTTTGCCTCGGCTATCCCCGGTTTGTACTCGACGGAAAGAAAGCGGCCACGTACGACGCCCATAGCAAACTTCAAACTAGAAACACTCGGCTGTCTAGCTGCTACCACTTTACTTTAATTTGCTGCCGGTCACCTTACCTAATTTTAGAGAGGTCACCTTACAGTACGCAGTAATGCCCGCAATTTAATTGATTAATCCAATTAGAGCCCTTTATTCTCCCATCCCCATTGTTCAGCAGCAAGAACGGATTGCTTGCATGCAAGCGAACGGGCAAAAGAACTGCGTGCTGGGTGGTTTGGGCAATCGGAAGAAAAATTGGAGCTCGACAACATCCGGCCGCAGCCGAGCGGTGACGCTCCAGCACACGCAACACTACGCTCTGCTCGCCTTGCAAGTAAAAGCGATCGTTAACAAGGAATTAAGGACTCTAATCGAACAGAACACTGCGGAATGGATCGAAAGAACAAAGAAGACGACTGTTGATGTAACGGAAGATCATTTGGCCATTTGTTTCGTGCACGGACGGCAGTCAACGGTGCAAGAGATCGAGAGAACGGTCTCCGAACACTCCCATTTCTGTTTGCCGAATCGCCGTCACTCGGAATGCCGGGCGATGAGTCATCGCCGCTTTCGTCACGATAATCGAAGGGAACCGCTCTTGCTGCTTCCTTCCTATCGCTTCTTTCCGCCCGTTCTGCTCACTTTTCGGAGCAATCGACGTAATTCGCGGACGATAAGGACGCGCCGGGCGTGTGCTCGCCGAATGTCGACTTTGTGCTCTCGCAGGGCCGAGGCGCTCGAAAGTTCGCGAGAAACGACGAACGGCGAGCAGGGCGGCTGGCGCCTTCCTTCGACATTCGGGCATCAAAACGGATGGTCGGGAGATGGCGGGAAGAACTGGTTGAGCAGAGGACGAAGGAGAAACAGTGCAACGTTGTGTCAGGATTGTCAGCAGTAAGTGGATCAACGCAAGAGGTTAAAGAATTAGCATAGACGAGACATAAAGCTGGAGAGATTGCTCTCTGGACTTGATCGATCAACCTCATCTGACTTGTAACCACTCATTCGAAATGCAGCTCCTTTCCGCTTTCGTTCTGCTCGCCGCTCCCCACACGACTCGGGCCGTCGACAAAGTAGAGGCCACTGACTCGTTTGCACCGCGCGGGGCGTTCGGCCACCGAATGCGGGAGACGCGGGAGCCCGGCGATCAATCGGAAGAGAAATCATTCGCCTGCTTCCTTCCTCCAATCCACCCCTACGACGACTGGCGCTTCGCCCTACGCGGCTTGGGTTGGCGCCCGTCGGAGTGGGACAAGGGACGTGAGCACTGCTCGCTCCCTGGTGCTCACTCCCTCTGCTACTTCCAGCTTCGACATCGTCGTGCACAACTGCACATTCAGCCCCGAGTTCAAGCTGCTGACCTTTCAGGCCAGGGACGTAGTCGGAAGCAGTGAGTTCTTCTTTGCTCTGCTCACCTCTCTACAGACTTCACCGTCTTTACGGTCAAGTACTTCGGCAATCGGGCGCTGCTGATCCATCAGAACGGAACGGAAGTCGCGGCGTGCACGTTGAACGAAACGATCGGCAACTCGACGCTCGTGGACGGCCGCTTCCGGCGGCCGTTCGACGGCGTCGTCGTCCAACACGCGGCGTTGAGCGCGAACGGGAACGTCGAGGGCGGCGGCTCCGGTGAGTTCCGTCGATCTCTCCGCTCATTTCTTTTCGTTCTGCAGACGGGAATGAAAGAAGGCGTCGTGATCATCGTGTGAGTCCCCCATCCGACCACTTCTTTCGAGCGAATTCCAGGGTGATCGTCGCGATCTTCTTCTTGTGCCTTGCGTTCTCCGGCTTCGCCCGCTACGCGCTCCACAAACGCCGCCGCCGTCCCGCCTTGCGCCCGCCGATCGGCGAGAGCGCGCTGGAGAAGCCGACGACGGCGACCGCTGGATTGCGCGGCGGCGAGACGCCCGCCTTGTCGTTCGTGCGGCCGCGCGAACAAGTCGAGGAATAAACGAGGGGTGATGAAGATTGGGGGTGATCGAAAGAAGTTTGTGGTCAGTTCGGTAGGGCAACGACAAGAAAAGAAAGCTTTCGTTCATCAACAGAAACCCTCCGCTTGCTTCAACACGCCGAAAACCCCCAGTCGTCGGTCGTTTCGGTCCCGCGACGACGCCGCTCGCCTGCCGCCCGTCCGCTGCCTCTCGCCCCGCTCCGCCTCGCGTTTCCACCCGCCCGCCACTCGCTCGCCGTCGCTCGGGGCGGGCGGCGGACACCTCGATTTGGAGGCGAGTTTATCGATTGCTTACGAACAGAATTCGCTGCTGAGCATTGGCTTGAAGTTGTAATTTATAACGAAGGAATGGAAGAGGTCGAAACGCATCAATTCACACGATACATGCGAAGATCCGCTGGAATTAACCCGTGGTTTGTGGCTGCCAGTAAACGGATGGGTTCTCGTGTACACGACGGTAGGGTCTTTTGACGCTTTCGACGAGTAGAAGCGATTTCACGGCTAAATCGACGGAAATTGGAGGTAGTTTGATTTTTTTGTTGTTCTGGTCCGTTTACTCTAATTTCAACACCGTTTTCTCGCGTTTTGCGTGAATTTCGTAATTCCGTTGCCCTCCTCGTTCTCCTCTCGCAATTTCCGACCATTTCATCGTGTTTCCGCCCGGAAATCGCCGAAATCTCGACGAATTTCCGATGATTTACGCTCTTTCGCCACTCGTGACTCCGCAGCGGACGCACTCCTTTGGTCTGTGCGCCCCACTTGCTTCTTCCACTCGGGCAGTGCGCACTCTCCATCGCTCAGATGTTTATCATCGCTTTCGCTTTGTGCTGGTTCCGCTGGAGCAGGAATCACCCGACCGCCCGCTCACATTCACCGCGTTTCCGCCGCTCCGCTTTCTCTTCGGTCGAGTTCTCCTCCGCTTGCTTCTCGCCCGAGTTCTTCCCCGAATTCTTTTCGCTTTCGTTCGTTTCGCGCGCGTGATCCCCGGTCTTCGTCGATTCCCCCTTGATTCGTGCTTCTTTCAGCGTCCTGCCTACCAATCGACAGATGAAATCGAAGCAAGTGGGGAGACGAACGTGAACCCCCGACTTCAACGACCAAAAGAAGCTACTCGCGTGCCAAAATGTCCGCTCCACTCGACGAGGAGTTCGGACACCATCCCCCGATGATGGCGCTCGACCACTCGCTGCCGAGCGCCCTCGACGAGCACGGCGGCTTCGAGCCCGAGCAACCGGACGAGTGGCGGGCGTACGCGCCGACCGGAAGCGTTTCCCTCGACTGGAACGCGTCTGTCGATGAGTCGGCCGACGGTCCGTTCGAGGCCGAGGCGCCGATGGACGCCGAGCCGATGGAAGCGGAGGCGGAGGAGCAGCCGGCAGAACTGATTTGTGAGTCCATTCCTTCGATTATTCCACTTTTTCTCGAGCTTCAGACCCCCGCACGATCTACGCGAACCGCCCGCCGCCCTCCGCGGCCGAACGCGCCGCCCGACCGCCGCCGCCGATCGTCCAGATCGTCCGCCGGGCGCCCAGCGTTCCGTTGCGCCGCGACTCGATGGAGGAAGTGTGCGTAAAAGTTTGCTCCATGCCGTTTTCAGGCACCGCTTTGTGTCGATCCGTCCTTCTTTCCTTTGTTGGGGTTCAAAGATTTGATTTGAGCATTCTATCGTCTTTCAATTCGTTTTTATTCGCTGGTCCACTGCCCCGTTTGATCGAAAGTTGCGGAGGATTCCTTAAACAATTTGATCCGCGGAATCCTCCGGTCGTTGAGGCGATGACCAATCCTCTTCGTTCCGCCTCCTCGCCGACAATAAACGTAGCAGAAGAGAATGTAAAGCGCACAACAACAAGCAGACAGCAAAAGGAATGCGAGGAAATCCTGAACGGCGAACACACGACTCGATCCGGCGATCGGGCGCGAGTGGACGAGTCGGGTGTTTCGCTGCCGAGCCGACCGGCCGCGTTCTCTGCCGCCCGCTCACTTGCGATCCTTGCGGTCGGGTGCGGGCAGTCGCGTCGCGTCGATCGCGGCCTGATGCGAGTGGTTCCTGCTTCTGCTGGTCGTTTGCTGTTTCTCCGTTCGTACCTTGTCGCTTGCTCGATTTCCTTGGGATTACCACGAATTACGCGCGAAATTCCCGCCAAAATTCCCGCTCGCTCGCACTTTCCACCGGTTTTTCACAAAATTACGTCACGCGTGGATCACTCCCACCTCCTTCTTCCCCTCCCGGATCGACACAAAGCCGCGCCTTGCCGCCATCCTCGCGTACTCTCGTTCATCCTCAATTTGTTGCAGGGACCTCGCAAAAACCGCCCGTCAGCAGAAGGCCCTCCGTTTGGCAACGTTGGAGGGTTGGAATCAATCGAACAAGTGGCTCGCGGCGGCCATCGAGCGGAACGAGCGGAAGACGATCGTCGACCTGCTGGAGACCTACCGCGAGGTTCGTTCACCACCATTCTTCCCTTTTTATTCGTGGATTTCAGGCCAACATCTCGCTGAAGCTGCTGCAGACCGGCGACACCGGCAAGCTCATCAAGGAGTTGGCCCGCAAGCATCCGAGCAAGCGTGAGTCACCGCTTCTTCTTTCCATACCTTTCGTTCGCTTGCAGACGTGAACGTGCTGAGCAATCAGGTCCTCGAGAAGTGGAAGAAGCTGATCAAAGAATCCTCGGACAAGCCGCCGCCCCCGAAGAAGCCCGAAGCCGCGAAGAAGCCGGCCGACGGGACGAGCGAGAGGTCCGTTCTCTCCACTGCGAGCACAAAACAATCGGCCGGTTGCAGTGAACAGCGGAAAGCTTCGAATTCGCCGCCCATTCCCGCGGTGCAGTCGAACGTGAATCTCCTGGACGAGCTGACGGAAGCCATGGACAAACAGGCGACCTCCTCGAGCGGCGACTCGCTTCCCGCCGCCGCCGCCTCGACCTCCGCCTCGACCGCCGATCCGAAGCCCGCGAAGCCGCGCACCAAGGCCAAGGTGATGCTGCGGAAGTCCCGCAAAACAGGTGAGCACTTCGTTTTTTTCTGGTGGCCGGGAATCCTTCATTTGATTGAGTGAATGACCGCCCTCTTTTGCTTCAGGTCCGTCCGAACGCTCGCCCGCCGTCGTCGATCGGAGTTCTTCGTGGTCAACCGCCGCCCTCTCCTCCCGCCGTTTTGCTCGACCTGTGTTTGAATTCGCCCCTCTCCTCCTCCAAACAAAAGCATATAAAATGCTCAAAAATGACCGAAATCCGTTGCGTTCTCTACGAATGTACGGATGATCCCCATGGCCTCAATGGACCGACCAAACGGAGGAGCGAATGCTGCGAGCGACGACAAACCAGAGGACGTCAACCGCGCTCAATCAAACCAAGCAGTAATCCCGCTGAGTTTAATGAGAGAACGGTGTTGCTCGTCCTTGTTTGCCGCCTGTTTTCATGGGGAAGTGAGAGTCCAAAATGAGGTTTCGTAAAGGGGTGTAACCACGCCTGTGCAGGACGAGGCTGTGACTTTTCCTTTGTACCTCTGCAATGCGCACGTTCTCCACGTTCTTCACGCTCTTACAACCCCTCCTTCCCTCGATCCACTCGGCGGTTGACCACGAGAACTCCATCGACGATCCACCTCCTCTCTCAACGTTCTTCCACTCAAACCTTTAATTTCAGGACTCGAAGGCGACGAGCCGGACGAGGCGGACGGGGCGCCGCCCGCCAAGAAGACGCCGGCGAAGGCTCCGCCGACGACCAACGGGCGCCGTCCGTCCGTGAGCACGCCGCCCGCCGCTCCGGTCGAACAGGAGGGCGCCCAACCGGCCGCCACGACGACGCCCTCGCCGAAGCCCGCGCGCCGCACGATCGCCGCCTCCGACGTGTTCGCGTCGGCGTTCATGGGCGGCGACAAGGCGAAGCCGAAAGTGCGGACCGTCCGGACGCCGCGCCCCGTCCCGTCGACGCCGCCCGTTGCTCCGGCGACCGTCGAGGAGCCGCCGCCCGCGGAACGCTCGCCCCCGACCGACGCGCCCGTCCGCTTTGAGCGGCGCCCGAACGTCGGCGGCGGGATCCTGCGCCGCGAGCCCCTCACCGTCGAGGAGAAGCGCGTCCGCCGCATTCGCTTCGCCGACGATCACGGCGCCGAGCTCGTGGCCGTGAAGGAGTTCGAGTGTTTGGAGGGCGAAAGGAGTGAGTTCCTCCGCGTTCTTTCAGTTGATCCCCTCGTTTCTTCAGCGAACGTCTGGACGGACAAACTCGCGCAGCACGTGATGGCGGCGGACATGGCGCGGCAGGAGGCCCAGGCGATGCGCCACCGCTCGATGGACCTCGGCGATGGGGCGGCGGCGTTGGACGTGGCGATGGGCGCCTTCCAGCACGAGTCGCCCACTCCGCCCGCTGAAGAGCAGCGAGCGCCCGCTGGCACGCTCAAGCTGCCGCTCCCGCGCTTCCCGGCCGTCGCGCCCCAGCGCCCCGCTGCCGCTCCGACGGCGCCGATCGCGTGGATTCGCTGCGGCAACCGCTCGACTCCCGACGCCACCGTCGGCCGCGACTCGAAGCTCGCCGAGATGGAACAGCGACGGCAGCAGCAGACGATGGTCGCCTTTGTGAATTCCGACATGTAAGTTACCTCTGCTTTCTTCCCGCTCATTCGATTCGTTTGATTGCAGTGCGATGATCCCGAGCAACGAGGACGACCCGGAGCTTCAAGCTGCCGCCGAGGAGGCGGCGGCGCTCCGCAAACGAACGGTGAAGGCGGACGAGCACCAGCCGGACGTGACGATCGCGTTGACGGGCGACAAGCTGTGGCGCGACAAGCAGCCCGCCGCCGCTCCGACGGCCGGCCGCACGAACGTCCTCGACCTGCCGCTCCCGTTCGGCCGCCCTGCCGCCTCGACGCCGAGCAGCCCGCCCGCCGATCAGGACTTCCGTTCGCCCGTCGATCGGGACCTCCGGCCGCCCGCTTCCGCCGTCCCAGAGGGATCGCCAGCGACGGCGACGACGACGAGCAGCGCGGAGAGCGTCGCCAAGACCACGCTGACGAAGGAGGAGCTCTCGCGGCTGGCTGCGATCGCCGAGCGACCGCTCCAGAATCTCGGCGGTCTCGCCGGCGGCCTCGACTTGGCGGCGATCCTCAGCAAAGTCGAGAACGCCGTGGCGGCCAACACTTCGGCCGCTCCCGCCGTCCAACAGGCGCCCGCCTTTGGCTACCCGCCCCAGCTTCAGGGACATGTGAGTCACTCCTTTCTCATCGAATCAATCGTCGGCTGCTTTCAGCAATACGCGCAAGAAGAAGCCCCGATGGTTGGAGGGCCCTCGCCGTCGATCACCGCCTTCTACCCGCCCGATCACTCGGCGGCGGCGGGATTCGCGAGTGCGCCCGCGGGCGGTGCGCCCGGCCGCTTCGGAGGCGTCGGCGTGCGGGGGCGCGGCTTCGGGGGACCGCGCGGAGTGCCCGTGCCCGCGCCGCGCGGCGCTTTCTTCCACACGACGGCGCCGGGCACGTTCGGACCGCGCCGCCCGACCGTCACGTGTCGCTACTGGCTGGCGGGCGGCTGCAATTTCGGCAACAACTGCCGCTTCCTGCACGACCACGCGACCGCAGTGAACCGGGCGAACGGCATCGAGCCGACGGCCCATCGCGCCGAAGAAGCCGCCAATCCGAACGCGATGCCCGTGAACGCGCGCTCGATGGCCGCGCAGTTCGGCGACCAGTCGAGCGGCTTCTCCACCGAGGGCTTCGGCCGGGGACGCGGCGGTGGCGGCGGCTTCCGCGGTCGGGGACGAGGCGGAGGAGACGAGCGGTGAGTTCGACGAGTCGCTTGTGCTTCGAATCAAGTCTCCTCTTTCGTTTCAGCTCGTTCGCTCCGCGCGGCCGCCGCAACTCGCCGCCCCGCCGTCGTCCCACCCACCGCAGGCGCCAATCGCGTTCCAGGTCACGGTGAGTTCTTTCGTTGATCGAAGCGTCCACTCAATTGCTCCCTCTTTCAGGAGCCGCTCCCGATCGCCCGTGCGCCGGCGCTCGCGCTCGCGCTCCGCCTCGCCCGACCGCTCGCGGCGATTCGCCGACCGCCAGCGTGACGCCGACGAGCGGGCGCGCTCCCGTTCGCGCTCCCGATCGCCCGCCGCCTTCTCGTCGCCCCGCCCCGTCGCGACGGCCGCCGAGTGAGCCGCCCGTCCGCCCCGTCAGCTCGGAGATCACTTGTTTCTCTTCGGTCCACGTGTCATTCCTCTTCTTCTTTTGTTTCGCTGTGTAATTCGAGAATACTCGTCCGATTTCTATCCATTCGTCCTCTCTATTGTTGTTGTTCGTCTAATGAATCCACGGAGTTGTCCTGCGGGTCGTCGTGTGCGCGGGAAAACGTTCCGGTCCGCCTCCAGTCTCCCACTTCCTCATTTCTCGTTCTTCCGTGTTGTTCCTTGTTCTTGGAATGGAAGTGAGCGCTAATGAACAGCGTGAATAAACTCGTGGCATACGCTAACCGTAGAGAACTTGCCGTAATTAACTCGTAGCTTTGAGTTGAGAGAATGACGATCAATAGCCTCCTTTATCCACTCCCTTCTCCTTGTCCCTCACCTTAATGGCCGCCATTCCGCCCTGATAAACGTCGTTGTTTCTAATTTGTAGTTGCTTTTCAAAGCCCAATAAACAGTAGAATCAAAGAACTCGTGTAGTGCAAGGAGTGGGAAGTGCGCTATAGACCTGGGATGAACAGAACGGCGGACACTCGTCGATCAAGCCACGAAGGGAACGAAGCCACGGAGGCACTACTCTTTAATCACTACTTTTGAAGGCGGAAGGCCGCCCGAATCCTTTCCGTTCCTGCTTTCTTTCAAGAGTCGAATCGAAGCCCCCGTGAGTACGCGTCTTCCGAATTTATTGCCGAAGAATCTCGAACGAAAACAAAGTGAACAAAACGAATGAAAGGATTAAGAGGTGAAAAATGTTCGGAACAAAAGAAGGAAGAGGGCCAACTGTAGGGTTCATTCGATACGCTGATTGCTGCTTGAATTGAACAATTCAACGTTTGAAGAACATTTCCGCCACCGCGGCACCGAACCGAACGGCCCCCACAGCGAATTCGCCGACTTGTTGCCAGGCCCGCGCATTGGCTTCTTGGCGGCGCCGTTCCTCTTCCCGGCGCTCTCGCTGTTCTTGCTCGCGCTTCTTCTCCGCCTCTTTGCGTTCCTTGTTCTTGGCCTCGTTGATCGAAAGGAGGTTCTTGTACTCGCGGTCCAGCTCGGCCTCGAAGTCGGCGGTCTTCTTGCTGCGCTTCTCGTCGGTCGCTTCGGGAAGGTGGGCCTCACGCTTGAAAGTCGAGCGAGCTCCGTTGGACGCACGGTCGTGCGCCTCTTTGAACGCGACCTCATCGTAGTTGCAGTAGAGGCGGACCCAGCTGCGGTAGTCGTCGATCGCCTCCGTGTGCACTTTGTTGTAGTGTTGGTCCACGCGCTCCTCGTCCTTCTTCTTGCGCTCTTCGTAGCGGAGACGGTTGATCGCGTCGAGGCGCTCGAACTCGCGGTCGAGGGCGACGGCGAGGAGGCGCTCGTGCTTCTCGTGCTCGCCGGCGGCCGCACGCACGCGCACGTCGCGGACGCACTGGATCGCCTTTATGCGCTCCGTCGAGTCGTCCAGCCGCTCCTTCGCGCCGTCCGCCTTCTCCTCCATCGTCGTCTTGTAGGCGGCGAGGGCGCGCTCGGACGCGATCTGGAACTTCGCGTTGATCGTGGCCTGAAATCCGCTTATTTATTCGGGTTCATCGGAGGAGTGCTTACTTGGTAGAGCGAGATCGGAGTGGGCAGGTCGAGGCCGTCGAACGCCTTCGCCCACTGCTCCAGGTGGAACGCCAGTTGGCCGCAGGTCACCGGCTTGCCGTCGATGCATTTCGGTTGGAGATCGGCGAGCAGGAACTTGATCGCTTGGTCCAGTCCGTCGCGGAAGTCAATCTCCATGTCTGCAACAAGGAAGCATTGAGCGGAGACAGGCGAACATTCACCTTCCGGATTGCCGTCGAAGTTGTCGTCGGTCACTTTCTTGCCGGGGGACGCGAAGCGGCAGCAGGCGAACGAGCGGAAGAGCCCCTCAATCTGATCGTGCACCTTTGCGTTGTTCTCGTTCCGGATGCCGAGCACGTCGTCCAGCCGGTCGCTCCAGTCCTTGATCCCGTGTGCCTTGTTGAGGTCGTTGTTGCGCGAGAGGAACATCAGCTTCTGCAAGAGAGGGAAGGAATGAAGAAGGCGGGAGCAGGGATTCACGTCGAAGGGCTTCTCGTTCGTCTTCTTCGAGTTGCCGACGAGCGCCTCCGTGCTGATGCCCGCGAAGCTGACGAGGTTCTTGAGATGGGGCTTCGCGCGCACTTCGTGGTTGACGTTGTAGATCTAAACGGTAGGTAATGGATGCCAATCAATACGAAAGAATTCACGAAGAGGTTGGAGATGAGCAGCGTGAAGGCGAACAGGAGCGCGGAGCCCGTCTCGGTGGTCTCATCGCCGTCCGTCCTCTGCGAGTCCACGAAGAACACGACGAGCTCCTGCTCGTCCGCCCCCTTAAGGACGAACGGCCGGTCGAAGACGTTGATCCCGATGGTGCAGACGGCCTCCTCGTTGCGGAACTCGGGCGCCCCGTCAACCCGCTCGTGCATCCACTGGTGCGAGTCGGCCGACGCGGCCGGCAAGTGCGGATTCTTCAGCAACCATTGGAGGTAGCGGAGCATCATGTTCTCGAAGATGGACTTGCCCCGGCGCGACTCGCCCGCGATAGCCACGACGAACGCCTGCAAGTGAGAGAACGGTTGAAAGAATTAGGAGGTAGGAGATCGAACCGGCTTGTCCTTGTACGTCTCGCAACGGAGCGCCTCCAGGAAAGGCGCCAGGTTGTGGTCGAGGAACTCCTTGCCCTCGGCGTTCTTCCGCAGTTTCGTCACGCACCACGCGCCCATCTTTGCGGACGGAGTGGAGGGCGGGAAGAGGAACTAAAAAGGGCGCGACATGAGCGATGAAATCGGGCGTCGACTGGAATGTGCACGCAGGACACGGTACAAGACAAGGGCACGGTAGGACAGTAAGTAGATCTCGTTTTGGTCGAAACACAAAGGGGATGCTTGCGGAAGGCATAGAAACGCGCTACTTCGGCCTCGTTCGGCTTTCGAAACAGCGCGATCCGACTGCCAGACGGAGCGGCCGGTTCTTCGCGAAAATTCGCCGCCTGCCGCCCCGTCGGCCGGCCGTCCGCCCGCCCTGCCGCCTGCCTGCCTGCCGGTCCGTTCGCCCGCCCGTTCGTTCGCGAGTAAACAGCGGTGAGAACGCGGGGCGGAGGCGATTGGGCCGCCTTTCCCAGACGGCGCGATGCGAGAGAGCGTTTGAGTGAGAGGGACGGCAGCGAGGGGTGCGAGGGAAGAGGCAGCCGAAAACAACGCCCGACTCTCTGCCCGTTCGCCGTCCGCCGATCGGGCCGCCGCCAACAAAACGGTGCAGACCAGGAGGAGGAAGCTCGAAGTCGCTTTCGGCACTCGAAGAATCGCCGTCGACTTCTATTTTGCTGGCCGTCCACCCTCCCGTTTGGTGAAAGGAAGAGGAGATCTGCCCGCCATTGCCGAACGGAGCAATGCGAGAGCGCGGAAGACGGGGCGGCGGACGAACGAGAAACAGACAAAAACAACGCCCGACTGCCCGCCCGCTTGCCGTTCGCCCGATCGGGCCGCCGCGGACCCAAAAAGACGACGAGGTGGGCGAGGGTCGAAGAAGTTTGGCGCGCAAATCGAAACGAGTGGATAGAGAGCGTATTCGCAAGTCCACGTTGACAGAAGAGTTCGAAGAGGATTGGTCATCAGTCTATCCACAACCCTCCGCTCCATGAGCCAAACGAGAAATACGGAGTTTACAGGCGACTCCCACAAAACGAGCAGAACGACGACTCGTCGGGGGTGATTGATAGAGTGACCAAAGTGACAAGAAATTCTGCGCCGATGCGGCCGGATCGAACGAAAACCGACCGGACGGCCGTTCGCTTTCGGCTCGGCTCGGCGACTGTTCCCCCGCCGCCCCGCCCGAGTGCCGCCGCCGAGTTCCCGCCGCGATTTCGCCCGCCGCCAAGCGCGTCGATTCGGCCGCAACCGCCGCGCGCGTCGCGTTCTTTTCCGCCAGCTTTCTGCCGAAATTTCGAGCGGATTTCCGCGAATTTTGGCCGGTTTTCCATTTCCATCGACTATTGGACTCTAAACGAGTGGACGGTCGACTGCTCGCGATGTCGTTCTCCCGCAATCTGATGGACGCGTTCAAGGAGTGAGTTCCCGCTTCAATTCCTTTGATTCTTCCACTTTCTTTCGATTTTCAGACGATGCCGAGCGGCCGCCGACGCGCAGCAGAAAGCCGCCCAGTTGTGGTCGCTGGTGGACGCCGAGGAGCTGGTGCGCGAGCTCGAAGAGCAGCAGGCGGCCGTGCGGCGCGAGCGGGACGAGTGGACGGCCGAGCGGCAGCGACTGCGGGCGGAACGCCGCGACGAGCAGGCGGCCGTGCAGGAGGAACGCGACCAGTTGGCCGCCGAACGCGAGCGGCTGCTCGTCGACGCCGAGCGAACGGAAGTCGAACTGAACGCTCGGATTTCGAAGCGCGGCGCGGACTGTCGCGCGTTGTTGGAGGTGAGTTCCCGTCCGTTTTCTTTTCCTTTCGATTGTTTGCAGCAAGTCCGGGAACTGAAGGCCGAGAACAAACGGCAGGCGGAAGCGAACGCCAAGGCGAATCAGGCCAATGCTGGTGAGTTCTCTTGATTTCTTCAATTCTACTTGCTCCTGCTTACTCCTGTTCGACTCTCCTCACTTCCACTCGGATTTCAGTGCTGCAAGATCGCGTCGCCCAGCTGGAATCGGCCTTCTCGGAGCAGAAGACAGTCGAAACGGATCTCCTGCACGACCTCGACGATTTGGTTCGTTCACCCCGCTCACTCGTTCATTTCTTCGCCTCCGGATTGCAGCAAGCCGCCTACAAGGACCGCTCCTGCCACTACGAACTCCAACTGCAGCAGCTGCAGGTGAAGCACACGGAAGAGATGGAGGGCGTGAAACGCGCCGTTCAGTCGGCCCTGCGGACGGCCGCCGACCAGGTGGACGCGCTGCTCGTCGTCCAGCGCAAGTACGAGGAGCTCCAGCAGCGGATGCACCTCGTGAAAGGCATGTGCGCGACGACCGGCAGCGATGGTGAGTTTCCTCCGCTTTGCCGCTCACTCCTCTGATTTGCAGCCGCCCTCCCGCCGCCCACGACGAACGTCGCTCGCCGCCTCCTCCGCGACATCAACGGCAGCAGCCGCCAGTCGAGCCCGACGGCCGAAAACGAGTCCAAACGCCCCCGTCAACGATACTCGAGCACGTCCACCAGTCGACCGCACACTCACCGATAGCCCCGCAATTCACTCCTTACTCGAATCTCTCCGCACTAATCGAACGGGTTTATGATGCCGCAGAATAAACAGAACATTGAGGATTAGCCGACAGTTCATTTGTTCGTTATCTCCGCCCGTCATCAACGTTGTTCCTCATGGCGCGCGCCGCCCGCTTGGAGGTCGACGAAGTACGGAAGATGGCACGGGTCGTTAACCAATGCAAGCATTCATTTTACCCGTTTTTTTCTTATCAAGAATTTCAATGCGCCTTGAAATCATTTAGTCGCTTGGTGGTTTGGCTGCCGGTCGTTGGCCGAAACAAGTCGATCTTGTTGTTTACGGCCCCTTCGTGATGAAGTTGAACCACGCGCGTTGTTTCAACTCATTTTCATGACTCGGTTTCCAGAAAGCATGTCGTTGCCCGACGCGAATACCATCGATCGTTCTGGAGTCAAACGAAAAGCGGATTCCGTGAGCGAAATGGAGACGTCGGATTCACCAGCAGAGAGCCCAATGGACGTCAAAGAGACGCCGCTGCCGAAACCCCGGCCGAAGATGAAAGCGGACGTTCGGCGCGCACTGATGAGGCACCAGTTGGACACGGAGTTGAAGCACAACCCGCTGCCGAGTGGCCCCGATTTCGAACGAGAACGGGCGGCTCTTCGTCTGCGCACTCTCCGAATGTTCTACTGCTGCAGTTCGTTTTCGGCCGCCTTCTTTACGCCCAGCAGCCGGCAGGACGAAACGCAGACGCCCAAACTCGCTCTCACGTGCATGCCGTTCCTGACGTCGGCTTCCCGCGAAGCCTAGCAGCTTGTTGTGAGCCACGAGCACGTCAGTTGGGGCAACGCGAGCCGCCTGCTGCTGCTCGGCAGCAAGCACGTGAAGCGGCTGAGCCTGCGCTTTGCGCCCAGCAGCCGTCCATGCGCTGAAGAGTTCCGAGAATGGGCCCAAAGCTTGGCGGTCTTGAGAAGTGCGCTCTTCGCTGCATCCCCTCGTAAATCGTTTTGTTCAGAGCTGCCGCACTTGCAGTCGGTTGAAGTGCACCTGCAGCGGCAGAGCAAACACCCGTGGGTCATCCAAATGCTGCGCGACTTCCTGCCGTGCCCGATCGTTCGCTTCGCCGCCGGCTGCTCCAACGACCTCCTTCTCCTCGCGCACAACTCGCCATCGGTGGTCGTGGAGAGCGTGCAAGTGGGAGCGACGGGCACCAGTCCATTCTGTACGCGCATCACTCGATTGCATGACTCCTGGTTGTCTTTAGATCCCGCTTCTCTCTTCATGATGCGTGCACGTGAGATCGGGATAAGCGGCGAATTTCTTGCGGATGTTGCGGGGCACAGACGGTGAGCACAGCGATGGAAGCGAATATCTGCAATTTCTTTAGGGTCGATCGGAACGAAATTGTGGAAAAAGTGGCCTTTGACTTCAGCACCTGCGAATCCTTGCATCAGAGCCTCGTTTCTGCCAGCAGCGGCGAAGACGCCTTCTTTGAAACGAACAACGAGCACTTTTCGAGGGCTTTTGCGCACCTCCGCTCGTTGAACGACACGTTCTCTCTGCGGATCTTGCTGCCACAAGAGACATCGTTGCGTACCAAGGCACGTTCCATCGGTTTCTTTCGATCGATGGAACGAATTTGTAGAAGAAAAAGCTCTTCGTCGAGTCGCTGCTCGGCTTTCGACTCCACCGCGCGTACAGCGTCGCCAAACCGCTGGCAATCGCGCGAATCACGGCGGCGCAGATCGAGACGCAAGTTTACGTTCCGGATCCTCAAACAAGTCCCGTGCGTTCCACTCGGCTACCCTCCTTCATTCTTCCTTCCGTTGTTTGCAGGAGGCACACGAGCGAACGCTGTCGTATGTCGGCCGCTTCTTCGCGAAAGAAGAGGCATTCACGAACACCAGCGAAAATTTTGACGCCGAGCTGGTGCGCAGACACGAACGTCCTTGCATCAAGATCGCAAGTGTCTGGACGACGCAAATCGGCGGCATCCAAGTGACGTTCGTTTTCCTTTACATGCGTTTTTAACGTTAGTGGAAGCGGTGATATTTTGTTCGTTTGCGATAACGAAGACGTGGACTCTTGTTTGAAATAAAGCGGATAAGGTTGAGAGAACGAGTCGTTTGAACGAAGCGGTGAAATCAAAGCGGAATGCTGTCATGCGACCGAAATGCAACGGTTTTCATGCTTTCGGATGGAAGCTACACTTCTCGTTCCCTTCGGCCGTTTGGAAGGTGACGAGCGAGACGGGAGTGCCACCGCTTGCTCATTGCGAGTGACGTGCGGCCGTCTGCTAGAGATTAGTTTGCCCCCCACTCGACGACTCGAACAATCAACCCGCACTCCCGTCATTGTCTTACTTCTCCTCGCTGTTATCAGTCGAGAATTCGGCGACCACTACGATGGTCTCAATCGAATAATTCCTGCGGACAAAAGATCGAAACATGTGCTGAAGCATTCTAAACGGCCGCCGACCACTCCTTGTCGAGCATTCGCTGCGATCACTCGTTTCAACGACAAGACGCTTTGATGACAAAGATTCAACGCGGTACCGCCTACTTGTTCCTCTCGTCTGCGCATAAAAAGGGCCGACTCTATTCGTTCCTCTCATCCCCTTTGATCGAAAGACGTTGCAATGAAGCTTCTTCTGATTCAGTTGCTCGCGCTCTTTGGCGTGTTCGCGGCCGCCGTCCTTGACGATCGAACGTCGTTGATGTTGGAAGGCAGACAGCGGCGATACATGGCGGCCGACCTCAAAGCGCATCACGAGCGGATGAGCAAAATCCACAAAGTGAGTCAAAAAAAGAATACCTATGATTCACGATTGAAATTAGGACTACGTGCCGTCGTACCCGGACGCGCTCATCACCGCGGACATCCCGATCGGAACGCCCTGTTCGTCTTTTTTCTGCTCGTTCAATAGGTATTGTTGTCTTTAGCTGTCCAGTACACCGTCGCCTTGGAGACCGGCTCTGAAGCGCTCTTCCTCCTTGCAAAGGACTATCCGGGCCGCAATCTCACCGCCGACCAGCCCTTCTTTGACCCCGCCCAATCCTCGACTGCGCAATTCGCTGGCGGCTATCACGCCTTCACCGGGACTCTCGGGGTCTATGGTTCGGCTTACGTGGACGTCGTTGGGGTGAGAAACTTCAACAAATACTTTGTTTTAGAAGCAACATAAAGCAGTTAATTACGTGCGTATTGCTTCCAGCTGCTTGGCTTCGACTACTGGTTCAACACAACGCAGCGATTCGGTAAGCTTTGACGCTATTTGTGTAACGTAATGTAACGACGCTTGTCAGGAGTCGTTTACAACGTTTACGACGAGTCTTCAATAGATCCGGAAATGCTCAACGGAGTCCTTGGATTGAGCTGGTAAGCGGAAAGGCGAGATCCCCAGTTTCATTCGCGTCTTCATGTGTTTAGGGACCCGAAAGACGCGGCGAATCCGAGCGAGAACTCGTCGGCCATCATCAATCTCTTCGAAGAGATGGAGGAATGGGCAGGAGAAGATTTCGATCGTTTCTATTGCCACTGGATGGAGCAGCGAACATCTTCCGGTTCGTCTTTCTTTGTCCGGCTTGTCCATTCGTCCGTTCAGAGTACGGCCGCGAATGGCGATACGTGATCAAGTAAGACGTGCTCTAGATATCAATATCAGCTTTTTGGTTGCAGTTTCGGGTCTTGCTCGGATTATTGCGCGAATGCGACGGCCGAGAACACCTACCCGTTGGTGTGGCTGGAGGAGAGCCGTTCGCTCGCGTTCTCTATTGATTCGTTCACGTACAACGAGCAGCAACACGCCGGCGGCTTCGCCAAAGTGGACACCGGAGTGCCGCACATCCTGCTGCCGCTCGCCTCCTTCCTCGCCGTCTACAACGACGTGCAGCCCGACTACGACTTTGTGCACGGCATCTACACGGTGGACTGCTCGAAAGCCGGCCGTCTGCCCGATTGGACGTTCACGATCGGCGGCCAAACGTACGCGGTGCCCTCCACCGCCTACGTGGTCGACTTGCTGCTCCCCGGCGGCCAGTGCGCTTTCAGCGCGTCCATCTCCGATTCGGAGACCACCGACTTCGTTCTCGGCTATGTCTTCCACGACCTCTGGTTGGTTTGCAGGAACCGCCGCTCTAATCATCGATCTGCTTCAGGTGCATCAAGATGGACATCGACAATCAGGCCATCAGCCTCCTGGAGTTCACCCCACCCCCTTCCTCTTAAACTGTGGAAAATTGGCAGCATTCGAAAGGAATTGCAGTACGCTAGGCAATAAACAAGCATGAGCATGAACCGTCCGAATCCAACTGTTGTTGTGCGGAGGAGCTCATTCCGGTGTTTTTTTTCTTTAAAAACACCGCCGGCGGCAACTCAGTTTATTAAAACAGATCAACAGCCACGAAACGAAACAGAAGTTCATTCGTTTCTTCCCCCTGACACTCCTCTCCGCATTGAAGTCAACCCGCCGGTGAATTGCGGGCCCACGCGTCTCTCTCCATATCGTGGCTCGCCTTCCACTTCACTCAAATTTTATTCAAGAATCAACAAAACGACAAACAACAACTCAAATCATACGATCTTGACGGCAATCTCCTCGTCTTCATCCTCCGATCCGTCGTTGTCGCTTCCGGCTCGCCGTCGATCGCCCGCTTCGGCCTCGATGACGGCCCGCATTTCCTCTTCGGTCAGCGCATCTTCGAGCTTCGGGTCGAGGAGGAGCAGGCGTTGAATCCGCTCGTCGGTCGCCTTCTTCCGATTGCGCTTCGCGTGTCGCAAGTCGCGAGCGGTCGGGCGGGGCTTCGAGTCGGCCGGCTTGCTCTTGATGGCGCGGGATTGGACGAGGGCGAAGTTCGTGGTCAGATTGCAGAGCTCAGCGAAGTGCTCCTACAAATGCAGAGAAGAAGATAAAAGATAGAGGTTGTCGGGGACTTGCCTTCGAGATTTCGACCGCTCCTTTCGTCTGCCGGTCGGCCGCGTCCCGCTCGAAGTTGTGAACGTGGAGCTCGTGAAGTCTTCTCTTTTCCGAGTCTCTGAAGCCGTTCCCGCACACCGAACAGAGGAAGTGGCGGCCGTTGTGTGCGTGTGAGGCCGCGTGATTTCGGGGCACCAGAGCGAACGGAATCTCGCACCCCTCGCAGTTCTGAAACACAAGAAGACGGCGGAATGATAGAAGGGATTGATGAACGCACCTCGTTCGTATGATTCGATCGCTTCGCAGCGGAAGCAGACGGTCGTTCGGGTTCACACGCGGATTGATCGGTCGGCTCATCGCTTGACTTCTCGCTCGTTCGCTCGAGATTTGCCCTGGGCGCCTGCAAAAAAGAAAGAAGATAAAGAGGCCGGTTGTCCCTCACTTCGACTTCTGCCTGCTCTCCGTGTGTATCTTCCGCGTAGCGATTGTAGTCGTGAACCTCACGTTCGTGACGATCTCGATCAGGCACCTTCGCCATGAAGGCGCCGCACACGTCGCATTTGTGGCCGGACGTGTTCGCATGAGCGCGTTCGTGCTGCCACAGATTGCGTGCCGGATATTCGACGCCGCAGTAGCGACAGGCTCGCTGAAACGAATGACTGACTGACGGGACGCAGCGAGTAGAAATCGACCTTCTTGCACGTACGCTTGACTGAAGTCCCGCTTGTTTCTTGCTGTCCGTCCTGCTCATCTCGAAAACGGTCAAAGTTGTGCTTTGTGCGCTCGTGCCGATTGCGAGTGTGCGTTCGTTGAAAACGGGAGGTGCACAGCAAGCACTGGTGCCCCGTGGTGGCCGAGTGAGTGCGCAGGTGAGCGGCACGGCTGTGCGGCGGGAAGTTCAACGAGCAGTGCGGACACTTCCACTGAAATGAGCGGACAAGAAATAGAACAAGCATCACGGACTGTTACCAGGACATCGTTCCTTTCCATAGTCTAAATTAAGAGTAATAAAAATCAAGACCAAAAGCTAGACACTCACCGTCGTCTTGCGCCCCAGAAGCAGCCAATGTCTCCATCGAGCAGTTTGGCGAAAGTATTTGTGTCGACGCCGTTCGTGTTGGTTGCGGGTGTTCGGCCGACGGAACTTTATTCCGCACTTCGCACACGAGTAGTCGCCTTGGGCCGAGTGGCTGCGTTCGTGACGGGCCCACACGTTCGCCGCGACTTCCAAGCCGCAGTGTCGACAGATCGCCTGCAATTGGGGCGCATAAAATCAGCGAAGAAATTGACGAAAGCCCCACTTTTAGCAGCCCCTTTTTACTCGAAGAAAGGACCGACGGCTCGGCGACCGCTGCAGGTTCTTCCGCATTCGATTTGGACCGAGGGGCAGGCGCCATGGCGGGCCCTAGTCGCTTCCAATCAAATTCGAGACTTGGACGCGCTGAAATCAAAATGAACAAGCAGAAGGACGCGGTGTTCCCGCCCGAGCACAACGGCGGCGACGGCGGAAAAAAGCGTTCGCCCGGCCGGCAGGCGGCCGCCGCTTCGTTTTGCGGTCCATTGGGCCGGCCGGTCGCTCGTCGCTCTCCTCCCCTTGCGCGGGCATTCGAACGGCCGCGCAAATCGCTTCTCCGCGCCCATTTGGCGTGCGGAAAGCGAGCAGCAGATGTGTGCGTGCATTCCGATGCCCACACGTCCTTTCGGATCGCAAGATGCGTGGAAACAGAAGCCAATTACCTCTCTGGTTGTTTAAAGTACGTAGACGACAGACAAAGAACCGGCCAGAAGAATATCTTTTAGCGCGTGCTGCTGGTTTTTCTTCCTCGTGCCAATTACAAACCCTCAAAAGCCGAACGGAACACCCGCTTCTTTGCTCGCTCAACGCGACCATCGAGAGGAAGATCAAAGGGAGCGGCCGGCATTTGTCATAGAATTTGATCGCGAGCTTGTCGAGTCGTGACGCGTGCCCACGGCGTGCAAGTGATAACGCCGCTCGCACTCGCGAAAAGGATTGATGCGAGGATTGAGGCGACAAAATGAGCTCGAATTGAACATTTTGCTCATTTGATCGATTCATCGGCCTCGATTCACGAGTTCGCTTTAAACGATGCCTTCTTTCCTCCAATTTCCGTTGGAGGCTTTCCTTCTCTTGAGTGCCGCTTTGGAGAACTGTGCGCAAAAATTCGTGCCCATCGAATTCCAATTCTATTCCGGCGGTGAGCAGTCGCCTTGAGTCTTCCCACTGCTTGTTGTTGGTTTCAGGATGGTTCGATGTGTGCGTTGGAACGCCCGTGCAAGGGATCCAAGCGACCTTCGACCTGTTCGAGCGGGACCTGCTTGTCGTCGACCATCACTGCGGCGAGCAACGCACGGACTGTCCCCGCTATTGCGAAGACGGTAGGCAAATCCACTCGACTACGGAGCATTCGACTAACAGTGTGCGTTTAGTCCTCTTCTTCACGATCTTCTGCCCGCCGGCCTGCGATCCCGCCCGCTCGGACATCACGCGCGCCCGGTACTGCGGCGGCCCGACGGTGGTGTCGCTTTTTTGGGCGGAGAACTCGACGACGTTCGTCGAAGCGGAGCCGCCGAAGCGGTGGATGTTCCGAGCGCAGAACTACGACGAATCCACGGGCAGCTGGGCGACGGAGACGGTCGGCTTCTCGCCGTCGTACCATTGGTCTCGCGTCCCGAACGTTCGCTTCGTACGCGTCGAGTACACGGACAGTCGGTGAGTGCTGGGGCTTCAGAGGAAAGGTTGGACGGCACAGTCGATTAAAGCAAGAGGATTCCAAGAAAGAAATCCGCCCACCTGCGGCAGCTTCGAATCCGAAATTTTCGTTTGATTCGTTGAGTCTTACGGTCTTCCGTCGCTTCTCTAGCCCAAATAAACGACAGCTTTCGAGCTGTTGGTTTCCAGCGAGGTTGAGGGCATTCGCTAGAGAAACAAGGCCTCACTTTATTCCCAAACAATCACTATTCAACAACAATCGGACTTCTGCCCGTTAGAAGACGTGAATTCCGCGAGCGACGAGCGACTGACGGTCAGCGGCGATTTCTGAAAGCAACAAGGAGCAGGATGAGAGCGCTCCCTGAACTCACGCTCACGGTCGGCAGCGGGGGTGAGGAGCAGGGCGGACGTGATGCCAACGGCGGGGAGCACATCGGCAGCGAACTCGTTAAAGGTCAGCTCGCCGGCCATCGCTTCTTGCAACCGTCGGCCCACTTCTCCCGCGTCCTCCTTCACGAACAAGTGGGCGAAGGCGCGCCGGTCGGCCGTCGGCGGCAGCTCCCAGCGCGTCATCGGAGCGGAGCAAACGGGCGCCGGCAAGTGCGGGAGCTCCGCGAAGACCGCTGAGTTCGTTCGGAGTACGAGGATCTTCGCGTTCTGATCGTCGCGCCAGACTTCGGGCATCAAAATCCCGAATTTTGAGCGATGCTGGAAGGAAGAAGGATGAACGGAAGGCAAGGGCGGACTCACGTGTTCGAAATCGCAGTAGAGGAGCTGCGGCTTCTTCAACTCCACAGCGAGAGCGAGCCACGGGCTGCGTTTGGCGATCGCCGAATGGACGCGCGGCGGCTGCGCGTGAGCGACCTCTTCTGCTTGCGGCGCCTCCTGCGGCTGCGGCGATTCTTGGGGCGCACAGAGGGCGGTCGGAGCGGCCACTTCTTCCGCACCAGTCAGCGTGCGAGTCGACTGCCGGTCGTGATCACTCGCCGGCTGTTCGATCGCCTCCTCCGTCGGTTGGTGGTCCGCCTCCTCCGTGGACTCCTCATCGCTCAACGCTTCTCCAGCCTCGTACATTGACTCGTCGCCCGATTGCTCGGCTTCTCGGTTGGGCGCCTGAAAGAAGGAAGAAGAGTTGACGACGCGAATCGGTGCCCACCTCGACTGCTGCTTGTTCTTCGTCGACTCCCGGCGCATAGCGATTGTAGGCGTGCACGTTCTGCTCGTGGCGGTCGCGTTTGTAGCGCTCCGAGTAGAACGCTCCGCACAGTCCGCACTGGTAGTTGGAAGTCTTCAAGTGGGCCTGTTCGTGTCGCGACAAGTTGAACACGACAATCTCGACGCCGCAGTATCGACAGGGACGCTGAAACGAGAGCGTGGAAGGAGAAAACAACGGTAAACGCCGACCTTTACGAGAGAGAGTCGACGCGAAGCGCTTGCAGTTTCAGCCGGATTTGTTGTTCCGTCTTCCTCGTGCGTGTAGCCTGTTTGTCCTTTTCGTGCGCCAATCGCTCGCGATTTTGTTTGAAGCGCGAAGTGCACAGGCGGCACTGGAAACGGCCGGTGGAGAAGTGAGTGCGCAGATGAGCGGCTCGGCGGTGCGGCGGATAGGACAGGTTGCAGTGCGGGCATCGTCACTGGAAACAAAGAGAAAGGAGTGCAACGAAAGCCGTTGGGCGCTCACTTGCCCGTCGTGTCCGTCGCTCGACTGAAATCCGCAGAAATCGAAGACGTTTGGCGACGAGTGGACTCACGTTCGTCGGCAAACCCGAAGGCTGCCAATGCTTCCAGCGGTAGGTGTGCCGGAAGTAATTGTGCACCTGCCGCTCGTGCTTGTTCCGATCACGCGCCAGCGCGAACGTCGCTCCGCATTGGGCACACAAGACCGCCTGCAATCAAACGGATGAAATGGGCAAAAAATCGGGGGAATTCTCACCTTTTGCCGACTGCTGTTTGGTTGACGGTCAGGAGACGCAGTGGTTGCTGGAGGTCGGCGGCCGTTCGCTTTGGAGCGAGTGGTGGGCGCCATTCTGTGCACCAAGCGTTCGCAACCGAACCGATCCTGCTGGACGCCCTGCAACCGAAATGAACGAGCGGAAAGCGGAACGCGGCGTCCCCTGCCCGACCACAACGCGGAGACGACGGAAAAAGCGTTCCCCCGGCCGGCAGACGGCCGCCGCTTCCTTTTGGCGAGCGATCGAACCGGTCGGCCTTTCGTCTCACTCCTCTCTTTGCGGAGGCAATTCGAACGGCCGCCCAAATCGCTTCGCGCCGCTCGTTTTCGTTCGAAAAAGCAAGCCGCAGATGTGCGCGTGCATTCCAATGGCAAGACTTCTCGCTTGCTGTCCAAAATATGAGGCGAGTGACTCACGATTGCCTCTCGTAAACAACGGGCAAACTCCATTCTAAGCGGCAAATACATATCGTTGATTTCACTGGGAAAAAAACAAATCATTGCAACTGGAGAATTGCTCAATCAAATCAACCGCATTTATCGTCCGCGTCTTCGTTTTCTTGTGCGTTTGGATAAACGCCGCCGCTTGCCGATCGTCTGCCAGGTCAACTTGAACTTCTCTTCAATCCGAGGAATGCTCATTGTCAGTCCGTTCCCTGGTGCTTTCAGTCCTGATGGGACGCATGTTCTTTGTGGACGTCGTGGAAGGCGCCTTCGTGCAGAAGTTCTTGTGTTGATCACACCGATCATTCTTCCGCAGAACCAGAGAACCGAAGAGTCAAACACAAAGACATTTTATTCAGCAGGAACGAGAGTGGAAAAAAGTCAACAATGAACCCCCCTTTACACGTTTGATCGCTCACGACGCTCAGCCGTAACTAACGAACACAAAACTCAGTTCCATCTTGTCTGTACGCCATGCGCGCACGTAAGAGATCCTCGATCCCCAGTTTCCGAGTTGCTCGACCAACTCGACGTCGAACTCCTCGGCGTGGAGCGTGAATTCCGGTCGTTCGGCGAAGAACTCCCGCTCCGCCTGCACGGGGTGCGGCCCGTAGAAATGAACGCTAAGACCAACCGACGGGATGCCCGCTTCTTTTGCGCACTCGGCGAGGCGAGTGGCGCGTTCGATCAAGCGGTCCAGCGTCCGGCCAAATTGAGGCCATTGATTCTGTTGAAAAGAACAATAAACGGAGCAAACAAAGGATCACGTACTTGGAATGCGTGAGCGGAGATCCTGCCCAGAATGATTCGAAGCCGGAAGTGGTCGTTCAACGAACGAAGATTCTCGAACGCCAAGCGAGCAGTTTGGGCGTCCTCTTCAGTCCACAGCCGATGGCAGAAAGCGCGCACATCCGCTTGGACGAAGCCAAGCAATGGACTCATCGCGTCCAACCCGTCTGTCTTGTAAAGGTCTACGACCACCCGCTTCACCGTTTTGTTTTGTTCGAAGCTGCAACGAAGAGGTCAACCGGGTCTCCCACTTACTTTAGCTTACCGCCCATTCTCTGCGATCTGTAAGAGATCTCGTTGCAGTTCGATCACACGGGCGCGCACGCGGAAGAGAGGGGCGAGACCTGAAGTCATCCATTCATTCGCCAATCGATCGAATGAACGTACAAGTCCGTTCTTTCCACCTCAAGACAAAGCGCACTCTTTCCATCACGGGCGACTGCTGTCTGTTCGCAAAGAGGAAGCAGGTCTTGTGCAAAACCGAGGAGAAGCGGGCGATCTTCGGCGGCAAGAAGTCGCGTAGCAAGTGGACGATCCACGGCGACTCGTTTTGCGACCAAAACTCCACTTCGATTGACTCCGAATTCCCGAAGCCTAAAGAAGCAGGAATACTTGAGAAGAAATAAAGAACTCACTTTGGATGGTTGCCAAGACCTCGGCCCAAACGCGAAGCGTCTCGAAGGTCGGCTCTTCTGGAGGGTAGATCACGACGGAGAACCGCCGAACTTCGCGTCGCGCCAGCGTCAAAAATCGCACGATCGAAGCGAGAGTCGCGTTCTTGTGCGGCAGGAGCAGGTACAAGCTGCGTGCCGAAGCGCCGCTCGCATAAGGGGACCTTCCGCTGCCCAACATGAGCGACGTTCCATTTGCCCGTCCTCGTTTCTCGCTGGGAGTGAAGAAGACCGCGGAAAACGAGCGGCAGCAGAAGAACATCCGAAGCGTACGCAATCGAAGGGCAGCACGAGCTGGGAAGTAGTTCGGCGCATTTTCGGGGTCGTTGTGCGGCAGCTGCAGGCCCAACGCCTGCACCATCAGTGCGCGACGAACGTCCGCCTTCAATTTCGGCTTGGACTTCGGCCGGATTCGCTGGTCGACCTCCAGGACTTTAGACTTCACGGCGCCCATCGGATGCCTAAAACGAGAGCGAACGTTAGAAAAGGAAAGCAGCTGTGGGGAGGGAGGCGCGCGAGTTGACTGCGCGGTCGCTCGCTCAAACGCGTGGCTGGACGCAGCTGTTTGTGTTCGAACCCAAGCCGCGTTCACCTCTGATCTTTCCGTCGCCCGGTCGCTTCTCACCTGCTGGAGAGCGGGCTTGGATGAGCGACGGCATGACCCGCCGACCTCCGATCTTGGAGCAGTCCAAAGTTCATTTGGTGACCTGCTTGACTACGCAGGGTCGTGTTTGCAAGGTCAGGCTCGTTTGCTCGACTTTTTTCAGAGCCTGACGGCGCAGAGGACTCCACATTCAAATCAAAAAGCGGATGCGAGCCACGAGCGACTCAATTTTTCGTCATCGCTTCGTCGTTCAGGGGTCACGGAGTCGACTGATGGTCGCGCGAGGAAACGAAGAGGGGACGCTCTCAACGAGGCGCAATTCAACGATTTTCAACGCGATCCACGAGACTGCTGTTTATTCAGTTCCGATCGCAAAGGAGAACAAAGTCGAAATCAACGGCCTCGGTACGCGACGTCCACACGCAAACGACCTCTCGACCAGAGAACTCGCGGACGATGCGGGACAATTCCTGCGAGTCTTCCAGTTCCTCGAACGGTTGGTCGGCGAAGTAGTCGCTCGCAGCGGACAGCAATCGTTCGTGGGCGGCCTAAACGAGCGGTGAGTAAGAGTGAAAAGAAAAGAACGTACGGAAGCTGTGTGGGGATCGGGTAAGACGAGCACCTCGCGGATCCGCAGCTTCGAGATGCCCGCTTCGGCCGCAAAGCCGACGAGTTGGAAGCCGCGGGCGGTCGCGTTCATCAACATCACGTAAAACTTCCACGTGTTCTCCTAAACACCCAAGGATTCTAGCTGTAAAGACTTTAAAGACCCACTTACAACAAAAACCTCAAGCGGGACGCTCGGAAAAACGAGCTGAAGATCGAACTCGTCGTTCAACGTGCGGAGGTTCTTGAACGCTGCCCGCAGCTCGAGCGTTTTGGGTTTGCTCCACCCGAGATCATTCAACGAAATCAACACGAATGACGACCGATAGTCGTCCGTCGTTAGCTTCACGTGCAATTCTTTCAGGGATTGGTTTCGCTTGAACCTGAAGAAAGGAGTATCGTGTGTTCGCTCGCACTTGAACTTACAGTCCGTGAGCGGCGATTGCGGGCAGGCAATCGTTGATCTCCATTACAAGAGCGGGCGTGCGGAAGAACGGAACGAGGTCTGAAGAAAGCTATCGATCGGTTTGCTTGAAGTAAAAAAAACGTACATGGCTGCTCGTTGGAACAAAGCTCAATTTGTGCCGCATTTACACTCGCCGGCGGCCTTTGGAACAAAAGGAAATCGTGCGCACGATTCGAACAAAATATCTCGATTTTCGCCGGCAGGAAGTCGCGCACCAAGTGGACCATCCACGACGATTTGTGGCTTCGTTTGATTCCGATTGACACGGATTCCAGCTGTTCGAGGGCTAAACAAAATCGTGGTCAATGGATGAGAAGGATGCACTCACAATTCAGGAAGGACAGGATTTTCGCCCAGTTGCGGAGGCCTTCGGCAGTCGGCTGTGCCTCGGATAAGATGCTCACGTTCAGCTTCCGCGATTCGGTTTGTCCCAAAAGCAGAAGCCGTTGCAGCGACTCGACGGTCATGTCCACGGCTTGCAGCAGCAAACTGCGCGGTTTGGAGACGGCGGAAGCCAAGGCGACTGTTGAGTCGGCCAGGATCAGCGAAGGCGCCCCTGCGCTCGTTCGTTTCGCGCTTGATGTGAAGAAAACAGTGGAGAACGCGCGGCAGCAGAAGAAGATCCGCAGGGCGCGCAGGCGAAGAGCCGCACGAGCTTGCGGGATGTTCGGCGCGTCTTCAGGATCGTTGTGGTCCAACGCCGTGCTCAACGCTTGCCGCATCAAGGCGCGACGGACGTCCGCCTTGATCTTCGGCTGGGGCTTCGACGGCAGTACAGGCTCCTCCACGTTCTGAACCTTTGCCTTCTTGCTCTTCGGTGCGGCCATCTGCTCTACTTTTCGCTTGAGCTCGCGGCGGGTCATCGAGCGCGTCTTGCGGGGCGACATCTCCTGCAAATAAATCGATGAGTCAAGGAGGGAACGAACGGGAGAAAGAGTCGTTTGCAGCGAATGAGTGCAATGGATCTTCGCGCTTTCCGCGGGACCTCACTCGCTTTTACATTCCCAGGTCGCCCTGTAGGTCGCTGTGGGAAAAGTGGGGAGGGCGCAACTCGGCTTCCCGCGGACGCAATCAGAGACCGACGACCAAACGACCAATCGGCCGCGCAGTCAAGGGTTCCCACGGGTTTTGAACTGCAGGAAGAGGTCAGCTGTGATCGTGAGACAAATTTCACCTAACGCACGTGTTGACGCAACAATCACAGAAACAGGCCCCTATCGATTGCCCAGCCGTGTTCGACGAGAGAACACCCGAAAGAAGGCCATATTTGAATGCCGATCGAACGTCAAACAAAAGCAGTGCTCCTCACCCCACCCATCATCTCTCCACTTCGCTCCCACCGGTCGCTGCACGAAATGAAGGCGGCAGTTTGGACGTTCGTTTTGCTTGCGGCCGCATTGATGATCGCCGCGTCTTCGACGACGGAAGGTGATCGTGAGTTCTCCTCCTTTCGTCCACCCACTCCTCGCTTCGCTCCAGCCTCCACACCGGCGCCGCTAAAGCCGGGCGAATTTGAGGACCGCCGCTTCCTCGGCTGCTGCACGGACGCCTGCTGCGAGTGGTCGTGCATGGATCGAGGCGCCGTCGTCGGGCGGGAGGAGCGCGCGGCGCCCGCCGGACGCCTCACGAACGCCACCGAATGTCTGTGCGCGTGCACTTGGATCCCCAAGTAGTCCCCCGATGGTGTACGAAATAAACAGTCGATCCACCTTTCTTGGTGGACCTACGACACACTTGTTCGAATGCTCGTACAAAATAGCGCGTTTGGTTCATGCTCACTTGATTTACCGCCTCCAAACGCAAGTGATCGATTAAGCATGCTTTTCGCCTCTCAAACAAGCGATCCCTTTTGCGTCGTTCGTTCATTCGTTCGTACAATTAATAAAACAATGGTCAAACATGATTTTCCGTAAGTTCGTGCATCGATCGGCTACTGACCGGGCCACTTAAGGGCACCTGCAAACGATCGATAGAACTGTGAAATGGGTGAAATGTTTGAGAAACTTGCCCATGTTGATGGGCGTCGCCTTGACCCAAAGGGCTTTAGCGATTCGTTTCGGAAGTGCAGCGCCCGCGTTCACGGCAACACTGTTCGCTCGGAGATTGAGGTTGCCGGCGCCCTCGTTGACGAAGAACGGCTGCGCGGCCTGATTGCGGATGTCGATGGACGGGGGCGCCTTGTCGAAGCCGCTGGCCGCCACGAATCCCGCGTGATAGACGAACGTCTGGTTGCCCCTGCAATCCTTCGATCACTCCGCCCTTTCGTCGCGTAACTCACCATCCGAACGGCCGCGTGCCGCTGGCGTTCCGCTGGAAGTAGCCGTTGTGGTCGAAGATGCCGAAGGTCGTCGCGATATCCGCCTGAGTGGCCGCCATCACGCTCACTTGTCGCTCGAGGTTGTCCCCCCGTAAACGGCGCTAACCGGTGAGTCTGTCAGTCCCCTCCGCACCTCCAACTTTTAGCGCTTTGCTCCAATCGATCTGAAATTTTTTCTGGCTAGAGGAAGTCGCCTGCGCGAAATCCGAAAATGTGCATTTCGACCGCTGGCGGGCACGTTCAACGTTCCGTGCCGACGTTCCGCATCGTACCGTTCTGCCCGACCGGCCGAATTCACCCGCCCTGTGGACGAAAAGATGCGCCTTGGAACGAGGAACATTTCACCAGTTGACCGCGTCATCAAGAAATGTTGTTGAAGAAAGTTATGATCGCTCAAAGTCGCAAAAGTCGAGCGGAAAATCGAAGAGGTCCACACTCGGAGGCGCCGTTCTCGACGCTCCGAATTTTTTTCAAAAAACTAAAAATAATCCAATCTAGAAAAAGGTCTTGCGCATTTTTCCAGCTAAATTTCGTGTTTATGAAAGGTCGATTTCGCAACGAGAAATTCGACCTAAAATTGTGTGTCGGTTTGAAAACTTCGGCGAATTTCAACCTCGTCGTTCTCATCGCGCACTTGACGTTATGGCGTGAATGTGGGCTCGTTGGAAAGAGCAGTTTTCGGACTTTCCAGCGAACTGCATTTTGTTGTTGTTCTTGGCCCACTTGGCCACTGCGGCTCACGCGAACCACACCCCTGATATCACGCAAACAGCGGGCGGGTTTGGCCGTGAGTGGACGGATTCTCCTGAAACGTGGCAGAAACGTCTAACACATAGTTGCTCTTCGAATCACCGTTTCAGACTTTTCAAACGTTTGGCTGTCGAGGAGTAATAAATCGTTTTGTAGTGGAAGCCTGCAATTCGGGTTAGCGGCAGGTTTTTTCGGTTACCGCTACCGCTATTCACTTCTTTCCGTTTGCTAGCATCAAAACAGACTGCTGGGCATCGTTTGTCGATAATGGACAGCACTTTGCGCGACGTAGCTCTTAAATACTGCACTTGCGAGCGGTCCTCGCTATTCGCGTCCGTTTTTCTTGGCGCCGTAGGGGCAGAATCAACTGAGGAGGCAGTTTTGTTTAGAAACAAATCATTTGTGTCGTGTTTCAATCGAAGCCGAACGTCTGTAAGCGCGACTCGGCGCGTTCTCGTAGCAACGAGCACTTGGATTGTCAAACAGCGTCGACAAAAATATTCGATACGCACCAGCCTAACGACTCCCCCAGCTGGGGACGGCGCGAAGCGCCGTCACACGCTGGTTCGAAAAAAGGTTGTTGCGAACGCGAAGAAGCGAGTTCTTCGCGGGCGCCACCGCCGTGATGACCAGCCCCTGCTTGTTGCCCACGAAATCGTTGTTGTAGACGAACGCCAGTGGGCACGAGATGACGTGCAATCCGATCGCGTTGTTCACCGCAACGTTGGACGCGAACACGCTGTCGTTGGCGTGCGCAAACACGAAGCCGGCGAGCGTGTTGCCTTGGGCGAGGTTGCGAATGACCGAAGCCGGAAAGTCGGCCGACACGCGTAGTCCGTTCGCCCCGTTCAACTCGAAGCGGTTTGAGTCGGCGCGGAAGGAGGCCTCAATCGCATAGCCGATGTCCGCCGCCGCCAACAGGCACGAGTCGCCCGTGCACGCCGCGAAGTTCGACGCTCGGGCGAAGTTGAAGCTCACCGTGTTCGAAAGAAGCAACGAACCGGTCGCTCTAAAGGAGGCGAGCATGTGAATGAACGTCGCCCACTCACTTCTTGCCGTAAATCCCGCGCCATCCGTTGTAGTTGATCGTGCTGTTTTGAACGACGTGGTACGAACTGTTTAACATCACCGCATCGCCCGCATTTTGGACGAACGAACAGAAATAGAAGGACGAGTGTTGCCCGTTCGCGATCACCGCTCCGCGGCCCAAATGACTTCCGTAGTGCGCGAAACCGATGCCGTCGATGCTCGCCGTGCTGCCGAGCGAAAATGCGCTCTCCTGCACGCTCACTTCCACCGTGCGGCCGGTGGGGTCGCTGCCGATCACGAGCCGGCCGGCGGCGTTGTCCACGAAAAACGTGCCCGCTTTCACGTCGCTCTCCGCACCAACCTGCAACGGGAATTAGTTGAATAAGAGTTGGAGAGCGTACTTGAGTCAACGGCTCGCCTCCGACGAACACCTGCTCCGGCCGGCATTTGAAGCCGGTGTCGTCCAGCTGCGCGCAGGCGGCGTCCGGTTGGTAGGCGGCAAACGGGTTGTTCCACTCGACTGCCCAGTTGGCGCCCCGCTTCGTCCACCCGTCGACCGGCACGGAGCCGAGCAGGTAGACCTGCTCGTGCGGGAACGCTTGGATCCGTACCGGCTTCGAGATTTCGCCCAGCGAGATGTTGTAGTAGAGACCGCCTCGCATGACGATCCGCACGCCCGTCTCCGCTCGTTCGATGGCCGTCCGGAGATTGCGGAGCGGAACGCCTCGAGTGCCCGTGTTCGCGTCGTCTCCGTCTAGCGAAACGTAGAGGACTTGATCGTACGGGGGCTCGAGGTTCCGGTCTGGCACGGGATACTTCGTCACGTTGAACGAGTGCGCCAGCGGCAGGAGGAGCAGAAGCAGGCAGGCGCGAATCATCTTTGGCGGGCAGAAGGCAGAACGGACTGAATTGCTTTCGACTCTCGTGTACCGGCTTTTATGCTGCGCACTGGGCTACCGAAAGACGAGAACTTTCCACATAATGCCGCAGTTTTCCACTGCTGGGCGGGGTTTTTGCGTGCGAACGCGTCGGGTTCAACGTAGATCAACAACGAACCGCGAAAAGCGCATTTCTTCTTGTTGGTTTATGATAATCAAGGATCAACATGTTTTAACGTGCTCGGAATTCCCGTTTCTTTTTTCATTTCGCTGCAATCACAGGCCCGAACACGCGTGTAATCCGCTCAGCGGATCGTTGTTGCTCGCCACCCACTCCTTGTCCAAATGCACACGAACCCCGGTGGTTGCAAAGCAGCCCGCGATTGCCGGCGATTGAACTACCGTATTTCCTCTAATTGAACCGCCGATTAGACGCTGCCATCTTCGGCAAAAAGCAGAGCGGACTGAACTGCTGTGAAATCCCGTCTGCCGGCTTTTATGCTGCGAATTGGATTACCGAAGGACGGGAATTTTCGACTCAGTTTCCACTGGTGGGCAGGTTTGCGTACGAATCCGGAGAGTTCAAGAGAGACCAGCAGCGACAGTCAAAAAGCGCCTCTTTTTCTTGTTGCTTCATGAAAGCTCGTTTATCTCATTCAATCCAAAACGAATAGTTGTTCTCGCTCAATCCAACCACATTTCGTCGAGATCTCCAATCCACAGGTTCGTGACCTCGCCGCCGTCGTACAGTCGGCCGTCGACGAACAGCGGCACGCCTTTGTATCGGAGGTCGGCAAAAGGCTGCGAGAAGACGGCTTTCATTTCGGTCTGAACAAACGATGCATGAATTCGCCAGCACGGCCACTCACTTTCGAAGCGATTCGATTCGTTGCAACCGCCGAGCAAAGCGATTGGGCAAAGCGGAATCCCCGTTGTTTGGCCAACTTCAGCGACTCCGCCACAGCTTCTCGGCCAGTTTGTTCCTGCAAGTGGAATAAGCGGCCCGCTAAAACGAAGGAGCACCCGCAATAGTCCGGATGAACGCCGAGGTGGTAGAGGACGAACAGCTCGGAGCAATCCGCCGGCAGTTTCTGCGGAACGATTGCGATGAAGCGGGAGAAGTACGCGCGGAAGACGGCGTGCTTGAAGCTCAATCCGTCTGCCATTGCAGCGTCGATTTCTGCAACAATGTGAGTGAAATAGAACCTCGTGTTCTTCGGCGAACGAACCAGCAGTGTAGTCCTGCTTCGGTTCTTCGGAAACCGTCGCGCCGTGAGTGATCGCCCGCCGTATGTTGATCACTACGCCGCACAACTTCCCCTCGTCCAGCGCCAACAGCGTCAATCCATCAGCGATGAGGTCGACGGTGAATTCGGCGGCTTTTCGGTCGTCTTCTTCTTTCGAGCACTCTGAAACACGACGAGGCAATTCGCAGCTGCAAGGAAGCTTACGAATCGTGCGCCTCATGGGCAATTGTCGAACGTATTCGTTGCGCATGAAGCGTTGAATCACGGGGTGATCTTCGACGTCCGCCACAACGATTTGTACCGAACGGCCGAGGCGTGGGAGAACGAAAGCGGGATCGACGACCTTCCGTTCCCGTTTTTCCAGTCGGTAGACATCGGGCAGTTGCACGGGCTAGAAGACGGAAGCAATCGCAAGAAGAAGACGATGAGCGGCTTACCTGAATCCGAATTTCGTCCAACAACGGCGCGATTTCTCGCAACGAGCCGAACATCAGGTTCGCTTCCCGCGAGCCGTCCCGCAGCACCTCGCCGAAGACCGGTCGGCCGTTGGCGCAGAAGTTCGCGTACGGGATCGTGCAGATCGAGTTCATTCCGAACTGCAACCATGTGTGTGAGGGGTCCATGTTAGCATCAATTAATCGAAGCTCTAACTGCTCTGCTTCAACACCTTCCGCAGCTGGACGAACCTTCTTTGCGATGGCGGTGGACGCACGGGCCGAACATCCGCTCTCGACGAACCGAAAGCCCGAACGACGCGCCAGATCCAAACTCTCGAACCACAGCCGCTTGCCAAGTCCCGACCTAAACAGTCCAATTATTCAAGCTTCAACGCCTGCTTGCCCCTGGTAGTCGGGGAGGAGGCTGAAGAAGTCGATGCGAAAGAACTCGTCGCAGTCGTCGGGCAGGTGGTTCGGCGTCCACGACTCCAGTTCGTCCACGAACACCTCGATTTTACGCGCGCCCAGGCTGCCAGCCGTCAAAGCGGCGATTTCTGAACCAAAGTGAGCAATCGACTGATTTCTTCTCTCCACTCACTCTCAGCATAGTCGTCGAGCAACGGAGCCGTTCGTTTGGGTCCTTTGCGAACGGCGATTCCGCTCACCACACCGACGATCTCGAAGCAGTCGGTGGCGAGAATCGTGAACGGCCGCTCCACGCACTCGCTCACCAGCGGGGCGTAGCGTTCGTGCAGCTCTTCGGCCGTCAATCCTACGCGCACCGATCAAAATAATGAGTCGTTTTGATCCCCTACTCTCACAACAACCCACCCGAATCCCGCCGGACTCACCGGCGGCAACGTCGAGCGGCTCCTCGGCGGCGAATCGATCGCAAATGTAATCCGTGAGGATTTCGGCGTCCTCCGGCTTCGCGATCACCAGTCGCACGGTCGTGTCCAGCTTCGGCACGTAGAACGACTCGAAGACGGTTTCTCGCCGCGCTTGCGGAAGGACGTACTTTGGAGTCATTCCGAATTCGTCGAGTGGAAACTGAAAGGAGCAGGTGAAATAATGAGCGGAAATAATCGAACGATCTGTTTACGCGGCAGTTTCAAGAACAAAATAGACGCAAAAGAAAGTATAAACAAAGAAAATAAGTTCTCGTGAAGGCATAGAAGCCCGCAAACAGGGATTTCGCTCGTTAAACCGCATAAAGCAACCGATTTTCGATAAATAATCGCCCGCCTCGAAGCGAAAAAGCGAGCAGACGTTTGCTTGCGTGCGGAGCGATCTTTAATCGAGCGACAAACGCATTTGCTCGCTTGCTTCTTCCGCTGATTTTGAGCAGACGACCCACCAGTCTGCACCGCTTTTTGTTTGCGGGTTTAATAATCGCGGCAGTTGGTGAGGCAGGCGGTCTGTGGCCCGCGCGGGCCCGCGGCTGGTCTGAACCATCGCCTTCGTTTTGATTCTTCCCGCTTTTTCATCCGAACACAAGCGGAAGAACGACGTCAATCGAGAGCTCGACGCCTTTTGACCAAAAGCAAAAAATGTCAATCGTTGTCGTTTGTCGCTCATGCCTAGACTAATGTACGAAAAGAACGTTTGTTCTTTCAAGTCGCTAGTTGTGGTTCTTTCCAACTTTTGAAACTAGCGTCACTGTCGCTTCTACACAGCATGATCCGTTTAATTATGCTCTATATTTCCCGATTCAAATGAAAGGATTTAAGTGGAAGCCGGTCCGTCGTCGTGGGGCAGCTTCAAGCAGACGGTCTTCTGTTCGGTGAAGAAGTGGATCGAATCTTCGGTGCCCTCGCGGCCGGTTCCCGATTGCTTGGTGCCGCCGAACGGCATGCGGAGGTCGCGCACAAGCCAACAGTTGCACCAGACGGTGCCCACGCGCAGGCGATTCGCCACAGCGAGCAGGTTGTCCGCCGAGCGGGACCAAACCGAAGCGGAGAGTCCGTAGTCGACGGCGTTCGCCAACTCGACCGCTTCGGCCGCCGTGCTGAAGCGCGCCACGACGACCACCGGCCCGAAGATCTCTTCGGTGAACAGGCGGTCGCCGGGCGGCACTTCGGAGATTATCGTCGGGGCGATGAAGTGGCCCTGAACTTCAGCTTTGATCCGTTCCTCTTCCTTCCATCCACCTTCTCCAGTCGACCGCCCAACTGCAGCTCCCCACCGCAGTGGATCGTGTAGGCCCGTTCGCGCGCGTACCGAATGTAGCCGGCCACTTTGTCGAAGTGCGCCCGACTGATCAGGGCGCCGTAGAACGAGTCGGCGTCCAACGGATCGCCCACTTTGATCTGCAAACAAACGGTTCATTCCTTCCATTCGACCGAAAGAACACACTTGTTTCGCCTCGAAGACCAGCCGCTCGAGGAAACGGTCGTGGATCGGGCCCTGCACGTACAGCCGACTCGTGCACAGGCAGATTTCGCCCTGGTTGGCGAAACACGAGCGAACGATCGTCGGGATCACCTCGTCCAGGCACACGTCCTCGAACACGACGCCAGCGTTCTTCCCGCCCAACTCCAGCGACAGCTTCTTGTGGGCGGGCGCGGCGAGTGCGGCGATCCGCCGTCCCACCGGTGTGGAGCCCGTGAACGAGATCAGGTTCACCTAAAAGGAAAGTGAATGGTTGCGGTTGCTTCATCTTGTTTTTTGGACGAGTTGGTCTTTTGTACTAAACCAGCGTGTGACGGCGCTTCGCGCCGTCCCCAGCTGGGGGAGTCGTTAGACAGGTGCGTATCGAATGCTGTTGTCGACTTCGATAAACGAGTGCTCACTGGAACGGTAGAACGCTTAGTCGCGCTTCACTAAAGTTTGGGTTTTATTGAAAGTTTGCGAATTGTCAGTTTCGAGACAAAGACTGCCTACTTACTCCATTCTGCTCATAAGAGCCCAAGAAGAACAAAGGCGAACGGTTGAAGTCGCTTGCAAACGCGGGCTTTGGGCGTGGCTGTGCGCAGAACGTCATCAAACATTTGCGAACGTTGCTAAACAGTTTGTTTTGCTCCGAGCAAGCGGAAACAGTGAGTGCTGGTTGCGGCACACAATGAAGCCGACCGCAAAGCTAGAGTCCAGGCCCTCACTATAGAATGATCCATTACTCCTCGGCAAGCGATTGTTTGAAAAATCTGAAACGGCGGAATGATGGGCAACTAAGTGCTCGACATTTCTGCAAAGGTTCAGAAGAATTCGTCCACTCATGCCCGATCCCGCCCGGTATTTGCGCATTTTTAGGGGTCCGGTTCGCGTAAGCCGCAGTGGCCACGTGGACCAAGAACAACAAAACAATGCATACCGCCGAAAAGCCCGCATTCTGCGCTTTCAAATAAGCCTACACACGAGTTTCCACGCCCGACAGTCGACGAGAACGGCGAAATTAAAATTCGCCAGCTTTCGAACCGACACAAAATTTTCGGTCCATGAGCCTGAGCTTCCGGCAACTTCTAGTGACTCAAACGCCAGCTTAAAAGATGCGCAAGACCTTTTTCTAGATACGTTTTTTTTTGTTTGCCGAACAAAATTCCGGGAATCGAGAACGGCGCGTCCGAGTGTGGACCTCTTCGATTTCCCGCCTCGACCTTACGACTTTGGACGATCATAACTTTCTTCAACGACATTTTCTGATGATGCGGTCAACTTATAAGATGTTCCTCGTTTTAAGGCGCATCTTTTTGCCCACTGCGCGGATGGATTTGGCCGGGCGCGAAGAACGGTACGGCGCGGAACGTCGGCACGGAACGTTGAACGTGCTCGCCGGCGGTCGAAATGCACATTTTCGAACTTCGCGCATATGAGTTACTCTAGCCAGAAAAAATTTCAGATCGATTGGAGCAACGGCTAAAAAATTGAGGGGGCGGAGGGGACTGACAGACTCACCGGTTAGCGCCGTTTACGAGGGGAAAACGAGCTACTTCTGGATGGAAAGCAGCAGCTGATGCCCCCTCTTTCTTCTATTGACCACAACTTCCCAAAGACGCCCCAGACAACGCCCGCTATCCCACACCACACAACGTACACTCTCGTGCGAGCACATCGGCTCGCCGACCCGCGGCCCCGTCCCCAGCACCATGTTCACGACGCCGTTCGGAAATCCTGAACAAACGGAGGATTAAACAAAAGAAATCGAGCGGAGTGGACCGACCGGCCTCAACGAACGCGTGCATCAGCGCGTACGCGGTGGCCGAAGTCATTTCGCTCGGCTTGCAGACGACCGTGTTTCCGCAAGCAAGTGCTGGAGCCAGTTTGAAAGACAACTGGAGGGAAGCGGGTTGTTTGAGGAAAGAAGAAACGAAGGGGGACGAACCAAATAAAGCGGCAGGTTCCACGGACAAATCAACGCCGCCACTCCGATCGGGTCCTGCTTCACGTAGCTGACCGCCCGCACGGGCTGCTCGAGGAAGGCCGAGCTGCAAGCAAGCGGAAGGGTTGTGGACAAGAGTGAAGTACTCACGGATTCGTGTGGCATTGAATGGCGGCGGCGAACGTGCGGAAATTCTTCACACAACGCGGGATCTCGATTTGCCTTGAAATCGAACAAAATCGTAAAAGATTGAAAGCAGGTGGACGAACCGGGCCATCTGAACGGTCTTCCCCTGATCTCGGGACTCCAACTGAGCGAACGCCTCCAAGTTCTGCTCCACAATGTCCGCCACGCGGTTCAGCAACGCCGCTCGGTAGTCCGTGGACGTCTCCGACCATCTGCGAACAAAAGAAGGAATAAACAAATGAAATCAAGCTCCAATGGACTTCGGAAATGCGGAACGGGCGGCTCGAACCGCAGCGTCGACATCGGCGGCATCCGAATCGGCGACCTTCAGCCAAACGCGCCCACTGGCCGGCTCCTCGCTGTCCAGCCACTGATTTCCTTGCGGGTTCTCGAACTGCCCGTTCACGAAGTTCTTCGCGACCGGCTCCCGGTCGTCCAGCAGGTAGCGGAGAGCGTCGGCCGTCGAGCGCATCGCTGGCAATCGGCAACTGAAAGCAGAGCAAACGAACGTGTGGAATGATTTTGCAGACAATAACACGCGCTCGCTCGCCAGTCAACAGCCGAACGAACCGAGCGGTCGGCCGACCAGGGCGGAACGAACGAACTGATTTGATCGCCGCCCTGACCGTCGCCCCGTCGCTTTGCTCGTGCTGCGGCGGCCCGCCGACCTCCGATCTTTCCGCCCGGCGAGTGGTTTTCGTCGACAACACGCGCGAGCGATCAAACGTGCACTCGAGTTTGAGCGGCGTGTTCAAACGAAAGTGATGAGCAAATGATTCAAGGCGTACGACAGAAAGACGCGATTTCATTCCTTCTATGCATTTAGTCGCCCACTTCTTTCGAGGCCGCCGACATCAGCAATCAATCATTTATTATGCAACCAACAACTCATAAATGCCCGTACAATCAAATCAAATCGACTAGACTACTCAATACAACTCGTAGACGTAAAACAAACAATAAACCGAAGAGAACACCCGTCTTTCGCTCAACTGGTCGCAGCAACCGCCGGTACTTCCGGAGGTTTGTGGACGGAGCGCACGTGTCGGTCCAAATTTCTCTTGCAGACCGCGCGGTACTCGCACAGACGGCACGGATAGGGCCGCTCTTTCGTGTGCGTTCGATGGTGGATGTTGCGGCCGGAGGACGTCCTGCAATCGAAGGAGTGAAAGGACGAGCCAATCGAAAGCAACGAACCGAAACCTTTTCGCACACCAAAAGCACTGGTAGGGCAGCTGTTTGGTGTGAATGCGGAAGTGAACGGCGTAGTTGTGGCGTGAGATCTCCTTTTTCGCACACCGTACAGCTGATCTTCGCCTGCGGTCCGCGCAGCCGGGCGTTGATCGGGATCACTTGAACGAAAAGAATGAGTAAACGGGAATGAATTCCGATGCTTACATTTGAACAGTTCGTCCAGATTGTTCTGATCGATCGTCCGCAGCGAGAGATCCTCAGCGACCGCCTTTTTCGGCTTCTCCTCCTTCCCATCGCCTGCAGCAGCTGGGGGTGGAGGAGGAGGAGGGACGACGGGCGCCTCCATCCATTTGGCCTTCCGCCGTTTGCGGTACTGAGCACGTGAGCGAATGCGCGGCAGCGAGGTCCACTTCTTGGGCACTTGGAGGGACATGAAGGCGGAGAAGCGGCCGTCCGCGTCGCGCAGGGATCGCTTCACGAACTGCTTGTAGCCCGGCCTGAACACGAGCAATTGAAAGGAATCTGGGAAAGGAAGGAACTCACGGACACTCGCCGTTGTCCTCGAACGGCTCCTCTTCCACTTCTTCTGCTCGCTCCACCGACGAAGTGGGCGCGTGATCGAAAGACTCTGCCGGCTCGAAGCCGAAAGCCGTCGGCGGCGGGTAGAAGCCAGAAGCTTCCGGCTGGTCGTTCGGATCGAAGTGCACGAAATTCGAGGCCGACGAGGAAGCGGCGAGGGTGGGAGGCGGGAGAAGGCGACCGTTCGGCGCGAAATAAAGCGCGGGAGTTCCCGAATGGCCGTCGGCAACAGCCAGCGGTTCCATCGGCTCCAAGATGGGCGGCATCTCAAGCGAAACAAATCAATTGAATCAAGGGAAAAGAACTCACTTCGATGCCGCCGAACTGCTCGTCGCCGTCGTCGCTCAACAGAAATCCGTCGACGTCCTCGCCGCCGGCCGCCGCCTGCTGGACGGCGAACTCCAGCGACTCCACCACGCAATACTCGACGTGAGCGCGGAGGTCGCCCGGGTGCGCGAAGAAGCCGAAGCATTCGGCGCACTGGACGTACGCGAAACGGGCGTTCGGCGGGAATTCGCCGCCGAATTCGGCCGATTGGAGCGGCTCGTCGATCGACTGTTGCGGTTGGAGCGGAGCCTGAAGCAATGCGAAGAGAATTGAGACGAAAGAAAGAGGAAACTCACAGCGAATTCCCCGTAGTTCAGCGCGTAACCCGCGACTTCCGCCGGCGCCGGCTGCTCGTGGCCGTCGAGCGGCAAACAGCCGAGCGGATCGACCGGCGGGACGAAGGCGGAGGTCGACGAGTGCCCGTCCGGCGGCTCCAAATGCGCGTAGCAGTCGGGCGGCGGAAAGGCGGCGGCCGGGTGGTCGACGAAGCCGCCGGTCGCGTCGAAGAGCGCCGCCGGATCGCCGCCGGCCGCCTGCGCGCCGTCCGCCGCCTCGTCGAACTCGTCGGCGAAGTAGTCGACATCGATGAGCTCCGCCTCCAGGCTCATCGCTTCGACCATCGATCTGAACACATCACATGAAAGAAATGAGTGGAAAGAAGGGGAACTCACTGTTGGGTCATGAGTTTTGAAGGGCGCCAATCGAAAAGAAGCGAGTGGGCAGGCGAAATCGAAGGGAATCACGCCCGATCATCTCCGCCGGCACGAGAGAAAACGACGAAAAACGGAAGGAATCACCGCAAATCCGCGAGCTGAAGCGTTTCGCCACGAAGCCGCCGGCCAAAACTTTCCGCTCGTGTGTTCGCCGCCGGGAGTTTCGGGTGTCTACGGAGATTCCCGTTCTGCTCGTTGTTTTCGGTTGAATTCGGTCGATCAACAACTCGCCGGCGGTTGTTTACTTCGAAATTTCAAGGTAAACTTCGTTAGAAATTTTAGTTCGTTTGTTCCAAGCGAGAAATCCGTGATCTTTCCGCTATTTTCTTGCGATTTCTTCCAAATTTCCTTTCGTTGCTTCAGATGCCGCCCGCCCCGTCCACACTGGAGGTGACGAACGGATTGCTGGACGAAATCGTTCGCCTGTGCCAAGCGGACGTCGAGCTGGAGGAGGGCGTGCAGCGCGCGGACTTGACGCCGATGGTCGCCGATTTGTGGCGTCGTTTCGGTTGCAAGTTGGGCGAGGCGACCAGCGGAGGCGAGTTTCTTTGCTTCTGCTTCAAATTCCTTTCGATGGTTCAGGAATCGAGCTGGATTCCGGGCGCTTTCTCGAGGCGTTTCTCGCGACCGTCAAGGGCGACTCGCCGGTCGACTGCCGCGACGTGGCGCTCCAGAACTTCGAGTCGATGATCACGATGCTCCGCCTGTCGCTGCTCCCGCACATCAACGGCTGGGTGAAGAAGATCGACTTCTACGCGCCCGACTCGGTCCGCTTCCTCTGCTTGGCGACGATCGTCGAGCATCTGGGCGTCTACGTGAAGCTGCACGAGAACATCCCGCGATACGTCGAGCAATTCATCAAGGTTCGTCCTCTTCCTTTCGTTTCGTCGATTGCTCGCCCGTTTGCAGGACGGAACGCCCGAGATTCTCGACTTGCTCGCCCTGTTGATTCGCGTGTGTCGAACGCTGATCCCCCTCGAACATCTCGTGCTCGTCTTCGACCTCCTGGAGGGCCACGAGTCGCTGGAAAGGGACGTCCGGTTGCTGCGAATTCTCAACGAATTCCTCACGATCTACGAGCCCACCATCGACGTCATCCCCGTACGCTCCTTGTTTCGATTGAATTCCATTGATTCGTGTGTTCAGATCGCTCAGAAGCTGCTCGCAACCAATCGCTACCGAACGTTCAAGGACCCCGAGTACCACGTGGAGCTGCTCGATTGCGAGAGTTTCCTCCGCACCCGACTGGACACCAACTACTGAGCCGAGAGCGTCGATTATTGTTAATTGTTTGTTTGTTGCTGATTCCGAGTTGTTCAATGGTTGTTGATTTCTTCGTTAAATCTTGCACAAAATAAATGTCTTCCCATTTCTTCTGATCTCTGTCCACTCGATGATTGAAACGAATCACGGCCGTGTACTTTTTGCCTTGTTCACTATGTGTTATCATTTGGATCTTCAGATTTCTATTCCATTTCGTCGCAAATTGCTATTTCGAGTAAGTCCTATTGCTTGTTCGTCCCAATCACTTGCTTTTAGACCGGTTTCTGTGGAACTGGCGGATGATCATGGCGACTCTCCGACTGCTCTCCTTCGTCTTTCGCCCGTCCACTTCGAATCATCGGCAGCTGTTCGGTTTCGGCCCGCAGATGACCGTGAACAAGGTGCAGTCGTACGGCGAGAAGCGGATAATCGGGTTCGTCCTTCCTCCTGCTTTCCATTGATCTCTCTTGCAGGTACACAGCGGAGCAAATGTTCGACGTCGTCTACACCGTCGCCGAGTATCCGCAGTTCGTGCCGTGGTGCAAGAAGGCGGACGTGCGGAAGAAGAACGAGCGCGTGCTCGAAGCGGAGCTCTTCATCGGCTTCCCGCCGTTCCACGAGCAGTACACTTCGCGAGTGACCTCGCTGTATCCGAACGTCGTTCGAGTGAGTTCTCCCCACTCAATCACCCATTCCTTGCTTGCAGTCGGTGGTCATCGACGGGCGGCTGTTCAAATTCCTCGAGACGACGTGGCGCTTCGGGCCGCCGGGCACCGAGTTTCCGCCCAACTCGTGCAGTTTGGACTTTACGCTTGACTTCGAGTTCAAATCGGCCCTTCACGCGCAGTTCACGCAGCTGTTCTTCGGCCAGGTGGTGCGCACGATGGTCACCGCCTTCCTCAAGCGCGCCGAGCAGCTCTACGGGCCGCCCTCCTTCGATCACTTCCACAAGGGCCTCAAATCCTTCACGATCAAACCCGAACGATAACCTCGTCCCCTTCTCGCTGGAGTGTTCCCAATGGTGAACAGCCAACTGATTCCCGTTCGTTAGGACTCATCACTTGTGCTTGTGCTTCTACGCGAATAAACTCGTTGATTTTCCAATTCGAGACTGTCTAGACTCGAATGTTCGTCTCTTTTTACCCGAACGAAAGGAAGCGAGTGGACAGACGGGCGGCCCGCGAAGATCAACGGTCACTCTCGATGCGGGGCGGGCGGGAGGAAGCGAGTGGGAGTCAATTTTTAGCCGTGTAATTGATCCCTCGGCCCTCGCAGAAAGCAGACCGACGGAACACGATGGAATTCGAGTCGGCGGACGGGCGAAGCGGGGGAGTTTGTTTCCGTTCGGTCGCCGCCTTTTTTCGCTTCCTGATCGCCCCTCCGGCTGGTTGGTGGTCAGTGAGACGACTCCATTTTATTCAGGCCTGTTTTCGTTGTGTTCTGAAGAGAAGACTTGGGAAACGACCAGAATGATCGCTTTTGTACCCCTCCAATCAACGCTGTTGTTTGTTTGCTGTTGACGGTTAAAATTAGCCGTTGGCCAAACAAACAAACGTGTTCGGTGGCCAACAATCGAAAGCAGTCGCAAGCATCGCAAGCATTGTGGTAGCCAGAAGAAGGAAGGGAGTGGCCATTCATTCGTTCGATCGACCCGGCCGGCGGCGGGAGACGCGCGCGTTTTGTTTGTTTTCCGCTTTCTTCCTTTTCGGGCGGCCCCGTCAATTTGCGCGTGAATTTCAGGACCTCCGCCCGTCGGGCCGCCGGTCATCGTCGAGCGACACGCGCACGTCCACTTCCTCCCGCCCGCCCGACCGATTTGTTGCGGAAATCACGGACGAAACACGAAGCCGAAGGCCGCGCACACGCCCACGTCCCTCTGCTCGTCGTTGTTCCCCCGTCCGTTGTTCGCTGCGCTGCGAATCATAATCAACCGGCCGCTAATCTGCGCTCACTTCTTCCCGCCGGCCGCTGCTCGCCGTTTGTACGCGCGGATTAAACGGTTTCCACTCGGCGGATTGCTCGTCGCTCGAAGAATGACGTAAACCTCGTCGTTTGTTGCTTGCTCGAAATCTTCAACGATTGTTCCCACTAGTCGTTGCAATCATCACACTCATTTCATTCCCCTCATGATGCCTCGACTATTCACTCGTTCCGTCTGCTTCCTTCTCGCCCTCCTCCCGTTCGCCCGCTCAATACCGAAAGCGATCGACGTGATCCAAAGTGCGGGCCACCTGGAGGAACACCAGCCGAATTTTTGCAATCGAACCGACCTGGCGACGGAGAACGGCCTGCAGAAGACCGCCCTCGGCCAATTCCTCGGCTACCCGTGCAGTGCGGACTTTTTCCACTGCCGCTGGCAATCAGATGGCTTCCGCACGTACAAGAAGTCGTGCCGAGTGGGTGAGTCGCCTCTTGCCTTTGTTCTTCCATTCATTCCCTGCGTTCAGGACTCGTTTTTGACACGGCGGGCACTCAGAACTGCAACTACGACTACAACGTTAAGGGATGCGCGATCACTTCGAATCCTGGCGAGTTCATTCCTTTCTTTCGTTCAACAACGTTGTTGCCTTGTTGCAGAGAAGTGCGCAAACGCCACGGACTTCTCGTGCCCCCTCTCCGAGCACTGCGTTTCGTTGGGCCAACGCTGCGACGGCGTCTACGACTGCGTGTTGGAGGAGGACGAGCAGAATTGCCGTTCGTTCACCCGATCCACTTGTTTCATTCGATCGATTGGGTTGATTGCAGCCATGTGCAAAGCCAACGAGTTCCCGTGTGTCAAGTCGGAGCAATGCATTCCGATGAGCGGCCGCTGCAACGGCGTCCAAGAGTGCAAAGACGGGACGGACGAGCAGGATTGCGATCGTGAGTTCCCCTCCTCGCTTTCTTCAATCTTTCAGTTGCAGTGTGCGGAGCGGACAACTTCTTTTGCCGCAAGTCGGGCAAATGCATCCCAACGGCTCAACGATGCGACGGGAAAGCCCAGTGCCCGCAGGGCGAGGACGAGCTGCTGTGCAAGCGCGAGTCGAATCAAATGTACGTGTGCGAGAACCGACAGGCGACCATCCCGCGCGAACTCGTCTGCGATGGCCGACCGAACTGCCCCGACGGATCGGACGAGAAGTACTGCGGGCTGGGCGGCGGCCCTGTCGCTCCAGGGACAGGAATGCCGTGAGTTCTTCCCACACCCAACAGAAAGAACGGAGCTGCTTGCAGTGAGAAGTCGATCGAAGAGAACACGATCAGCGAGAATCCGGAGGCGATCAGCACGGCGGTCGTCGGTCAGCCGCCCGTCGACCCGACGGCAGCCGCTGCGGCCGGAGTCGCCGGAGGCGGCGTCCAAATGCCATCGAATGCGCCGGTGGGGACTGGCAAGCTTGTGGCCTCCTTCCCCCGCATCAAATTCAACGGCCACAGCGAAGAGGAGGCAGGCGGCTTCGGAACGAACGGAGGCGGTGGAGGCGCCCGAGGCGGGGATCTTGCGGCGAATTCGGAGGAGGCGAACGGCCCCGCGGGCGGCACGACTCCCGACACCTCCGCTCCGGCAGATCCCGCCTTTGCGCCGGCCGCAGTCGACGTGGCGGACGGGAACGCGGCGCCTTCCACCCCCGAGGCGCACTCGGGGCACATCGGCGGAGGCGAGGCCGCCGAGCCAACGACCGGCGAACCGCTGGACTTGGCGGCGGAAGCAACGCTCAAGACCGTTCCACCGCACGCCCAGCTGATGCACATGAAGAAGTACCGGCCGCCCGTCGAGAAGCTCGTGAATCCCGCCGCCGTCCAGCCGGAGGCCGAAAGCCCGGAAGTGATCGACCACTCGCAACTCCTCCGCACGGTCCCCTGCGTGCCCACCGCCCAAATCCAACAGCAGCCGTTGATCGAGTGCGTGCAGCCCGTCTACCAACCGTGCATCCAACTGCCCGCTGAGTTGCCGTCGTTCGTCGGCCAGGAGGGCCGCAAGACCTTCGCGCCGCCCACCACCGTCAATCTCTACCGAACGGAGGCCACCGCCCCGCCTCCAACGGCCCCGACGCCCACCGATCCGCTGCAGGAGTTGAGCGAAAAGTACGGCACGAATCGAGAGTAAGTGGAGGTTGTTTGAGGGCAAATGGGGAGCTTTCCGAGGAAGAGGGATGCTTTTGGGCGGGTGCTAACAAACAACTCACACTCCAACCTAACACCCGCTTTGCCCCGACTGGTTTGTCGCTTCTAACAGGCGCTCCATCCACGACGCGTTCCAGTTGCTCAGCGAAGAGAACGGAGCGCGCGGCGCCGCCCGCTTTCCGCTCCTCCCGCTCGCCGTCCTCTCATTTACAGCCTCCACGATTCCAGTGAGTTGCTGAAGAAGATCGAGCAGATTCTCCGCAACGAGTCGGCCGCCTCCTCTCCTCCGATCCCTCAACAGCAGCAGCCGAAGAGCGGGGAGTACGTGCCGACGGAAAGCGGAAGCGTCTTCCCGCCGCCTTCGTTCCAAGCGGCCGCCCGCGCGACGACCGTCGAACCGCCGTTCCACCGGCTGCCGAAGACGTGAATTGAACTCTGAGGATCAATCCAATCGAATTGTTTGAAGGATCCACGTAACGGGTCGTCCACGTGCGCACAAGTGGCACCCCTCCTTGTCCACGAATCAACACCTCGCAGTCACCACTCCGTCGGCCACCTACCGCCGCCGACTGACCGCAACGAACGGGCGGAAAGTGGACCGAAACACCGCCCGAACACTCCACTCTTCTCCGGCCTTGTAGCTCGTCCTGTTCGTCTTTATCCTCTTCCTCCTTTGTTTGTGCTGCCTGCTCGTCACAATTGGTAATTAATTGTGCTCACTCGATTGTAATTGACGCGCGAAACCGGTAAACGCGAGAACAATTGAGCGATGTGTCTTCTGCTTTGACCAAGGACATCAGGTCGAGAGGCGTTTGGTGCCAATGCCTCCTCAAAAGCACAAGAAGCATCTTGCATTTCGTATCTATTCGAGCAAAACAAACTGACGAGTGCAACACAATCGTTTTTTCATTCAAAAATTGCAAGAAGGAGTGATCAATAGCAGTTCGTTCGCTCACGATCACAACAGGCATGCCGTGGGAATGGGCGCTCCGCCAGCTCCGGTATTCGTGGCGCAGTAGTTCTGCAAAAAAAGCGATCAAACGCCTTGTGGATCGAAAGAACGAACCCGACACTGCGGTTTGTCCTTGTTGTCATGGTCTCTGCACGTGTGATTGATGCAATTGTCGGTCCATTTCTTGTCATCAGGGTCGCAGTTGGGATCCGCTTTCCTGAACGAAAGATTCGTACACAAAACAACTGAAATAAACCCACGGTTTGACGCCACGACAGGCGGGATTCGCTTGATTCGCCGGGGTTTCGCACCTGAAATTGTTGGACGCACGGTTGAATACCTTTGAGATCCTTCGCTGCTTACCAATTGATGCAGCTGAAATTTTCAAGTCAATAAAACGGATGGATGAACGTAGGTACTCACTGTTCGTTTTCTTTCGGACCGTTGGGGGTGGTCAGCTTTCGGCAAGTGTACGGAAGGCAAACCGTAGACTAAAAATACAAACGTGTTTCATTAAGAACGTCGAGGTTGATCAAACAATTTTACATTATTTCTATTAGCAAATACTAACATTTAACGATTTGCCCAAACTGAACCTTTCCGAAATGTGCAGCTTACATATTCCTGTCCGGGTGTGTCGCAAGTGCCGTACGGGGGATTAGTCGGTGCAGGGGGAACCTGAAGCGAGATATCAACGCCGGTGAATCGAAATCTCGCTTACTCCAATACACTCGAGATTTGCTGCGTTAGCGTCAGGGCAGTGATTTCGGCAATTATCCGTGGGCTTCTCGGCCGGCTTCATACACCAATACGGCCCGCACCTGTCGTTGAACTTGTTCAGATCAGTCGATTCTTGATCGCAATTCTTCGTGTTGTCGGGGTCGTGGTCAGGCACCAGGACGCCTTCGCAGTAGAAGGGCACTGGAGCGGCACGACGAGCCTGGCAGGTCGTCGTAGTCTGACAGGCGGGGTCGTTCTTTGACGAGGCCTTTGCGCAGAAGTGCGCGATGCACTGCGGGGTTTTCTCGTCAGCTGCGGCCTAAAACGAACGGAATCCTCAATTTCTGCAACAAATCGAACGAACATCGCAATCGATCGGAGTGACGTTCTCGCAAGCCTTTGCGTTCGGCGTGTCGGGAGCCTTTCGTCCGCAGTACAGCTTGCAGCTAAACGAACACAAGGGGTTATTGCTCATGAAATGCTCGGACTCACGGGTCGTTCGTCTTCTCCGCGGTGTCCGAGCAGGTCTGTCGCAAGCACAATTCCGTGTACTTCTTGTCGGCGGCATTGCAAGCGGGGTTGGGGAGCGTGTCGCAGCCCTTGGACGTCGGATTGTCGCGGCAGTAGTCGAGGCACTCCTGCGTGGGCGTCTTCTGTTGCGCGTCTGAGTCGCACGTGTCCGCAATGCACTCCTTTGCGAACTAAAAGCAAAAGGCGATGAGTGATCGATCAAGCAAAGAACGCACCTGATTCTTCGTGTCCTTGCAGATTTCCAGCGGCTTGCAAGCGGGCTCGTTCGGGCTCTTCTGGCAGAAGTCCTTGCATTGCTGCGAAGGATTCGCACGTTCCTCGGTCGTGTTGCAGGTGGTCGACAGGCACTCGGGATCGTACTGCAAACAACGAAGAGCATTCGTCGTGTTCCCTGCAAGCCACCCACCTTCTTTCCGGCATCCGTGCACGTAGCGGCCTTCTGGCAAACCGCTTTGGTCGGGTTCTTCTGGCACCTGCAGACAAGCGAGTGAACGAACGGACTGAAGCGGAGGGACGAACCAATCGATGCACGGCTGCGTGGGAGTTGTCTTCTCGGGTTCGGCCGAGCACGTCTGCTCGATGCACTCCGAGTCGTACTTCTTGGTCGCGTCCTGGCACTCCTTGCTCGGCTTGTCTTCGCCGCAGAGCTTCTTGTGGGTCTGAAACAAACTTTGGGATCAAGAGAACCATTAGTTGTAGTCACCTTGCAGTACTCCTTGCACTTGCTGCGTTTCTGCTCGCTCGGGTCCTTGCAGGTCTCGTGCAGGCATTGGTTCAGCCACTAGAATCGATCAAACAAGACAATCAAGGCACAAGAGAAGATCAAACAAACCTTGTTCGGCCCGTCCGTGCAGTCGACCTTGCCGCCGCAAAGGTTGCACGTCTTTGCGCACATCACGCGCCGCGTTTGGAGCGGGAAGTTGGACGACGTGCAGAAGCCGCCTTTCTTCCACTTGCGGCATCTGCAATCGACGATTGAGTCCAGTTCAAACGATCCCTCACTCACGTCGCAGCGTCTGCCTTGTCCTTGCACGAGTCCATCGGGGCGGCGCAGAAGCCGCAATTCTTTTTGCAGTACTTGCGGAAGACGGACGCGAACTCCCCTTCGGTGCACATCGAATCGACTTGATGACAGTTTGTGGCGAGATCTCCGCACAGCGTGCCCGCTTTGATCGCTCGAATGCGCGCGCTGTTCGTCTCCGACATCCGCAGAGTGCCGGCAGGGTTCTTGTGCGCGTGGTGCGTCTCTTTATGGCCGTGATGCTCGTTGTGGCCGGCCGGATGGTGAGCGTTGTGGCCGTTCGGGTGGTGCGCATTCGAGTGCTGCGCGGGATGATGGCCGGCGTTCGAGTGGTGGGCGGCTTGGTGATGCTGGGCGGCGCCGTGATGCGCGGCCGCTTTGTGATGAGCGGCGGCGTGGCTCGGGTGGTGCGCCTGCAGTTGATTTACTTCACTACATTCATCTTTCATTCTTACCGCATGGTGCTGCTGTTTGGCTTCGGCGATCTGCAAGCCGACGAGCAGGAGGACGGTGCTCGTCGCCCAAAACCTCATGATCGTCGCTTTCGGGGCGTCGAAGCAAAGCAAACGAGTGAGAGAAGTGAGTGCTGCCGGCTTCTCGCCGCTTCGTTTTATACGCCGGCCGGGATTATCACCGCTGCTTCAATTAGGGCGTCAAAAGTCGGCGGATGGGCGGCCGCAGCGGTCGCGGCAGCTGCGCTCACACGCGTCGCCTTTGTTCGTCGCTTACGGTCGCTCGAATCCGCTCGTTGTGTTTCGAAAGGCCTGATCTCCAGCCTGTTCCTTCTTACGCAATTGCCACGATGGCGGCTGCACAAACGGAACAGGCGCTGCCGAACGATGGCGGCCGGCAGGTGCGAAACGACGAAAAGCTGCCGACTTCTCGCTTTTGGTTTGGACCCAGCGCCCACGTGTTTGCTTTGCTTCTGATTCGTTGGGTGATCTTGATTTGCGTAAATGAGTGTTCCGTGGTCGTAGAGCTTTGATTTTATAGTTGCAACACAGCAGACTAACACCACGTGTATAAAAACGACCATTCGTGTTTTGTTTTTTTTGATCGAAAGTCAGTTTCATCTTGTCGCATAAAACGGTCAAGATCGCGCTAAGGCAATACCTGGTTTTGATTGCAGCAAGGCAGCCATTGAAATAAGACTGCAGCAAGTAGCAGTTAATAACCACTAGCCGCAGTTGATGTTCGTTCGTTCAATACAGGCTTACGATTTTCGACAATTTCTCTTCTCGCTCATCTTTTCTACCTCATTGTTTGCTCTGCCTCGAGCCTTGGATTTGACTCCAAAACGGGAGCAAAACGGCGTGCGGATTTCCGTCTTCCGCACGTCGCCGATCGTTTGCACTCGCCGCAGGTGCGAAGCGAGACGCCCGTTTATTTCGGGGGATTCGTCGCGTGTTTCCTCCAACCGACCGGTCGGCCGGCCGGAAGGAAGAAGATCGCGAACAACGAGGCGTGTTTGTCGGCGGAAGAAGTAAGAAGACGACGGACGGGGCGGGCGCGTCCAAATCCCAACATCCGGTCAACTTTTTTCGATTTGCGCTTTTCTTTGCACATCCCCCGGCCGGCCACCCACCTACCGGCCGGTCAGCTGATGGGGTGAACGAGAAGAAGAGGCGGGGGAGGGACTAAAATTAGAGTCCCTTTCAATCGGCCGAAAGGATGCGCGAAATCCCCGCCCGCCCGCCCGCCCGCCTGCAGGCGCATCTTCACGACCGCGATCGACGCAAAAAAAAACCCGCTCGACGACCGCGAATTTCGAGCGAGGCGGAAGAAAAAAGAAACAAATCGCCGCCGCGATTCCGTCGCACGGCCGGAAATCAAACGATCGAATCGAATCGGAAGTCGCTGGACGGAAACGAAAGGGTTGACCATTGAGTAGACGTTGGCGAGTGGCTGGAAGCGTCAGTAAACGGATGAGAAGGATGTTTGCTGAATGTTTGTCGGCTCTGGACCTCCAGCACTCATCCAGTTACTCACTTGTTTCTTTGACCTTCCGTCCACCCATTCATTCGTTTTTCGTAAAACAACTCCCCCGATCAATCCACTTGTCTCCCTTTGCTGTCGGTAAAGCGATTGCGTGGGAAATACACGCTAATCTTTGCGCACCGCTCAGCCCCCCGAATTACTCACTCGGTTCTTCGCGGCCGACTTCTCACTCGAAACTCCCGATTGCGACGAAATTCAGAGGAAGCGGACGTCGTCGCGCGTTTGCTAATCGCCGGATCGTCCGCAGTGGATCGCAAAAAGCGCGAAATGCGTGGACCGCTCGTTCACGCACGTCTTCTTCCGTCTGTGTTGCGTGTCGTCTGTTTCGTTCGGTTTACTTTGCGTAGCCTGTGAAACGAACGTCCAGCGCCTTCAAAATGATCTGCTGATTGCTTTGTTTATGCTTGTACACGTGGTTCATCGCCGCGTCTCCTAATCAAAGCCCCTTGCTCTTCGATGTAACGATTCTATTTTTCAGAAGGCGGCATGGCGGTCCGAAGGTCCAACCTTCTGTTCCCTTTTCTGTTGAGCTTCTTGCCGCTTTCGAGCGTTGGATCGAAGATTCCGATGGCCTTCCACGGTTATCCCACGCCCGCTCACCAGTCGGCTGCTTACGACGTTCAAGTGAGTTCTTCGTGCAATCGATTGAAGTCGCTTATTTCCACAGAATCCGTACGCGTACCCCGTGCGGAACGCGAACGTTGCGCCCTGTCAGATCTCCGCAATGCTCGACAATCGGACGGCACTTGTGAGTGATCGACGGAAATGTTCGGTTCAATCAAGCGCTGTGTTTCAGCCGACAGCCGAAGCGGCCGCCCTGCCGACGAATCCGAACGGCGCCTCGTCGTCCATTTCGTACGTGCCGGTGGTCGCGGGAGCGGCGGACTCCGCCCTGCCCACTCAAAGCCAACAGGCGGCCGTCTTGCGACAACAGCCGACCGTTCCGCTGGTTCCGACCGCCCCGATGCCCCACCCGAACGGCCACATGGCGGCGATTGCGGGCGGTTTGCCCCAACAGTCCGCTCTTTTCGCTCAACAGCAGCAGCAGCAATTGTTGGCCCGACAACAAGCCGCCGCCGCTCAGTTCGCCGCCCAACAGTTGGCCGCCTCACCGACGGCGAACGTCGCGCAACAACAAGTGGGACAAGTGGGTAGATGACCGAGGATCGATTGAATTCTGTTGCTTGCAGGCATCACCCGCTGGATTCGCTGAGACAACAGCCGCTCCCGTCCCATCAGCTTCGAAACAAGCGCCTTATCCAACATACGAGACGGACGCTCAGGTGGAGTTCCAACGGCAGCAAGCGTTGGCGGCCGAACGGCAGCGAGCTTTGGCTCAACAGTCGGCCAGTTCGTGGCAGCCGGCCGCTTCGACGGCCGCTCCAGCTGCTCCTGCGGTTTCAACGGAAACTCCATCAGTTGCTTCGACGCCCGCAACGAACGACCTCTCGCGGCTCTCCGCCCAGCAGCTGGAGGAGTACGCGAGTCGTCTGCGGAATCAAATGGCCCAAGAGAAGGCGGAACGACCGGCGGCTCCCGCCCAGCTCATGCCTCAACCTCCGCAATTTCCGCTCCTGAACATCCCGCAGCAGCCGTTGCTCAAGAGCGACATTCGCGGACGGATCAACGGCGCCTCGCCGGCGAGTGTCGCGATGCCGGCGGCTCCAGCGGCTGCCGTTGTACCGGTAGAGAAGCCCGCGCCGCTCCCAACCGCCGCGGTCGAGGCGACGAGCAGCAGTTCGGCTCCAAATTTGAGGTGAGCGAAAGCCGAAAGAAGATTGAATTGACTTTACATCGCTTGAAAACGAAAGGGTTGAGTGGAAAAGACAACTTGCTGCGGGCTTTGGAGAGCCCTCGGCAGTCAAAAAGCGCAAAATAGAAGAACCTTATAGCATTTGGTTTTAATGCCCTCACTTCTTCCGCCCGCTTTCAGCTCGCAAGTGCCGCTCCAGCCGGTGGACCCCGCCACGGCTTCCGTGTCGCCGCTGGTCGCTCAGCAGATTCTGCCGCCCGGGATGGCGACCGTCGCGCCCAAACTCACGCACGAAATCAACTACTGCGATCGGCGCCTCTTCGACGACGAGAAGCTGGCGGCGGAGCACTTGAAGCGGGCCGACTACTTCGTCTACAACACTTCCTGCTCAGGCGTCTTCTTCCAGTGCGCCATCGGGCAGACGTTCGTGCTGAAGTGCCCCTCCGTCGAGACGCAGGCCTTCGATCCCGCCATCTCGTCGTGCAACTTCAAGAACTCCGTGCGGTTTTGCCCCGAGTACGACCACGTTCTGCACTGCAGTGAGTGGAGAAGACCCGCGATCTAAACGCTTGTTTCTTCGTTGCAGCAATCCGGGAGACGTGCGAACCGCGCGGCCAATTCGCGTGTTGCGCCTCGCAGCAGTGCATCGACTACCGCGAGGTGTGCGACGGACATCGCGGCTGTTTGGACGGCGAGGACGAAACGAACTGCCGTACGTCCTTGCCCTCTCCCTCCTCTTTTCTCATTCCTTTTTGTTTGCAGCCTCCTGTGCACGGGACGAGTTCGCGTGCGTCAAGTCGGCCACCTGCATTCCGGCGACGAAGCGGTGCGATGGGAAGGTGGTGCTTGATCAACAGAAGCAGGAAGAACCCATTGGTTTAGCTGGACGATTGCGGCGACGGCTCCAACCTGGACGAAATTGGCTGCAGTCGGAACGAGAGTGAGCGCTCGTCTGCACGAATCCTCTCATCAATCGATTGCTTGCAGCTTGCTGGGGCAAATTCGTGTGCGATTCGGCCGAGTCGATCGCCAAGACGGGCCACGCGCCGTGCATCGAGAACGAGAAGTTCTGCGACGGCCAGAAGGACTGTCCGGGCGGCGAGGACGAGTTGAACTGCCGGCAGAGCGACGACGCTCGTCGCTACCTCTCGTGCGAGAACCAAAAGCAGTCCGTGCGCAAGGAGGAGTGGTGCGACGGAAAGGCGGGTTCTTCTCTTCAATAGACTCGCTTTATTTCCATTGTTTAGGCCCAATGCCTGGACGGCTCCGACGAGAAGTATTGCTTCTGATCGAAGCGAATCAGAAGCGTCTATTTATTGCGGAGAAAGTTCGAGTGTTTCTTCCATTGATCACACCGCCGTGTTGTGTTACTTACTGCTTTCGGTCTTTCACTCGTCGTTCCAAAATCTCAACCATCGGTCTTGTGTAAATAAAAATGCTTCCACGTTGTCGTCAGTGAATGAGTGGAGAGAAGGGAGTGGAGAGTGGACTCCATTGCTGATTGTGAGCGTAAGCACCTTTCCGCCAGTCGAAAGCAATCCGTCTCTCTATTACACATCTTTTAATCGACTACCCACTCCACTTGCAAGCAACCAATGATCTCAAAGCTCGTTTATTATCAAAAGACCTTCAACAGCAATCACCGACCGCCAGCACCGTTCGCTTAACGGTGAAGACAAGCAGGTGCGTAGGCTTGAGTAGCACAGTAGTGGATGCACTCGTTGGTCATCCGCTCGGCGGGGTTCGAGCACGTCGTCTCCAGGCACTCGGCCGAGAACTTCATTTCGGGGCGGCCGCAGCGACTCGTCGGGTCCGTCGAGTAGCACTCGGGATCGTTCGGATTTTGGCGGCAGCGCTCTTCTTCTGTTTGACCGCCGCTGGCGGCGCCGCCCTGCGGACAGCCGGGCGTGCGCGGATTGCGGGCGCAGAAGGCGCGGCACTGCGGAGTCGCTTGTTCGGCCGGGCGCTTGCACGTTGCCTCCAAACAGCGGGCCGTGAAGCGGAGATCCGGGCGGGCGCACTCGTCTTGCGGCTCGTGCCGTCCGCCGCCCGCGGGACCGGTCGGCTGCGGCGGCGGTTGGACGCGCGAGCAGACCGGCGAGTTCGGCTGCACGTGTTGGCAGAAGTGCAAGCATTCGGCCGATTGCGCGAATTTCGCCTTCTGGCACGTTTGCTCCAGGCAGGCAAAGCGCCACTGCAACAAACAGAAGAGTGAGTGCAATGAAAAGAAGAACCGACTTTGTTGGCGGCCTGCCGGCAGTTCACGCGCGCGTTCTGCGGATCTCGACGGCCGTGCGGCGGGCGCCGACGGCGGTGGTCGGCCACGTGCGACGTTTGCGAGTGGTTCTGAACAAACGAAGCAAAGTGTTGTAGGTCGTTCGAATAAAAGCTGCTGAGATGCTCACTTGTTTCTCGTGCGCACGTCGATGAGCGGCCGAACGAGAGACCGTCGCCGCTTGAGAGCAGTGGAAGACGAGCATAAGAGCGGCAAAAGCCGCGAGGAGTCTCAATTGCATTTCGAAGCTTTAGGAGGGATTGAAAGGATTAAATTGAAGAGGGAATGAACGGCAGAGCAAAGGATTGACGTCTTTTATCCACGACGAACGGCCGCTCGACCGCTCGCCAGTTTGTTTTCGTTTTGCCCCGGCAGGTGTGTTTGCCGTCGATTTGCGAGCGAACGCGTGATTGCGGCCGAAATATCCGTTCGGCCTGCGAACGGCCGACGGACGCGTACGTTGCGACGGATTTCCGAACGGAAATGCGCACGTTCCGTTCCCTCCGCCCGAACACCTGCCGGCGAGCTTCGTTACGGGGATCAAAGCCGAAAGGGACGAGCTTTGTGAACACTTTGCAGGTCAATGCATCCATCGGCAGCTTTTCGGAACTGAGATGAGCAAAGCAAACGTCCAGTCGGTCAAGTTTGACCCAATTCTTCGTCATTCGACTCCAGCCGTGAATTCATTGAAGACTCAACGATGCCAAGTGGGTGGCGAATGAGTGAATGCGCAAGAACCGCAGTGCTTTATGTCTTTAGTCGCCGGAAAACAGAAGCAATCGCACATCTTCGCTGCACGCCGTTTACAAGCGATGTCAACGAATCACCTCTGCTTTTTTATCGACCGATTTCTGCTTTGGTGCAAAGAAGTTCTCGTATGCGAAATGCACATTGGTTGTTCGTTTACTTGCCTGCCAGAACAGAGATGAGAAGGTGCATGTGGAATTGTCCTGGCGGAGGCGCGCAAGAACGGAATCCGCCGAGCGGCCGGCCCGATCGCGATCGCTCGCCGGTTGCCGCGTGCGGGGAGCGAAAAGCGGGGGCCGCTCGCTTTCCGCCCGCGTACACAAGCGCGAAAAGAACGGCGGCGATTCGTAATCGCCCGGCCGGCCGCCCGCTTTTCGCGCTTTTTTGGCGGCTCGTTTGCGATCGCAGAGCGCGGCTTTTTTCGCACATGTTCCTTCCGTTCCAATCGTTCGATTGCAGGATGTCGGACACGTCAGCCGGGCCGGCGGACGAGGCGGAAGAGAACTCCCCTGGCCTGCGTGCCGAAGAGTCGACGGACGAGCAGCCGACGTCGCGCAAGAAGAAAAACGTAAGCGGACGATTGCGTTCGTTCGCTCTTCACCTGATTTCTTCGTTCTTTCCAGTGGATGTGTCCCCTTTGCCTCCGCATGCGTTCGCGTGATCGCTTCATCGCCCACGTCCGCACTCACATGAGCGGCCGTGGGCACAAGTGCAAAGGATGCAGATTTCGCTTCAAGCGCTGGAAGGATCGAAACGCGCACGAGAAGAGGGACCATTCGTTCGACCGAACGAGGCGGAGTGAGGACGTCGTCATGGTTCGTTTGTCTTCTTCCTCTTCGTCTTCCAAGCTCCTCATTTCAGCGTTCCTGTCGGCACTGCGGAGTCGAGTATCCGGTGAATGTGCGCTGGCGACACGAACGGGCCCACGAGTGCCTGAAGGGCTACGAGTGTCGCGTGTGCAACGGGCTCTACACGACGCGCAGCAGCCGAAACGCACACGAACGGGAGATGCATGGATACGATCGTGCCGAAGAGGAGGTGAGCAAAGCAGCGGCCGATCACGATGTAATCGTCCGCTCGTTTCAGTCTCCGCCCGATGAATCCGGCCGAACGAGCGGACAAACCGGCGAGAAGACGAGCGAATGAAACTCAATTGTTTCCAACCCTTGACCTCCCTTTTCATTGTTTCATTGTTGTCAATTAAATTCGATCGTTGTTTGCCGTTTGTCGCCGAGTTCATTCGCGTGTTTTGGAGTCCTCGGCAATCCGCCGCGAGTTCCCGGTCGTCAACACGAGGCGGCTTGAGAGAAGACGGCCGACCGCGTCGCCCCGCAAAAAAGAAAGCCGCCGAGCGGCCGGCCGGCCCGATCGCCGTCGCCGCCGCTCGACGATCACGGCGAGCTGAAAGCGGCGGCCGCCGCACTTTCCGAAGACGGGCGCCGTTGCGGGCAGATTTCGTCCCTCCTTCCTTCCATTTCTCTCCGTTCGATCTCCGTTGGCTTCCAGGGCGTCCAACTCCTTCGAATTCAAATCGACTGCGAAGCGAGCGGTGGTTGGAATGCCGCCCTCCTTTCGCTTCCAAGCGAACGCCCGCGTCCGTCGGCCGCAAATCAACGAGCGACAGGCGAGATTTCCGTCGATTTCTTCGCCAATCCCTCCGTTTCGCTTGCAGGCGGTCGGTCGACGCCGCGGAGATTCGAGGCGTCCCGCCCGGTCGCCCCCGAATTCCGCGAGCGTTCGATGCGCCGAGTGCGCGGCGGAGTTCCCGCGAACGTGCGAGCGGAATCGACACGAACGGGAGCAGCACCAGCACTTCCGCTCCACCGGCCAGTGGAGGCGTTCGGCATTCGTAAGCGTTCATTCCTTTACTTACCTCTTTTCATCTCATTCTTAGGACGACGAAGACGAAGCGGACGCGAGGGTAAGACGGCCGCCCTTCTCCGCATTCTCCTTGCTCCTTTCCAGTGGAAGTGCCCGCACTGCGGCCTGGAGTTCCGCTCACAGAACCGCGTCACTCACCTCCGCACCCACTCGTCCATCAGCGGCTTCAAGTGCCGCCAGTGCACGGCGCGCTTCAAGCACGCGCAGTCGCGGAATCGGCACGAGGTCGCGAAGCACGGCTTCGATCGCTTCCAGCAGGAGGAGCAGGCAGAAGTCCCCCGCATTCCGTTGAAGACGGTCGGTTCCTGTTCTTTCTTCTTCGTCCTCCAACCTCCTCGTTGCAGCGTCCCTGTCGCCACTGCGGCGTCGCGTACCCGGCGAGCATCCTGTGGAAACACGAGCGGACGCACGAGAGAGCCGGCGGCCACGGGTGTCGCGTGTGCGGCGCAGCCTTCTCGGACGCCTCCGGTCGGCGGCGACACGCGCGCAAGTTCCACGCCTTCGATCCACACGCTGGAGATGAGGCGGCTGCTGATTGGGAGGAAGCGAGCGAACCCCAGCAACTGCCCGCTCCCGCCCGCCAAAGCTCGTCGCTGGACGTCTTCGAGCAACTCCTGCAGCAGCCTCTTGTTCTCTACTTCGACCTCGATTACGTGAGCCCTCCTTCCGTCTTCCACCGCTCATCCCCGCTTGCAGTGCCGTCGGCAATTCGGCACCTCGCTGGTGGACGCGTGGATCGCCCAGCCGACCGCCAAGCTCCTCGTTCTCCGCACGAACTCCGCCGACTTCGCCGACTGCGCGCTGCCCGGCCTGCCGCCGCCCGTCTCCACCCATGAGATGCACCGTTGGGAGCTGCCGGAGACGGCCGACCGCGATCGGCGGGCGTTCGCCCACGTGTTCGCCAAACCGGACGCCGCCGAGTTGGCCGAGCGGCTTGAGCAGGAGATGGGCGGCGAGTTGCCCTTCGAAGAGTTCGCCGCCGCCGTCCTGCCCGCTCTCGGACTCCAGTCGGCCCTCTTCGTCGCTTCGGCCGCCGACTGGGACGGCAAATTCCGAGCGGGTGCTCTAATCTTTCTTCCTTGCTTTCAGGCATCGCCGCGGATCGGGAGTCGCTGGACGCTCAAGGAATCTACGTCTTCTGATTGGAGGAAGCCGAGTTGTTTGTTGACTGTTGATTGTTCGGAATAAACCGAGTTGTTGTTTGCGGTTGGCGCTTCCTCGAGGCAATCGAATCGCCGAACTTGGCTGCAGTTGAACAAACCAGTCATTTAATTGTGTCGTTCTGGCGGGAGGAAGACGAAAGCAGTCGAAAGTAACTCCACGGTTCACGCACTCCAAAGTCCTCGAGCGCGAACGACTCGAGCGAGTTGAGGGCGGATGGAAAGCGGTCCAGTGGGCTGCCGCTGCCGCTAGCTTGTCCGAGTGAGCAAAGGTCCTCGATTGCGTTCGAACCCAAGCCACGCGGCTTTTCGAGTCGTTGGCTGCCCGCGCGACTCCCAGCTGCCGGCGAGCGTTGGGTACACGGGTCAAAGTCCGAAAGAAGCGAGCTACTCACTTTCACGAAGAAGCGGCAGCCCCGGTGGACGCGCCGCGCCGCTGCCACTCTACTCGCATCCGCACCGCGCTCAATTTTCGTTCGTTTCAGATTTCCGATGGCCCAGAAGAAGAGTTCAAAACTGATGGCGGATGCGCGCCGGGCGCTGCTGGACCACGCGTTGAGCACCAAAAGAGCGGACAACCAACTCCCGCAAAGCCCGAATCACGTTCAAGCGCGTACTGCTCTTCGACTGCGCACTCTGCGGATCTTCTTCTGCTCCCGCTCGTTGTCTACGACTTTCTTCACGCCCAGCAAAAAGCGCCGAAAAACTGCGAGCAACCACAACGCTTCGTTCCATCTAAGGCCTTCGCCAAAGTTGTACGATTCGACGGGCTGGATCCCTTTGACGGAAGAGAATCTGCGAGTGGACTCGCTTGTGCGGTTCCTGCGAGTGGCTCAAGCAGACATTCGTCGAATTTCTCTTTCCGTTTCGACTTCCTCGTCTCGTTCTGCCTACTTCGAGGACCTCCGGAAGGCGACGTTGATCTTGCGCGCGTTGAGAGGTGAGCATCCCCACACTTCTGATGCTCATTTCAGTGCTCAGATCTCCCGCAACGGGAGGGCGTCAAGCTGACCGTCTACCGCTCACGCACAGAAACGTGGGTTGTCCAGCTGCTGCGCGACTTCCTGCCCGCGTGCAGTTTGGAATACCGCTCGAGTTGTCATCACGACCATCTCATCTTTGCGGGGAAGTTCGTGGAAAAGGCGGAGATTATTAGTTACTATCAGCAATCATGTACGTTCTTTTGGTATTTGAATGATCTTCACGTTGTCTTAGACCTCGTTCACCTCTTCCGCTCGTCTGTGCGCCGGATTGTGGCCCACACGTGTGCTGCAGAGATTGCAGCCAACGGACCGTACGTACAGGCCTTGCAACCCGCAACAGCGGCTTTTTTTAGCTTCGAACGCAACGAAGTCCTGGAATGCATCGCCATCGACCTCAGTTTTTACTACGACCCGCTAAACGATCCCGCGATACCAATCCCCGCGTGCCCGCTCAGCAAAGAGGAGACTCGTGATTTCTGTGCAGCCTTCGAAAATCTCCGCTTGCTGAACGACACGCTCGTTGTTCGCGTTCACGTCGCAAAGGTGAACGTCAAGGATTTTGCGGTTAGTTCACTTCTCTCCGCTGCTTCATAAAATGAAGATTTAGAGCCACAAAGCCCATTTTAACGCGCTGCTCGTCTACTTGTTGGCTCGTTCTTTGCGTCTGGCCGAGTGCGCGGAGCTGTCGCGACTCCCGCGTGCGCACATCTTCGCGCAAATCCGACTCCCAACTCTCAAGACAAAAGCGGTTTGTCTTTCTTTCGTAAGTTGCCAATTGCATTTGTGGTTTTCTTCAGCAAGACCACGAACGGGCGTTGGCGGCCGTCGCCCACTTCTTCACCTCGCGCACGCAGTTTGCGCTCAAAACCGCGGATTTCGATGCCGCTGTGTTCGAGGACTTCGTGCCTTCGTGGCAAACAATCGCGCAGGTTTGGACGTGGGAAATTGAGAACGAAATCGCTATGAGCTTCGTGTTCACTCACTCTACGACTGAACAAACTGACCCTTGTATGACGATGCCGCCATCAAAACGTCGTCGTTTTACCAACCATCCCTCGCTTGTGGCCAGCATGCCAACCTTCTGCACGTCTAATTTCTTCCTCCGCACAAGAGAAGAACAGGACAGAAGCCACTCGATCTCCCCGCTCAATCCTCCCGAATGGCCTTCAGCTGGGCGGCCTCTCCGGACGGGCGGCGGGGCGCACGCTGGGCGGCGAGGAGGGCGGGCGTCTTCGGCTTCTTCTTCGGGAACACGCGCTTCCCATGGCGGTAGACCTCTTCGACCTCCGAGCCAATGTCGTAGACGAGCATGTTGTCGTAGTCCCAGCACTGTCGTCCGGCGAGGGCATCGGCGACTGGTCGTGCTCCAGCTCGTGTTCCTGCAACCACCGATCAATTGAGGACTCGGCTGTAGTCTTGCCATGACGGTCGGCTGGATCTGTTCGATCTTCAGCGAGCCCACGTACTTGAAGACCGCGACGGGGCATCTGGTCGGGGGACCATCCCCGTCTTGTCGGGCGGCTCCAGGCCCTCGCCTCTTCCGCGCATCCGCCTTCTGCTGCGCTGCGCCGCTCGCTTCTTTTTGGCCTGGAAGTCGCCCAGACGGCGCCTGCAAGTGGAGGAGTGCGGGCAGACGGGCGGGGACTCCCTTCTCCTTCGGCTGCCGCCGGTACAGAAGGAAGCCGCCGACACTCGAGCCGACGGGAGGCCGCGGGCAGCTGGCTGTCGGCTCGGCTTCGCGTACCCGCCGGCGTCGCTCAAGTGGACGAACGGCGTGACGCCCGACCCCGCAAGCCACTCCGCGCCTCCATCCTTTCTTTGAGAATCAAATCGAATCAGTGCTGTTCCAATACATGTCAAGACTTTTCTCTTCACCAAAGTCTCCTCGGCATTCAGTTGTTTATTGTACGTTCACAAGGGAGGGGATAGATCGAAGGCTACTCGCAAGATACAATTGAAATGGCCGAATTGTAGACTCTACTCACAAACAAATGCCCGACATACTCGCCCAGAACGCTGTGGGGGATCAACGGAGGATTCAGAGGGAATCGCGGACGATCTTCACGAAGTCGCCGTCATCCGAAGAGTCGTCCGTCTTGCCATCGGCCGGCTGCTTCTCGGCTTCCTGCAGCTGCAGACGGCGGAGGAACTCCTGGTGCTCCTTGAGGGCGGCCGTCTTGCGTTGCTCCAACGATTCGGCGGCCTTCCGCTGTCCCTCGGCGTCGCGACAGGCGTTCCAGCGCGAGGCGTACGTCGACGTCGCGAAGACGGGCGGCGGCGGGCCGAACATCGTCTCGAAGCCCGACGGAAGCCACGGGAACACCACGCGCTTCACCGGCTGGTTGTACGTAACGGGCGCCTCCTTGGGGTGGAGCTGCGCGTCGAAGCGGCCCACGACGTTGAGCACCTCCTCCTGCAGGCGACGCGCCAAGTCGGGGCGGCCGCCGTCGTGCAGCTCGCGGAAGATCGCGGCCGCGTGCGCGGCGAACGGCTCGGCGGAGGTGGGCGGAGCGGCCGACGACTTCAGGCGCATCGCATCGACTCGTTCGCGCACTCCCTCGACCGCCCGATCGACCGGCGAGTCGGCCGGCAGGCGCATCGCCTCGCGGCTCAGGTCGAAGGTCGGCAGGAAGCGGCTGCGCGGGAACTGGTGCGCCTGGCAGAGTTGCACCAACGTCCAACGCGGGTTGTACTCCTTCCTGCAAGTCGATTGAAAGAAGCAACCAAGGGGGAACTCACGGCTGGTCGTTGTAGTAGAGGGCGGCGTGTTCGTTGAGGACGGGCGTCGGGCGGGGCTCGAAGAACGTCGCCCGCACCTGCTGCAGCACCTCCTCGACGCTCGTCTCGGAGCGCCAGGGAGCGGCGAGCGGCAGGACGCCCGTGTGGAGGTCGACGTTCGGGTGCCAAATGGGCGGCTGGAAGCGCACTTCGGGCGGCAGCGCCGGGAACTCCTCGGGGAAGCGGAGGACGACCTGAAAGACGGGAAGAATGAGGGAGAGAGCGGGGCGACTTGCCGGGTACAGCCACTCCTCGCCGACCGCGCCGTTGTGCGGGATCGCGCAGCGCCACTCGCCCACGTCCGGCCGCCCGTCCGCCGCGCGCTGCAGCGTGGCGATCAGGCCGCTCGGGTGGGCGAGGCGGCCGTCCGCGTCCTCGCGCAACGCCGCCGTCCAGCGGCGCCACTCCGCCTGCAGGCGGCTCTTCCACGACGACATTCCGCGGGGGATCTGAACGAGGAGAAGTGAAAGGAGAGGGCGAGGATTTCGCGACGATTTCGATCGAAAACAAGTGAGAAAGCGGCCGCCGACGGCCTGGGAAATCGCGGGGCGAATGGAACAAAAAGACGAGCCGGCCGGCCGCCCTCCTCGCCGCTGCCCGCCCGCCCGCCCGCCCGGCCGCTTGCTCGGCGGAGAACGCGAACGAACCGTCGACTCCTCCCTGCCGCTCGTTGATTTTATGCGCGCACGGGGGAAGAAGAGGGGACGGGCAGGCGGGCGACGGAATAATCGGCGATGCAATGAAGCCGTGCGAATGGCAATGAGTGTCCTGTGGACGGGGACGATCGCGCGGACGAGTGGGGTCGCGTTTCCATTACGTTTCGGCGTTCTCAGCGAGGCAAGAGACCCGCATTCTCATCACTTCTTGCTCTAGAACAGACGCGTCTGCGCCAAACAACCACCACAACAAATTCGCTGTAAAGAATGTGGTCTCGATTTTCACGGGACGAGCCGCAAATCACCGACCAACACGATCGGCCGGCCGCCCGACCGACCTCCAGCGACGATGCCGCCCGCCCGCTTTCGTTTGCGGTCGGCCGCTCGTTGGGCCGAGCGAATTTGCGCCACGTCACCGCGATCTTTCGGTCTCCTTCCGTCGTGGCTGGCGTGATCGATCGATAGCAGCGAGATTGCGAGAAGGAAGTGGGCGAGAGGGCAGCGGAAGATACCGGCTGTTCTCTTCGCTCCACTCGCAAGCAGCCACTCATTCCACTTCGCGGTTCCCCTGCATTTGGTAGAGCATTCGAGCAGCAGCACAATGAAGCAGTCAAATCGATTCTTGGAAGAAAACGAGCGCGCGCTACGTGATGCCAAGCGGGCATCATTGAGAGCGGGACCTTCTCCTCAGTCCGCCCCGCTCATTGATCGCCGTTCTCCCACGTGCCCGACGGCGACTCCCGCCTTTATTTCCGCAGACGAGAGGAAAGCGAACGAACAAATCGGTGCGGAATTCGTGGGCGTCGTCGCGACGCGCGCTGTGGTCGAACTTTTTGTACTCGGTGACGCGGCGCTCGAAGAAGTTCGTCTTGCGTTCGAGGCTGAGGGCGAACGGGTTGGGCGCCGCGTAGACGGCGTCCAGGCCCAACGCGAGCAGCAGATGGTCGGCCAGGTACTCGATGTATTGGCACATGGAGCGCGCGTTCATGCCGATCAGGCGACACGGCAGGGCGTCCGCGAGGAACTCCTTCTCGATCGTGCACGACGCGCGCCGTCGGCGGGCGGTTGCGCAGATGGTGGCGGAAGAGGAGACACGCAAAGGCCCGATGGAGGCCCCGAAACGACGAGTGAAATGAACGAAAGGACGGATGGAGGGCAACGAACCTCGTCACGGGCGATCAACTCGTTTGACTGGGCCAGGCCGCTACTCTTCAGCCAGGAGATCGACGCGAAGACGCCCTCCACGGCGGCGAAGGCGACCAGCCGCTCGCCGAAGGACGCCTTGCGGTCGTTGATCCAACGGAGCGCCCACGCGGCCTTCTTTTGAGAAACGCGAACTCCTCGATCGCGTTGAACATCCGCTGTCTGCAAACGGGAGCGAATCGATGGGGCGAATCAAAAGAACGCACTTCTCCGCGGCGTCGATGAGCATCGCGTACTTCTCGCTGTGCACGTTCTCCATTGCGATCTGGAAGCCGTAGAAGCAGCGGACCTCGGCCGCGAACCGCTCCAGCAGGTTCTCGTTGACGATGCCGTCCGAGGCGGCGAAGAAGGCGAGCACCCGGCCGATGAAGAAGCGCTCCTCGTCCCGCAGCGCGGCCCAATCCCGCACGTCCTGATCGAGCCGCACCTCTTCGGCCACCCAGAAAGCGGCCTGCGCCTTCTTGTAGAACGCCCAGATGTCCGCGTGCTCGAGCGGGAACCGCGTGAAGCGGCCGGGCGTGTCTTCGAGCAGCATTTCGTCGTGATCGGCGGGCATCTGAAGCCAACGAAATGATCGTGGGAGAGCGGCAACCGTTCAACATTCAATCGCATCCCGAAGGCGCCCGAACATTCCGAACACGACCGCGCCGGCGAGCCGCTCACCAGCCGACCGCACGGCCGGCGGAGAACAGAAAGGAAAACTTTCGACAGGCCGCCGCACGACGGAACGATTCGTAGAGCCGGCAAGAACCCAACTGAGAGGTGGACGAGGAATTTCGATGTTTCTCATGGAATCGAGGAACGCGCCCCTCCACGGAGAACAGACGACCGTTCGCGACGAACGAAAACGTCAACAACGGAATGCGAAGCAAACAATGCTGATCGCAATTTTCACGAGACGAATCTCCGACCAGCGAAGCCGTCCGCTCGCCCGCGACGACCCCGCCCGCCCTCTTTTCCGGTCGGCCAACCGCTCTCGTCGTCACGGTCGTCTGGGCGAGCGAATTTGCGCCACGTCACCCCGATCTTTCATGGTCAGTCTGCTTTCGTCGTGGCTGGAGCGTTCGGTTGCGAACAGGGTGCTTTTTCGCCAAGAGAGACAACGAGCACTCGCCTGTCGCTTCCATCAAACGAGTGGCTAAACAAAAGACCCTTTCGCCCCGACTCGAATGAACCCTCTAGCAGCAGCAACAACCCCACTTCGCATTCGTTCGAACAAAGCGGCGGCGCTATGCAACCGGCCGATCGGAAGCGCGTGATGTTCGGCGGCGGCGAGCGTGTGCGGGAGTTCGAGGCCGACGCGCTCGGCCTCTACGAGCCGTCCTCGCGCACCGCCAGCTTCGATTCGTTCATGGCCGTGCCGCCGTCGACCGTTCGCAATGCCGTTCGCTTCTGCCTTCCCCCCACTCTCTCGAATTTGAAGAAGCAAGTGGAGAGCTGAAGTAGCCAACACCGTTCGGATGTCTCGTCTGACCACTCTCAAGAGTGATCGCGTGCATTTATTCGTACAAACAGGGCGAACAGAACGACGGGAAGCTCAGCGAAGCAGCAGTCCGAAGAGCTCGTGGGCGAGGTCCGGATTCTCGCCGATGAAGTCCTTGAAGCCGGGCAGCTCGTAGATGGCCTTTGCGTTCTGCTGGACGAACTTCAGCACTTCAGCCTTGAACTCATCGAAGTGGGGGCGCGAGCAAGCGAGCCGGAGGTCTTCGAGGGCGGTCTCCAGCGAGAGCGAGTTGAGGATCGCCGTGATGCACACCTTCTGAAAGAGAATGAGGCCAAGAGAACCGAAGAGAACCCACCTGCAGCGACGGCATGCGGTAGAAGACGGCCGCCGGAAGCAGCTGGCGGGCGCACGCCTTCAGGTCGTCCACTTCGGTCGTGTACATGAACGAAAGGACCTTCCGCGCGATCTCCGCCCCGCATTCCTCCTCGACGATGCTCGTCTCGTTCACCTCCTCGCCGTCGTCCTTGAACAGCGCCGCGAAGTACGGCGAGCGGGCGGCCAGCACGAACTTGTGCGCCTGAACGAGCGGAAGGTGGACGAGAGCCGAGCGGGAACTTACGCGGAAGGCTTGCCCGATGACGTGGACGGTCACGTCCGCAAACCGCTCGTTCCCGAGGAAGGCGGCCACGTCTGCCAGAAGCTCCGATTGGGCGCCGTCGAGCTGCGGCGCCTTCGCGGCCGCAGGGACCGTCGGTGTGGGCTTTGCGCGAGCGGCGCCAGCGAGCGACTTCGTGAGCACCCGCTTGGGAGGCGGCGGCGCGTCGGCTGCAGCAAGCGAGCTCGAAGCGGATGGAAGGAAACTCACGAGCATCGCGCGACGAGCCGTCCATCACCACCGCGCGTTTCGCCTTCGCTTTCGCCATCGCGGCCGATCGAAGTGAAGCCGCCAAAACGGAAGAAATGAGCCGAAGAGAGCAGCCGGTCGCTCCCCGTCCAGCCGAAAGGCGCCGCCGGCCCGCCGCTCCACTTGCCGCGCGAAATTCGCCGTCGGACGAGCGCCGTTCGCACCCGCTTGTCGTCTGCGAGCTCGATAGGACGTGCGCCACACAACCCGCAGATTGCACGACCGAGTGGGAAGAAGCAACCGGAGTCGACTGTCAAATACGAAGCTTTTATTCACGAAGCGAAGTTACATTGACAAACGATTGATGCACACAACAAAAAGAGTGAGCTGATTGATGGCGGCAGGTTCGCACCCAAACGAAACGCTCGATCAGTGCAGACAGAAGGCGAACACGGACGCGTTGAAGGCACGCGGTCGGGCGAACCACGCCAAACGCACCAGTTTCTCCGGCTTGCTGCAAACGACGCAGATTATTCCCTCCTTTTTGTTGCACTGACCTGATCGCGTAACGATACACTTTAAGGACGGTTTGCGGTTGCTGTTTTTGCGCGTCCTTCGTTAAGATGCTGAGAACACCACCTTCATTTATGACGCTTGAGAGATAGTCGTTGGCTGTAGTCCGCAGCCTCAGTTGTAGTGACGAGAGTGTGTTCCGCTCGAGGTCGTAGCCGAAAAACTCCCAGCGCTCCCCGCCCGTATTTTTGAGTGCGAAGAAGTGGCCCTTGTTGAACCAAGGGCAAAGAAGAGACCATTCCAAGCGCCAAACCTGAAATCCGCAAGCCGCATTTGACGGAATCCAAAACTCGCACTCGCCGGCTCCATTTCAATCTTCCGCGCTCGCAACTCGCAAACAACTCCGGGCGTTTGTCTATTCAACAAGCAGCCCAAGTCGACGGAACAAACGTAAAAATAGAAACCACCACGATTTCCAACGTTCCTGGCCGTAAAAAAGATCTTGTTCTCGTAACAGTACGCATTTTTATAGTCGTAAGAGCGTTCTCGCGGAATCCGCCCAATCAGCCGCGCATTTCGGCCGTTCCATTCGCACGAAAACACCTGCACATCCTCCATCTCAAGAGATGTTTTGAACAGCAAGAACATGTTGGGTTTGTTGGTGGAGAGGACTTTGACGCGGGCATCATTGCTCTGAGTCAACGCTTCAATCGGATGGTTCTCTGAGTGCATTTGCATCGATCGGACGTCCAACTTCAAGGTCGTCCATGACATGGGCGTGCACGAATGCTGGACGAAGACAAGCAATACTTTGTGGCCGCTTTCAAACAACACCAGTGGTCCGTCGAGTTTTACACGATCAGTGCAAGTGCTGAAACAATCGAGTAGATTAAGCAAATAATAAGCAAGACCTTACATTTTATCTCCCGTCCACAAATCAATTCGTTCCGTCAGGACCTTGTCGCGCATTTGAAACAGAAAGCGGCCGTTGGGACTCAAAAAAGCGTCGGTAAGGCCTCCATCAGACTCGTTGGCAAGTGGGCAGAAAAAACGGTGTGATGCTCCAACGGCTCCTTCCGCTTGATTCGAACGGGAACGAGCGGTGCGGGCGCCGCGTCGACCATCTTTCCGAGCAGCAGGAAGGCGAATGACCACGACGAGGACAGCAGGCAGCCGAACCATGCCGCCCTTCTCCAAACGACGCTTACCGCGAGCAACTCGGCATTGCGTCGGTGGGAACGCGAATTGTGGTCGAGCTGCACGAAACTCTTTCACTCGTTTGCCGGCCGATTTGATCGTTCTTCTACGAAGTGCAGGGAGAAGTTTTCTCGGCGCACCAAGATGGCGGCCACGCCGCCCATCTCCACTCCGGTTTTTGCTTCGATTTCTTCCCGAAAGCTTCTCGTCCCATTGCCGCTGTGCGGATAGACGACAAACAAGCTTCTTGTTTGTGTCCGATTGGAAGAATACGCGCAACTATCGAACACTCCAGCAACGGGCAGTCGACGCCGATGGCCCGAACTCGCGGCGAATCGGAATTCGTGGTTCCAAGTCAACGAAACGATCGCCGTTTGCGAGACACACAAGGTCCGGCAAACCGAAAAGAAGCTGACAGAAACGACCGCTCGTGCGCCGCCCCGCCGACAAGGAATCATTGCGCAATGAGCGTCTTCTCCTCGACGTTCATCCCGTTCGGTTATTCACACGCTCTTCTTTCCGCAAGCAATCGATGCAACACGAATTTGCACGAACAAAATCGGGCGGTCGGTCCGCGAGGCGCCCGCTGCCGCCCGCTCGTCACTTCGGAGTCCAGTCGACCGGCGAGAGCAGCGGCGAGTTTCTCCTGCTCTCCGTCTCGCGTTCATTTTGACCGGCCGTTGAGCGAGCGGTCGTTTCGATGCGGAGCAAACGGGCGATCGAGTGGAGCGGGCCGATGGGCGCGGCGATGCTCGTGGCCGTCGGCCTTCTGCTCGCGGCTTCGACGGGCGTCAAGGCGGCGACCAACACGGGGGCGAGTGGTGAGTGGTCCCGTCTCTCTTCTGTTCACTCTCGAACGTGTTGCAGGTCCCACCGGCTACCAGGAGCTCTACTGCACGGCCGAAATTGAGGAGAACAGCAGGAGCCAGCTGTACGTTTTCGATCCCGTGAACTACGTGTGCCGCAAGGGGAAGTACAAAAACGAGAACATCAAGGGATGGTTGTCCAAGGCAAGTTCGCGGCGGTGTTCGCGCAACAAACTCCTTTTTGTTTTTCAGGGACAATGCGAGCTAGCGTGCATTTGGATGTGCCCTTCTGGTCGTCAACCGTCGGTGGATAACAACTATGTGTTCGGATGTCTCGATGACAACGAATGCTCACGGTACCCGAACACCTACTGCGAGAAGGACCGGGAACTTCCGCCTGGAAGTCGGGGCTATTGCTGCGATATCACGACGATCGGTTCGTTTGATTTACATTCCGCTCGAACACTCCACTTGTTCCAGACGACGGCGGAAGCCGCTGCTTGCAAGGAAAGCCAAAGACCAGGGACAACAAGCACTGGGTCTACGATCACAAGAACAAAGGGTGCCGTCAAATCAATCGGAACACGACGGACGTTTCCCAGGCGTGGTTCGCGGATCCGGTGAGTGCACGAAGTCTTCGTTCCGAATCATTCCGCTTGCAGAACGCGTGCACTATGCTGTGCGATCCGAAAGGAGACGCCTGCGAAGCGGACGTGACGCCATTTGTCTATCTCATCCCTAACAAAGGAGGTGAGGGTGGCTTCAAGTCGTGCAGTTACGACAACGACACGTCGGCGGGCTGCCCGCTGACGCACAAGGACGGAACCCACTGGTACTGCTCGTTCAAACACCCTTATGGCGGCAAGGGGCATTGCTGTCCGGGTTTGTTCCGTTCTCTTCTATTCGCTCCACACTGTTGGGCTTCAGGACGTCGTCACAAGAGCTACAAAAGTGCGCCGAGCGTTCCGCCGGCGCTTCCGACCACGAAAACGTCCACGAGCACGGCCACGTCCACTGCGGCTACTCGGGAGAAGTTCAACTGGGGCGTACGTTTTCTCCTCTCTTCCGCTAATTTCACTTCTCCTTCGTTTAGGGCCTTTTCGGCCTGAAGCCGAAGATTGAGGAAGCGATCAATCAGACGCGTACCACCACGTCCACGAGCACCTCTACGACCACGTCCACGACTTCAACCTCGACTAGCACCAGCACGTCGACCTCCACTTCGACGAGCACGTCGACGGCGGCGCCCACGACCACGACGGCCGCTCCGATCAGCACGCAGGCGGTCGTCGTGCCGCCCGCCGGACAGCCGGAAGGTGAGACGGGCGAAGGAGGCGGCGCGGAGGACGAGGGCGAGCCGGTGCCCCGCGCGGACGAGAAGGAAGGCGGCGGGTGAGTTCCCCGCACTCCTCTCTGCCCCCTCACTTCTCGCTGCAGTCCGAGCGTCGGCCTGATCGTCGGACTGCTGGTGGCGGCGCTCGTCGCGCTCGTTGCGTCGTCGATCGTCGGCGGCTTCCTGCTCCGTCGGCGCAACAAGAAGCAGGCGGCCAAGGAGCGTGCGTCCCCGCTCATTTGCCGCTCATTTGCTCGTTGCAGGCGCCGCCCAACTCGCAGCGAACGCGCGCCGCCTGGACGATTTCCAGTCGAAGCAGAAGGCGGCGGCGCAGCAGAAGGTGGACGCCAAAAAGCGGCGGGCGGAGCTCCGCGGGAAGCACATCCCCGGCCTGCCGCCGCCCGACACCACCGGCATGACGCCCGACCAGATTCCCGTGGAGAAGTTCAAGTACATGGGCCCGCTCAAGATCGACCTGAACGAGACGAATATTCCGGTAGGTGAACAGCGATGTGCTCACCAGTCGTTCGTTTCTTGCAGGCGAATGAGGCGGACGAGGGATCGGGCCGCTCGCCCCCGCCCGACGCCCACCTCCAGTGGGATGACGCCCAGAATCTCGTGTTCGACATCGGCTCCGAGGTGGAAATTGTGACGCGCAACGGCGTCCCCGTCCCGCCCGCCAAACGGAAGCCCAAGACGCCCGCTCGTGCCCCGGCCGCCCGCCCCAACCCGAAGGCGGAGGCCCGCAATCTCAAGGCGATCCGCGAGGATTGAGCCCGCCCACTCCTGTCTCCTTGTTTCTGTTGTGTTCCTCCGTTAGGTTAGGCTCATTTGTGTGCAAGTGTGTTTCCCCCTTTGTCGATTAGGTTGTTCTTTGTAACGTCGAGAATAAACATTCGGTTTATTGGTCGGGAGCATTTCGTCGGCAGGTGAGGAGTGAACGAGGAGGGCGAAGAGAGCGACAAAACGTTACCGAAAGGAATCCTACGGAGCGGAGTTGAAGCAGCGGTCAACACGTTTGCCAGCTCACATCACAGCTGTCTGCTTCAGTTTAAATAAGGAGCCATGGACGTTTTTAGGCCTGTGGAAAAGCAGGACGAACGTCTCTCAGGTTCGCAAGCCGCCGCCGCCTACCGATTGCCTGCCAGTTCAACGCGGAGTTCTATTTCCGCGCGGAACTGCGCCCACTTCCTTGAGCCGTTCGTGGAGGAGGCGCGCGGGTTCCTCGCCGAAGCCCATTGTGTTATGATGGACATCGACGTCAACGATCAATTGTTGTTGAACGGTGGGTGAGAGGAGTGATCGGTTGATTCACAGCTGTTTACAATCAATGCGTTTACGAGTACAAACTACAAGTCGGTTTATTCAATCACGAGCACAAATGAGAAGAAATTCGAAGCGGACGTCGCTGAAGCGCAGCACCCACGCGCTGGGGATTTTCCGGCCGCCAAACTGCCGTTCGTGGACCGCCACACGGCCGTGACCCAGCGGAGAGCACTGCTGCTCGGCGAAGAACTCGTTGGCTGCCGACAGCACCCGTTCGTGCGCTCCCTGAACCCAAAGGTGCTTCACCATTTAAATATCGCGGCAGAACGTACGCTCGTTGAGTTGGCGTTCGGCACAACAAGCGGCGCTTGAAGTTTCACAGACGAGAAGCCCGCTTCGATCGCGAAGCTTGAAAAAATAAATAGAGAAGTGAGAAAATTGAGCAACGCTCTCTTAAACTGCGGTTTTTGTTCCTGCAAAAAATTACGCACATCAACGGCGCCTATGAGAATCCACTCACTTCAAAGTCCTCCAATTCGCACCAAGACATTGTGATGTCCAGTGTGAAGTCGTCGTTCAACGAGCGAAGGTTCACGAAAAGCGCGCGCAAGTCGCGACTCGTTTCTTCATTCACATCCAACATGTCGTGCGTGGCCGAATCGGTCGTTCTGATCAGGCAATTATCCTCGTCAAAGTCGATTTTCACTTCCTTTACGGCGTTGTTTCGCTCGAAGCTAAAACGATGTGTATTGTTCTGCTGTTCTCTTACTTACGGTCCATGAGCGGCGATCGCCCGCAAGCACTCTCTGTTGATAATCAGTCTACGGGCGGGCATTCGAAAGAACGGTACGAGGTCTAAAGAAAGCTATTGGTCGTTACGCTTAAAAGGACGAACGTACACGGCTGCTCGTTGGAACGAAGCCGAAATTGTGCCCCATCAGGTCTCAACGGCAACTTCCGAACCAGGAGGAAGTCGTGAGCACAAGTCGAGTAAAAGAACTCACTCTTCGGCGGCAGGAGGTCTCGCAGCAAGTGGACGATCCACGACGACTGGTGGCTCCGTTGGATTATGACCCGCACGTACTCCAGATGTTTCAGCTCTAATCGAGGGATAAACAAAGCAAAAAAGACCACTCACTCTTCACGAACGACAAGATTCTAACCCATTTGCGAAGTCCCACTGCAGTCTGTCGATCCTCGTTGTCGTGAGAAATGGACACTCTCAGATTCCGCAATGCGGTTCGCCCCAACAGCAAAAGTCGTTTCAGCGAAGCGCGACGCACGTTCTTGGCGTCAAGTACCAAAAACAGCGGTTTAGCAGTCACGGACTCCAGGGCGACCGACGGGCCGCACAAGACCAACGCGGGCGTTTTCGTGCTCGTTCGTTCCCCGTTCGGAGCGAAGAGAACAGTCGAGAACGCGCGCGAGCAGAAGAACATGCGCAGAGTTCGAAGTCGAAGGTCTGCGCGAGCGTGCCGGAAATTCGCAGCATTCGCGGGATCGTTGTGCTCCAGTTTCGTGCTCAAGGCGTGCAGCATCAGTGCACGACGAACGTCTGCTTTGAGTTTCGGCGGGGGCTTCGGCGGCATTTCGAGTTTTCCCGCGTGGATTTTCGCTTTCTTGCGCCCCTCTTCCATATTGGCTTCCGCTTTCCGCTTGAGCTTGCGGCGGGTGGACGATCGAGCCTTGCGCGGAGACATTTCCTGAAAGGAAGCACGAATTAGAATCGGAGAGGAGTGTACGAACGGCAGGAAAACGGAAAACCTTTGCAGCGAATTAAGCGCAGAGGAACTTCGCGCGTTTAACGAACACTCCCTCGCCGTTAAAAACTTCGGTAATTCGTTTTGCAGCGCAGGGCGCGGTGGGAAACAAAAAAGCAGCAATGCGCGTTCCCGTAGCCGCAACCAAAAAATATTTTCAATTCATTTGTTGGCCCAAAAAAACCACCAAAAACCGACGCTTTCATGATTCGTTTCACCAACTCCTCTCACGAAAAATGCGAACAATCTTTCCTCATGATCGCCCAACAACTGCGCACGCACCTCCCGCTCGCATTCGAGCACACCGCAGCGATCTGCGAGGTCGCCTGCTTGTTGATCCCCAGCGAATGAACTGAGCGTTGTTTTGACTGCTGGGAAGCGTTCGGTCGGGACGCGGGTCACCATGCGCTGACCACGGCGAACAACCCAGCGGGTTGTGCGAGAAGAAGAGCGCGCGGTGGACTCGCGTTCGCGCATCACAACAACCATTGCGCTCTCCGGCAACGGAGCTTCGCTTCGTACTCTGTTGTTCGAAGAAAAATGCTGCCGATTATCAGAAACTGTTTTGTGGGACCATCATTAGAGAGAAAAACAAAACAACAGGAATCGTTTAACCTTAACGGCAATCTCCATCTTTTTATTGCCATCCGAGCTGTGGCTGTCTATTCGAGCTTGCCGCCGTTGACTCGCTCGGTTCGCATTCAATGGCCGCCGGGCCTCCTCTTCGATCAGCGCGTCCTTCAGTTTCCGTTCGAGAAGAAACCGGTGGTAAGCAGTGGGACGACGATTTCGATCGTCTTGGTCAAGAGCCGACTTCATTTGACCCTCTTTTTTGCGGGCAGGCAATTGAATAAACATCAGCGAAAAGAACGACCTTCGTTCTTGTCAAGAGCGCGTTTGGCGCTTGTTTCCCAACCACTTTGAACTCGCGGGACCGCCCCGAAGAAAACAAACCGCCGTCCATCTTCGCGCTAATTGCCATCGATCATTTCTTTACAACAGCGCGCTCTCGGTGCACGCGGACGGACGTTTCACGCCTCACTCTTTGCGAGTTCAAAAGCGGAAAGTTGGACGAGCAGACGGGCAATTCTTCCGCAATCACACCTTCGATTCAAAATGGAGCTGCCGCCGCGGAACACGCTGAACCGTCTGCAGCTGGGCGTCGCCTTCTTCCTTCTGTTCACTGCGTACAACTCCTCCACATTCACCGCCCAAATGGTCGTTGCGAGCTTCGCCGAGCGGGGCCTCGTCGGGCGGTACGCGGGCTACAACTCGCTGGCCATCCTGTGCGCGACGTTCGCGTTGAGCACTCCGTTCTCCGCCCCAATCGTGCACGCGCTCGGCTCGCGATGGGCGATGGCGACGGGCGCCGCCGCGTACGCCATCTTCCAGCTCTCTTTCCTCCGCATGCACGAGTTCGTGCTGTACGCGACGGCCGCTCTCGTCGGGCTGGCCGCCGGTCGTGAGTTCTCTCCGCTTGTCGAAGCCCAGCCTTTCGGCGGGAGGATCGATGGCCAAAAGGGATCGGGGAAGAGGGAGATTCCTCTGGAGTCGAAGGCCGAACGCGATCGAGAAGAGGGAGGTTTATTGTTCCACTCGAACACACAACAAACAGCGGGCGAGCCGCACGAAGGTGGGTGGGGAGCGAAGTGAATGCAGCCCCGAAAGGGGGCGACGGGCGGCTTTTATAGTCGGGCGGCGGGGGCGGTCGGCCGGTCGGCGCAGGGGCGAGAGATAAAAAGGGGCGGCCGTCGGGCGGCGGTCGATCGGGGCAAAACAACAGGCGGGAATCAACGGGAACGTGGAGGGGATAGACGAGGGGGGATGAAGATGAGAACGCGCGATCGTCGCACACCTTGCTCGGCCATTTGGACGAAGGGAAAGACGAGAGGTCGCCGCATTTGGTCAGAATCCAGGAAGGTGACCAGCGACTCGGGGGAGTCGGTAGTGCGTTCTCCGGAACGGGCGCACTCCTCTCTGGAACCCCTGGGGGAGAACGAGAAGAAAGCTTCGGGCCTGAGCAGAGCGGCGGCGATCGGCGGAAGTCGAAAGGAAACACCACGAGGGACGACGAGGAGTCACTGGCTCAATGAATGGACACAAAGAGAGAAAGAGACGGGGCAACGAGGCATGAACAGAGAGAAACGATCGAGATTTCGCTTGGCTTCAAGGTCTTCCGACCACGGAACGGCGGGCCGATCACTCCGCAAGGCGCCCTCGGTCTCGCCCAGTTTCGTCTCGCGCGTTCGCGACACGCTTCGTCCTTTGTATTCACTTGTGCTAAGAGCTGTGGACCGGTCAGGGCACGTTCCTGGCGTGGAATTCGACCGACGAGACGGCGGGCAAACACAGGGCTACTTTTGGGGCACTTCCGTCCTCTGGTGAGTTCCCTCCCCTTCTTTCCACTAACATCCACACCTACCGCTCCAGTCAAATAGCCGGCGGCTCCTTTCTGTACTTTGCCTTTCGAAATGAGAACACGAAAGTCCTCTCTGATCACACGATCACTCTGCTCTACACGACGTTCACGGCCGTCACTCTCGTCGGCATCCTCACGTTGATCCTCCTGCGGCGACCCGAAGGGAAGAAGCGGGAAGAAGAGGCGGGGGTGGAGGAGAGCGGGCCGTCCATTGGGCCGTGGGAGGTCTTCAGTAAGCTTCCTTTAATCAACCTCAACGATCCCTCCGTCCAAAATCCACCGCCCGCCTGTGTGTCCAACCGCGAATGCTCCTCATCGTGGTGGTCTTCTTCTACACGGGCCTCGAGCTCGCGTTCATCGAGTCGATCTACCCGACGAGCATCGGCTTCACGTTGACGTTGGGCACGAACACGCGCCAACTGCTCGCCGCGAACATGATCGTCGGGGGCGTCGGGATGGTCGCCGGTTCGCCTCGATCGTTCGTCTTCTAACTGGCTTGTAGGAAGCTTCCTCTTCAGTCAAGCGGCGTCCTGAGGCGGGAGGTGATCGTCGCGATCGGCTGCGTCGCGCACCTCGGCGTCTACGCGGGCGTGTTCGTCAACCTGCCCGGCAACGCGCCGCCGAGTCCTCCGGCTTCATCGCCGAACCCCAGTGCGCTCCTCGTTCACGTGCATTCGTTTATTTCTTTAGAGTGTGGTTGGTGCTCGCGTGCGGCTTCCTGCTGGGCTTCGCGGACGCGTGCTGGACCACGCAAACGATGGCGCACTTGATCACGTGGCACAAAGCGGAGAGCACGCAGGCGAACTCGCTCTTCCGCTTCTCTCAAGTGAGCTCTTTTCCACTGGTTTGGTCGTTCGAGCATCAGCAGCGTGTTCGGCTCGCAGTTCTGCCTCGAGTGGCACCTGCTCGTCCTCGCGGCGGGCGCACTTGCCGGCTGCGCGGGTTTCTTTGCCGCTGAACGCCTGAACGCGAGCCGAAAGCGCGAAGAAGCGACCGCCCGGATGCTTCCGCTCGGCGCCGTCGAGTCGAAGCTTGGCAGGACGCCTGTGTGAGGGGATCGGTCAATGCAGAGCTGCTCATAAGTCGTGAACTGACGTTGTTAATAAACGGGGGTGGTCAACGAATGAACGAAGGCGCTGGTCACTGCTGTTTGAAACGGTTGTGTTTCGGAATAGTGCTTCAGTTTAGCGTGTTCTGCTAAAGAGCGGCAACGACACGAGACGACTGTTCTCCTGAACAAAAATTAAAATCAAACGAACAGTTTATTGTCTGCACGATTAGAAAAGCGACAGAGCTCACTCTTCTCCTTCCTCTTCGCCCGGCTCCTCTCCCTCGTCGGACGAATCAGCGTAGCCGTTCTCTCGCTTTTGTTCGTCGAACTCCTCCCTGCTCTCGCCGCAATCGAACTCCAGCTCGTCGAATTCGGCCTCGTAGAGCTCGTTGTTGGCCGAATCGCAGTAGTGATCCCACGAGATGCGCACCGAAAAGTCCGTCCGCTGCTCGCTCTCCACCCGAATCCACTCGCTTTTTTCGTACGCGTCTCGTGGGACGTGCGGACCGAACCGCTGCTCCAATGCTTGCCGGAATTTCTCCATGAACTGATCGTCGCAAATGGCCTCAAACCGGAGAACTCAAAGGAAGAATCTTCTCTTGAACTCACGGATTCGAAGAGTCGAAGGTTGAGCTTCAGACGGAGCCCCAGCAATCGAATGCCTCGCTTCTCGCATTCCGCAAGCAGAGTGTCGATGTGCCGCTCACACGCCTCGATTTCCGCGATCATGCCCGCAATGTTCTGAAAGCGACGAAATGGCCGCCGCTTCGTCGCTTCACTCACAACGATCTTGTCGACGTCCATTCTTGTTTTGAGAAGGAGAAAGGGCGCCTTCCGCTCGCCGACCACTCGCGTGATGCCGCCGATCACGCGCGGCAGGTGGAGTTCCCGCGAGAGCGAGCACGGTTCGTAGTTCTCCGGCTGGACTTGGAACTGGAACTCGAGGATCTCCGTGCATTCCAGCGGGAGAGGGCTAAAACAGAACAGGAGTGGATGTGGAGAAATCCCGCTTACCCCTCGTAATCCTCGAACAGTTCGATGTGCCCGCCTTTGACGACCACTTTACGGGCATTCAGCGGGTACAAGACCGCGTTACCTGCAGCCGACGAGCACATCAATAAGTACAACTTTTCAATCACCGTCAATGCTCACAACGACCTCTTCTAATTGAGGTTCGCGCCCCACTAAGCGCTGCACGTCTATCCAGCGACTCTTGAAGCGGGCGAGCGAAGGCGGAAATTTTGGGAAGGCGCCGTCCGACCATCCGCTCCTATAAGTGGCGGAGTACATGTCTACGCTCAGCCATTCCAGAGCGGACATCTCTGGATGGAGAAGCATTTAACTAACGCTTTGATGCGCTGTATCTTACTCACTTTCGATTGCCTCAAACATCAACTGAGCAAGTTGCGGCTCCACGCGAGGCGTTAACAACTCCAGCCGCCGCACCGAACTCAATCGAAGCAACGCGCTGATCGCTTCACCCGCCGGAAAGCAGAGGCGGTCGATCGCCGACGCAAAAAACTTGTGGATTTCCGTCGTGCACACCGCGTCCACAAACTCCTCGCACACGACCGCCAGTTGGCGGCCGAAGAAGACGTGGAAGTAGGCGCGACTAACGAGCTGAAAGCAACGAATAGAACGTCTCTTATTTGATTCGAAACAACTCATAGCCCCTGAAGTTCAACCCGAACTCACGAGAAACCGCAGAGCCGCACGGGGATCGTTGTTGGGCGTCATCCAACGCCGTCGCTCGTCCCTCGTGTGCCGCAAGTGGAACGAAAACAGCGATGGTCGCTGACAGGGCCGCAGACGGGGACGAGGACGGGGATTCGACTGTTTGTACGGGATCTGCAAGCACGAGAATCAATGGAAGAAATCCATTAAAACTCACTTCTTCTGCCATCTCTCCGACTTCCAACACGCGTTTCATCTTTTGCGAGTGGAAAAAAAGCGAAAAAGAGTCTCTTTTTTATTCGTTGGGAGCAAGGAGTGGCCCGTCGCCGAATGCTTTCGACACGTGCTGCTCCTTTTTGCCGCTCACTCGTTTTCTGTCGGAAGATAACGTCACCGATGGTGATTAAAAAGAGACGGAATTTGTGCTTGGATGCTTGTTGAGAAAGGTCGGCAAACATCGCGCATTGCTTACATCAATCAAAGCCAAGACGCTCTACGACAACGACTCGGCAAATAGCGGTATTTGGAATTGCATCCAAGGGCATCCGCTGCTTTCAGCTCTCAACAACAGTTTATTGAACACAAAAGGAACAACAATCTCAAGCATTGAAGAAGCGCTTCAACGACAGCGAACAGCCGGCAGGACGCGCGAAGTAGGCCAATTGCACGAGCTTCTGCGGGCCTCTGCAAGAAGAAAGAAGCGCGTGAGTGGGCAATGGGACGGACGAACCGCAAGTCGTAGCGAATCGAGTCGAGAGTGTGCGGCTCCTGTGAGTGGCGGTAGCGATTCTCCGCGTGGATCGTGAGGAAACCTTCGTGGACGACGAAGCACTGGAATCTCTCATCCCGCTGCTGCCCGAACACGCGCGACGACCAGCGGTTGGCGGAGAGGTCGTAGAGGAAGAGGCGGTAGAAACGACCGAGTTTGCGACGCGCCCCTTCGCCCAACGCGAAGAGGAAGCCGTTCGCCGCCGTCATTCCGAGCAGCGAGAAGCCAGGGCCGATCTTAACAAAGGAACGAGTGAATTACAGCGACATTTCTTCTCACTCACCTTCTCTGAGCTCAACCGGACGAGCGGGAGTTCGAGCGGCCGGCCGCCCGCCAGGTGCGGAGCGTCGAGGTCGACCGCCAACACGCCGTTCGGAAGGAAACCGCCGGGGCCTTTTTGAAGCAAGTAGAGCGTGTTTTTGTGCACACACGTCCGTCGGTTCGTGAGTGCTAAGAGAGACGGGAAGTACACGCGGCCGATCTTCTCGCTCATTTGCGTCTCCAGATCGACGCGGTGGATCTCGGCGGACTCGCGACCGACGAAGAGCACAAGGACGACGGCCGGCTGGTCGGTGGCGAGCAGGAAGCTGGATGCGAACTCTTTCGTCTCTTCTATGATATGGCCGCGGTACTGGGTCGCTGTCAGCAGCAAGACGTCGCGCCAGACGACGTGAACGTGTTGTGGTTGTTGCGGCGCTTTCTCCAACCAGCAAAAGAAACGATCGCCCTCAGTCATGAAGTCCGTGTTTCGATCTAGTGTGAACGCTGTGACACTACAACGAGGTTCTTACTCATTTCTCTTCTTTCCGCTTACGGTTGGACGTCGCCCGTGAATGTGTCGACGAGTTCGGGCGGGTTGTCGGGTTCGACGTGCGTGTGCACAAAGTGGCGGCCGCTCTGCCCGAACGTGCAAGAGCGCGACGGCGAGCGCCGGGCGACGATCGACGAGTATCGCACGTCGTTCGGGATGCGCGCCTCGTCGAGCAGCTGATCAGCGGGCTGGTCGAGCGCGTGACCGTTCTCCATTGCCTGCAAACGGAGTGAGTGAAAGGTGGGGCGCGGGTGCAAAAGAGCGGCAAGCAGCAGTGGAGATCCAACCGACGCCCTGCTACCAGCCCGCTCAAGCCGTCGAGTGGGAAGTGGAAGGTCGAACGACGCCGGCTTAGGGTCGAACGCAATGATCGGCGCCAACTCGCATGGGAGAACGAAAGTAGTCGTCAGTTGTACTTTGCTCTCATTTACTACCTTCCTTGCAGCAAAGCGGATGCCGTTCGCACTCATTTTCTTCGAGCTCAATCGGGCGAGCGGGAGTACGAGCAGCCGCCCGCCGTCCATTTGCGGTTTGCCGAGGTCGACCGTCAGCAGGCCGCCCGAAAGAAAGCGTTCCCAGCGCTCCCGCCCGTTTGCCCACTCGTCCAGCAAGTCGAGCGTGTTCTCGAGCACACACACGCGATTGCTGAAGGCCCCGAACAGGCGAGACGGCGAGTACACGCGGTCGATCGTTTCGCTCGTCCTCGCCTCCAAATTGACGCTGTGGATTTCGATGTAGAGCGGAGAGGATCGATTCCGAAAGAACACAAAGAAGTCCTTTGAGTGCTCGGCGGCGATCACAAAGACGGGCGCGACGCCGTCCGGTCGGTCCACTCGAAAGCGCCGCCCGCACGTACCACCAGAAGAACCGAACGTCCGGCTCGTCGCTCGCCGTCAGGAAGGAGGCGAAGAAGCGATCGCTTGCCGAAAAGCCGCTCGCGTTGCACGACGCGCCGAGCGGGCCGATCCTGCAAGGAAACGAGGCACTGACTTTCTCCGCTCTCTTGCTCACGCCCGAATTTGCCGCGTGAAGGTGTCGACCAGCTGGACTTTGAACCAAACGTCTTCCGTGATCACCTGCACGAAGAAGCGGCCGGCTCGTCCGAACTTACCGCTGTGCGCCGCCGACCGGCAGTTGATCGTCGAGTAGCGACAGCCATTCGAGACGCCCACAGGTCGGAGGTGGAGAATTTCCCGGTCGTTCATCACGATTGAGCGGAGTGAGCGCTCGGCAAGCCGCCCGCAAAGGTGGGCGAGTCGTTCTTTCTTGCCCGTATAGCTCCGATGCTCATCACGGTCGGTGCATGAGCGGCTGCTTCCTTGTCCGCCGCGCCAAACAACGTATTTCGCGTTGCAACTTTTCTTTGCCGAGTTGCTTTTCTCGGCGAGTAGGTAGACGGCGCGAGTGGACGAAGGGGTCAAAGGCCGGCGCGTGTGTGCGCGGCGAGCGAAAAAGAGCGAGCACTCGCGAGGCCCGCTCTGTAGTGCACGCGGCGCGGCGCTCGGCGCCCGCTTTCTGCCCACTCGCCGCGCCGCTCAACGCGTTTCGCTTTCTGCCGGCCACTGCCGTTTTGCCCTCGTCCTCCTCCTCGCGCTCGATGGACGACGAGAAGAAGCCGCCGATGTTCCGAGTCGGTGCTCGCCGTACGCTCCTCCGCCACGCGTTGAAAACGGGAGGGCAACCCGACGAGAACGACCCGCCTTCATCCTTCCGCACCCTGCGGATGTTCTTCTGCTCGCGCGCCGCCCCGACCGTCTTCTTCGGGCCGGACGAGCAGCTGCCGCGGCTTCAGCTGGGCGCCGCTCACTTTTTCGTCTCAGCGGCGTCGTGTGAAGCTCGCGTCCATCAGCGCCACCTGAAGTCGACTCGTTCGTGCGCCTTTTGCACGTGGGCATAGCGGCGAGCCGCCGCGTTCGTCTCGACTTTCTCGCCGAGCTCCCCGTGAACTTCGGCGATCTCCGGCAGGTGCTCGTGCTGCGCGGGATGAAAGGTGGGAATCTTCGAAGCTTTGGCTGCTCATTGCTTTCGTTTAGACCAAGGCACGGGCCACAACGCGCTCAGTTTCGGTGCCCTCAGCCGGCGGAGTGGACGGCGGCCGAGGCGGCGCTCTTCGAGGAGGTGATCGAGCGCTGCGGCCCGAACTTTCACGACATTCGTGGGAAAGCGGTGAGTTCCACGGGAAAGCGAACACCCTCCGCTTTCAGCTTCCATGGAAGTTGATTCGTGCGATCGTCGAGTACTACTTTCTGTGGAAGACCACCGCGGCTTCTCGTCACGCGGAGATGCAGCGAACGATGTTGGCGGTGCAGGAGCACAGGCTCAGACAAGAGCGCATCTCCAACAACACCCAGCAGGACGGGCGGCAGAGCGCGCGCTCGTGCGCGAGCTGCCGCACGGACGACTCGACCGCCTGGTTCGCGTGGGGTTCCGCTCACCTTCAAGTTCGTCTTTGCAACGACTGCTGGGCGCACGGCAACGAACTCGGCGGATGAAAGAATGTGCGCGACGAACACGGCGAGTCTGTCGCACTTCGTTTCACCGATCACTCGCTCCATTTCAGCGGCCGACTTGACGGCCGGCCGGTGGAATGGGGTGAGTTCTTTCGATTGATCTGTCTTCATTCTTTGAGCAGCGTTGGAGGAACAGAACCCCGTCGAAGAGGACCTCCGCCCAGCGCTTCTTTCGGGCCGAAGACCGCGGCGCCTTCTTCCTGAGAACTGCCTTCCACGTTCGAATCGCCCGACGGTTTGTTTCTCCGGTTGGCATCAACGATCCCCTCCGCTCGTTGCTTTCAGCATCGCCCCGCGAAATCTTTTCGACGTCCGCCGGGCCGCTCGCTCGCCCACGAAGCTGATCGACGCGACCGCCATCTTCAACTCGTGTACGTTCGGTCCATTCGATTCGATTGGTGTCCGTTTAGACTTCTTGCGCGACATCGCCGCCATCCTCCGCCGGGCCAACGCGATCAAGCGGTGGAAGAAGAGCGGGTTGCCGCCGGCCCTGGCCGACTTGCTCGTCCGCTTGCACGAGAAACACAGGCGCGAGTAATTCAGTCATTTCCTTCTCTTGTGTACTACTTTTTGTTTTCCTCGATTGCTTTGCTGTTTCCAAAGTCTTTCTATCGTTCGCATAAAAGCCGAAAGCTTAAAATGAGCTCCGTCTCTCGATCTCGCGCTCATCCTCCAATCGTTTGCTGGTATGTTGTTCCCAGTTGGTGCTCACCGACTACAAACATCCACTAAACAACGTCTATTCTTTGGTTCCCGTGTGCCCGTTCAGCAAGCGGCAGGCGTGGAACTTCCAGACGGCTTTCGAGAACCTTCGCTCACTGAACGACACGTTTGTACTTCCCGTCCGCCTCGCGAAGATCTCGCTTTCGAACTTTGCGGTCAGCGTTCTCTGGACACTCGTCAATGAATTCTTTTGTTAGTTGAACGAAGGCCGCTTCAACGAGCTGCTCGCCCGCTTACACGCCCGATCTTTGCGTGTGACCGCGTGCCCACGTGTTTGTCCAAATCAAACTGCCGAACCCCAGAGAGCATTTGACAGGTTTTTCTCGACGAACCGAATTGATCACTTGCGCATCGGCAGAAAGATCACAATTGTGGACTGACGGCGGCCGCTCGCTTCTTTGCCTCGAACGGGAGATTCGCGCCAAAGACCGCCGGCCTCGACGCCTCCGTCGCCCGCGAGTTCGGCTACGAATGGCAGAAGATTGTGAGCGTTTAAACGCGGCGACTGGTGGAGGGGATCGACGTGAACTTCGTCTTCACTCACTTACATCGAAAATCTTGATCGTTCAAATAAACTGCGGGCCTACACAATGGAGACATCTTGAATACGCTGGTTTGTGTGCGACCGAAAGAAACGGAGGGAAAGAGATGAAGGAAGCAGAACGTTGCACTCATCCACCCACAACGGCGGTCGTTCGTTCGCACCCAAAATGTCACATCGGAAACAGCTTAAAGCGGGCGGATCCTCAAATCGGTCGCTGATAATCCGGCTACCCGTTAGTTCGGTGGCTGGAACTCGCGAGGCACGAATTGGAAGACGGTTTATTAGTTTTTGACCCCAACTGCCAGGGGATGTAGCGGCTTTTTATCCGCTCCCCCCACTTTCACGCACAACAGCTTTTTCTTTCTTGTCCACTTCTGCTCGTTGCCTTGCTGCAGCAATTGGTCAAGAGAAAGGCTCGCAGCTTCGGTTCTGCATTGGCGACAGGAAGGACTCAGAGGGAACTTGATTTCCCGGCTCTTCTCAACTCTTTACAGACTCCAAAAATTGCTTCTTCAACTCGCTCAACTCCTAATTTTTATTCCTCCTAATCTCACATCACACCGCAAAAGAACCTAGACGACGGGACAGAACAGAAACGGGAACAAATGGGCGGCGATCTCAATTCTTGCGGGTCGCCTTCGGGTTGGCCGCCTGCTTGGCGACGTCGTTGGACGGGCGGGCGGCCGCCGCTGCGAAGAGGCGGGCTTCTCGGCCTTGGGTTTGGGCTTGGGCACGGGCTCGCCGCCGCCAATCAGGTCCTCGACCTCCGTGCCGATGTCGTAGACGAAGTTCGCGTCGTCGTCCCACTGCAGGCGAGCGTCCGGAGGCGGCGTGGGGACCGTGTCGTCGTCCAGCAGGTTCTTCTGCAACAGACGAGCGATTAGCCGAGGGACGAACGTCTGCTTGCCATGACGGCGGGCTGCAGCTGGTCCTTCTTCAGCGGGCCCAAGTACTTGAACTTCTCCACGGGGATCTGGTCGGCCACCATGCCGGTGCGATCGGGCGGCGGCAGCCCGGGGATGTCTCTTCCGCGCAACGCCCGCTCCAACTGCCCCCGGGTCCGCCAGCACCGCGTTGTCCGTATGGTCTCCAGCATCTTCTTGACTTCGGCCTCGTCGAGGCGGCGCGCGTTCGCGGCCAGCACGGCGGCGCCTGCAAGCGGAGAGTGCGAGCGGGCAGGACGGCGGGGGACTCACGTTTTTTCTCCTTCTGCTTTTCCTCCTCCTGTTTCTTCTCCTTCTGCTTCTTGTAGCGGCGGTGCAGAATGATGCCGCCCACAATCGAGCCGATGAGCATGAGCAAAAGGAGGCCGCCGCCGACGCCCAGACCAACGTAGAGGCCCGTTCTGAAGCGGCGAGTGAGTGTAAAGAAGCGAAGGGGAGCAACTCACTTGCTGCCCGTCGCTTCCTTGTGCTTTGGGGCGGGGGCGAGAGCGGGCGCACGAGTCGTGGTCGTCGTGGTTGTAGTCGTGGTCGTCGTCGTGGTCGTGGTGGTGGTGGTTGTCGTGGTCGTGGTGGTGGTGGTTGTCGTGGTCGTCGTGGTTGTGGTCGTGGTGGTGTGCGGCTTGCCGTCGTGGTCCGCGTAGTTCCAAAAACGACGACCTGCAATCCGAAAGGAGGAGTGGAGTGAGCAAGGCGAAGAAACAAACCCGGACAACAGAGGCCCATCCCGCTGCGCCCGTTCGAGGAGCAGTACCAGCGGCTTCCGTCCCGTCCGTCGACCAGCGGGCAGTTCGTGTCGTCGTCTTTGGTGCAGATGGAGGCTTTCCAGCTGCCGTCGGTCGTGAAGTTGAGCGACGGCGTCACGTCCGCTTCGCAGCCACTTCCCTTGGGCTCGCACAGCATCTTGCACTCCTTCTGCAATCGATGGGATTAATGGTGAGAATGGAACTTCGTCAACTTGCCTCGTCCTTGAACCATGCCTCGGAGACGTTCGTCCGGTTGTTGCCCAGTTCGCGGCACTTTCCTTGGTCGTGATCGAAGACGAAGGTGCTGTTGTCCGTCGTGGTCGGAACTCCCGGCTTGCAGTGGCTCTCGCTCCGCACTGAAACGAGCAGGAGTTGGTAAGAGAGTAGAAGCGAGAAGAAACAAACCCGCTATCGACTTCGGACAGCAATAACCAAGGTTTTGATCGAAGCGGCCCTCGAAGTGGCAGTAGTTCAGCGTGGGGCCCAAACCCGCACACTGCGCATTTGCAGAGCACGATAGCAAGACGCTGCGAAGGTCCAACTTTGGCTGCCAGCCGGAAGGACACATCCAGATGCACGTCGCCAAGCAGTCCGCCTGCAAGTGAACGATGAAACGGGGTTCAGGCTCAAAGAAATGTCACTTGCCTCAATCCTCCATCCAGCGAAGCCTCCTCCAGTGTACACGCCTTTGACGCAGAGGTGGCGCTCGGCGTCGTAGACGAACGTGCTCGCTTTCTCGTCCTTGGTGCTCGCCGTTCCGCAGTAGAAGCTTTCGCGAATGCCGGGCACTGAAACGGAAGAAATTAGCGAGCGAAAAAAGGGGGAGCACTCACTGTCCACCGGCCACTCGTCCGCCTTGACGCCCGTCGAAGCCGCGAGCAGGAGGCCGCACGTGAAGAGGAACGCCGCGCCCATCGGTCCGCTCCACTCGATCGCCCGCTTGCTCCGCATCGAAACGACCGCTCGCTTGCTGGCCGGCCGGAATGAACGCGCGCCGGAAAGCAGGAGAAAGTCGCGACTCCTTTCGCCGGTCGACCAAACACCCAAGTGACGAGCGGGCGCCTCGCGGATCGAACCGCCGATTTTGTTCGTGCAAATTCCTGTTGCGTCAGTTTAAACGCGAAAATCCGAGCGAGATTATTCGACGGACTGGTTGCGCAATGGGTTTTTGTGTGCTCGACTGTCACTCTCTGGTTGCTCTGTCGTCAATTCTTTTTCGAGTTTTAAACGCGACGAAAACTCGAAGGTGTTCGCCTGCTCGAGCTGGTTTAACGAAACAAATAGTGAAGAAAACCCACTTCTATGAAAGAAAGAGACAAGCGGAAAGTAACGGCTTTTGAGCGCTGTCGCCGCTTCCTCGTTCACTTGACGATGAGCGCGATCACTGCGTTTGTTATCGAGGGATGCGAAGCGGCGGCACTCACGGTCACCTCTGCCCGCTGCTCACAATTTTCGTCGGCTGCGTTGTCCAACAGTGGGGGTCGCCGCGATCACTCCGCTCTCTCCCTGAACAACGCGCGCTCATTTTGCTTTCGCTTCTGGCAGACCACCTCCTCGCTTTCGAATGATGGCAGAAGATCCGGACATCCTGCAGCTGGAGCCCGTGCGCATCAACGAGAGCGACCGCTACGCAATAGTCCCCGTACAGAACGCCCGTGTTCGGTGCTGGATCTTCGGGCAACACGGCCGCCACTACTTACGGGCAACTCCCGTGGACGGCAGCCTTCTGCTCGAGCTGATCGACTCCTACACGGGCGACGTTCAACGGTGAGCAGTGGGGAGAAGAAAGTGGAATGTTCGTTGCAGGGTCGCGTCGATCGAGACTGCGCCTTACGAGGGCACAACGGCGGTCAACGGGCGCTTTTTTGCGGTGCTCAGGACGTCATTTTCCGTCGAAACGGCCTGGCGCGTTCACGTCCACTGGCGCGATGTCTCGCTGCTGGAGGCGGCCGATTGGCGCAGCCTTGTGTTGGAGCAGCCGAGAAAATTTGCGTCCAGCTTCCTGCTTGCCACCGAGCAGCCAACTGTCGTCCTTATACTCTACGTTAAGTCGGATGCGGCCGAGATCCACCGCCTCGATCTGTTGCCGGAGACGAGCGAGAGGATTGGCCGCGTCTACTTCCCCTCTTTTGCTTTCACGAGTCGGTGCGCGTGTGTGCACAAAAAGACGTTCTACTTGCTGCATGGCGGGCCCGGCGGTTTCGTCGCGAGCGGCGTGTCGGCCGTCGACCTCGGCGCGCGGCACGTAGAGGGTGGCAAGCCGTTCGAACTTCCGCTCGTCCGTGTGAGCACAAAGAAGGTGGACGACACACAAGATTCCTGTGATTTCTCTCGTTATTTAGATCGGCGCCAACTGCTGGCTGTACGGAATAAAAGCGACAAACGATTGCCTCTTTCTCTTGGGCTACGAGAAGACTGGCGACGACCGCTGCTATCAGCTCTTCGTCTACGACCTCCCGCTCGACCGCTACTCGCTGTTCGCCTTCAAGCGAGAGGAGATGGAGAGGTTCAAGTGTTTCGCCGTCCATGAAGGCCTCCTCACGATTCACGCGCTGGCGCCCAAGCGAGACGTCGGCGATCGGAAACGGGATCACGAGGTGCGGCTCGTCGTCCAGTCGACTCGCTACAAATTCCGGTACGTGCTTTAAATCGTACAATCTTTATCCTTCCTCGTTCTTTCTTCTTGCAGACGCCCCGAGAGACTCGTGCGCTTGGCGTTCGTCGCCCGTCCCGCCGCCTTGAAGCAGCCGGTCGAGAACTTTCTTCTTGATCGCTTGGCAAAGAGCATCTTGTGAATGCCGTGTTGTTTGAAAGAGTGCGAATAAACTTGCGAGAAATCCTGAACTTTGATGAATAGAGCACGATGTCGGCAGGAGAGAGGAGTTGACCAATTGAGTGATCGCAGCAAAAAAGAGACACTCGATCAGCATTCTCTCCAACGAATCGACCCCTTCCCCTTCTTCCGCCCACTCAGCCAACAAACGAAAGCAAACCGTCGTTTTGTGGCGTTTATTGCGGGTGTCCTCGAGTCAAATACAAGACGAAGAAGGGTGGAGTGTGTGGGAACAACAATGGATGGGTGGGATGCATTCGGGACTGATCTAAACTCGGAAGAGACAACCGACATTCCGTACTACAGCTGCTACACGCAAGAGTAGATTTTTGGATTTTCTGGACTGTTTTGAAGAGGTAAGAACTGTACATTCGGGAAGGAGACAAATAGAAGTGGATGGCTGGGAACTCATTGGAAATCGGAGTCGATCACGATCAGGTCGTCGTCGTCGGTCGAGTCCTCCGTCTCGTCCTCGCTGCCCTCCGAAAGGCTCACGATCGTTGGGGATTCCGGCTGCTTGGAGTTCGCCGAGCGGGGCTCTTCGGCAGTCGGCGCGGTCGAAATGGACGGAGCGATCGGGACGGTTGACCCGTCCGGGTTCTCCAACCAACAGGCGACTAACTCCATCGCTGGTTGTTGCGAAAGAAGGTGCTGGAGTTCTTGCTGGAGCTTGAGGCGCGAATCGGCCGACGATTCCTCCACCTGGCCGCTCTCCTCCGTTCGTTGTTGCAGCTGCTTCGTGGGCATCTGGACGTGCATCAGGAGGTCGTGGTCGCGCTTGCGGACGGCAGCGTTCCTCTCCGCTCCCTTCGTTTCGTGCTCCGGTCGAGCGGCCGGCACGTCCGGCTGCGATCGGTGTTTCTGTTCGTTGGTCAACGGCTGGATGGGCTGCAAAAGGAATTCGATGACACGCAGATGCAAGGCCAGTCTTACCGCTTCCTTCTCCTGCCCAACCGGTTGGGTGCTCGGCGGCATTTGAGGGACGTTGAGGCCGTGCTCACGCGCTCGCTGCTGCAGGTCGACGGTGAGCGACTGGAGGTTGTGCCGAAGGTTCTGGTTGGCTTGCATAAGAGCGGCTACCATCGACTTCGGCGTATCGAATTGGGTAGTCGTCGGCGGGATGGCGCCGTTCACTTCCTGCACCCGCTTCAGCCACTCGGCTTGCTCCCTTTCCTGCTGATCGATCAAGTCCTGCTGGACCAGCACGCGACGGAACATCTCTTCCTCCAGCTTCTTCCGCTCGTCCTCGTGGGCGGTCGGGGGCTTCGGGACGTCGGCAAAGGCGTCCTCCTCATCTCCCGCTCGGTTCTTCTTTCGCTGCACCGGTCGGTTGAATTCGGGGCGGGGGATCGGCCGGAAGGGGTCCCACGGATGGCCGCTGCCGTTCCAGTGGTTCGCGTAGAGGCCGCGCTCACCGAAACGCGCGGCGACCGGCGGCTGGGCGGGCGGCGGCGGGCGGGGGCGTCGGCGATCGAAGGCGCCGCCGTTGCAACACGGAGGCGACGGGCGCATGGAGGTGCCCGAGCGGGGGCACTGCGTGTTCTCCTCGAAGCCGGCCGCGCGGAGGAAGGCGGGCATCAGCGGCTGGACGGGCGGCGGGGGGCGCGGACGACCGCCGTGGAGCCACGGGAACGCGGAGACCGGCCGCGGGGGCGGCGGTTTCGGGTGCGTGTGGCCGTGAAACGAGTGGCGCTCCGGTCGCTTCGGCGGCGGCTTCGGCTCGTTGCGGGGCGGTCCGTCGAAAAAGTGGGCGTGCGGCGAGCTCGCGACTTCGCCGTCTCGTGGCTTCCGTCCGATCGGGGCGGTCGGCTGCTCCTCGTCGTCGTCCGAGAGCTGGAAGTCGCGGTAGAGGCGGTCGCGGTTCTCCAGCGCGTCCAGCAGCAGCTCTCGTTGCTTGTCGCTCATCGCGGGGTGTTTGCGCATGAGTTCCACGCGGCGGGCATCGCGCTCCTTTCGCGCCGTCTCCGCTCGCTCCCGCTCCATCCGCGAGCTCTCGGCCGCCGGCTTCGCATCGGCGGCGAGCTTCTTGAGCGGCGGGACGGCGGGCGGCCGCTTCGACTTTTCGCTTCCGTTCGCGCCGTCCGAGAGCTCGAGGAGGCGAATCTCCTCCGCCCTCTCCTCCGCTTTGATCTCCGCGAGCACCAGGCGGGCCTTCCGTTGGAGTTCGCGCTGGTTGCGTTCGTCCTCCTCTTCCATCTTCTTTCGGGCGGCTTCCGAGCGCTGCGGGGGCAGCAGATGCAAGAGCGCCTTCCACTCCTCGTTCCCGTCGTCCTTCGGCGGCTGGCGGGGCGCCCACACGTCGTCCTCGAGGTCCGGCGAGCGGAGGAAACGGCGGCGATGTTCACGCTCTTCATCCACGAGCTGCCGCTTCGCCGCCCACATGGCGGCGTGTTCGCGGCGGGCGTCCCGCTCGGTGCGCGCCGCCGCCTTCAGCCGCTCCACCATCGCGGCGTCCCCGTCGGCTCGCTTCGAGCGGTCGGTGGGCGGCTTCGGGCGGTCGAGCTTCTCGTCGAATTTGTTCGCGACTTTGAGGACCTTCCGGCGGAGTTTGCGCGCCAAATCCGCGCGGCCGGCCGCCTGCAGCTCGCGGAAGACGGCGTCCGCGTGCCGGGCGAACGGCGCGACGTCCGGCGGGACGCGCGGCTCGTCGGCGGTCGACACGATCGTCGGGCTGGCGGCTTCGGACGGTGGAGCGGTCGCTTCCTCGGGCGGTTGGACGGCGGCAGTGGGCGACTTCTCAGCCACGACTTCGGCGGACGGGGCGGTCGGCGGGGCGGTCGGCTCTTTGGTGGTCGCTTCGATCGGCTCGGTGGTTGCTTTGAGAGACGGAGCGGATAGATCGGTTGTCTGCTTCGAGTGTCTTGACTTCATGTGCTCAGTAAACTCTTTGAAGAATTCATCGTCGGCGGCGTCGATAACTGCATCAATCAAGGACGGCTTCATGTGCGGAAGGGAAGCGCGCGACGAAGACGGCTGATCGGCCTTGAAGTTCCACTGGGCGGCTTCCACTCGCTCTCGCCCTTCCTTCTCCGCCGCATCGCAGACGGCAGCGGAGCGTTCGGGCCACGGCAGGGCGACCAGCGACCAGAACGGAGTGCTCATCCCCGCGCGGCTCAAGTCGAAGGTCGGCAGCATCAATTCGGCGTTGAAGCGATGCTTTTGGTTCTCCATCGATCGCTCGTACACTCCCCTGCAACTCGCAGCAATGCAACGGAAGAATCGAAGGCGGAACTCACGAGTAGTCATTGTAGAAGTGGGCCGCCTGGTCGTTGAGGATCGACGAGTGCTGCGGGTTGGCGAACAGCTCGCGGATTCGCTCGAGCATCTCCTCGACGCTCGTTTCGGGCCGCCAGGCGTCGAGGAACATGCGGAGGCCGACGGCGCCCGTCTGCGGGTCGACGTTCGGATGCCAGACGGGCGGCTCGAAGCGCACGTCCGGCGGCTCCTGCGGGAAGGCGGCGGAGAAGCGGAGCGCCACCTGCAAGCCGGAGGATTGATTGGATTCGGAAGAACCATGCCGGAGATTGCGGTGAATTCGCTTTCCTCAAATTCCCGAGTAAATTCGTGCCCATTTCCACTGGACCATCGGGACAAGGGGGAGAAGCGAATTCACACCACAATCAACTCAAAAAGAAGCTTACGGGGTACAAGAACTCCTCGCTTGCCTCACCGCTCTGCGGGATCGCGCAGCGCCACTCGAGGACGTTCGGCTGACCGTCGGGCGCGCGCTGCAGCGTGGCGACGAGGCCGCTCGGGTGGACGAGGCGGCCGGCGGCGTCCTCGCGCAGCTTCGCCGTCCAGCCGCGCCATTCGTCCTGCAGCCGGCTTTTCCACTCCATTCGGGTTGGATTCGGGGTCTGAACACGTGAAATATTAGAGGGATGCAATTCAAAGCAGAATCCACGAATTTCGGCGACGAATCGATCGATTTCTCGGCGAAAACAAGCGGAAAAGCGGACGCGCCGCGGCGTGTCGAAATCGGGCGGCAAGCGCGTGGAACGAACGAGCGGAAAGGCCGAGCGGTCGTCGCGTTCCTCGCCTGCCCGCTCGCACGCGCTCTCCCGTCTTCCTGCCGCTCCCTCCGCACTGCCCGCCCGCCCCGTTCGTGTGCTCGCAGGCGACCGGCGGCGAGCGGCCTTGCGGTGCGGAAGACGACGCCCGTGCGGCTCATTGGAATTCGCATTTCGCGACCGCGTTGATGAACGAGCGAGCGAGCCGCGTGTCATTGAGCAACGGAATCAATCGAGGTTCGATGGGGCGTTTCACAAGGTTGAATGTTCTTTAGGGTATGGAATGCGAATAAAGACGTTTAATTTAAACGAAGTTGCGGAAGACGTGGTAAGAACAAGAAAGAACTTGGAAACACTTGGGGGGAAGGATGAATGCGGAAAGAAGACTGGGGAGTACTCGAGTTCATTGACGCCTCCACCGGGGTTCCCTTAATGTCCAGCCGCTCGACGCCCAGTTGCTCAAAGTCCAACCGTTCTTAATGCAGTTTCTCAAAGTCGGCAACGATGACGTCCGAGATCGCGACGTGCGCTTTCGATCCGACGGAGAGCGCGTCGTCACCAACGACTCGGAGGGCTTCGTGTACGCAAAGGCGCCATCGTCCGCAGACTTCCGCTCTCTTGCAGATTCAGCGACGGCGGCTTCTCGTCGTCGCTCTCGTCCTTCGGGTTCAACTGAGAAGCCATGAAACAGAAGGATCCTTTAAATGGACCACAGTGATCGCCCGGGCCCACGTCTTGAGGGCGCGGCTGTCGGCGAAGAGGAGCGCGACGTCTACCGGCGTGCTGCCGTCCAGCTCGCGAGCGACGAACTCGCCGGCGGCGCGGAACGACGCGACGAGCAGCTCCTCGCCCACGCGCTCGACGGCGATCTCGCAGGAGAGGGCGGCGAGCAGCTGGAACGAGGCGGACGGGTGGTGAGCGGCCCGCCGTTCACCCACGTTCTCGCCGCGCTTTGTGTCCACCCAAACGAGCGCCGGCTACACGACGGCGCCCGGCCGGAAGGCGGCGTGCGTCTGCTGGAACTTCGCGTAGTCGCCGAGCGTCGTTTAGCTCGAGTCGCAGGCGGCGTGCTCGACGAGGTGCCGTGCGAACGGGACGGTCGCCTCGGCGCTCGCCCACCACTCGTCGTCAGACGGGCACTCCACGAGCTAACGAATGCAAGGAATACCGCTGATTCAAACAAGGAAATTAATTCAATAGAGTGACGCTCGTCTTCTCCGATGCCGTCTTTTTCGATGCCGCCTTCTTTGGACGGGAGTTTCCTCGCCGTTCTGCTCGTGCACTCTCGTCCGTCGGCAGCTCGTCGTCTATCTCACGTTGCTTCTTTCTGATCACTCGGTTGTCGCCCGTGGAAAGCAGCGTGCAGAAAGAAACGTTACCCAATTGCCTGCTCTTTCTTCCTCGCCGCGTTCCCCACTCTCCCCCTTCTTTTTGCCCGTTCGCCGGCCTGCCTGCGCACGTGTCGCCCATTCGACTCGGCGGACGGGGCCGCGCGGAGGACGCCGCCGATTGCCCGCCACGAAATTCGAACGCGGACGGCGGCGAGCGGCCGCGTTCAGTTCGAGTCGAGCAGACGGGTTCCGCGTTCGCGTGGAAGAAGGATGGCGGTCGGTTGGTACTTTCTGTTGGAGCATTCTATTGGTTCCTTCTCGACTTCTTCCGCTTTTTACCGACCGCCCGCACAACCACCTGTTTGAATCAACTTTTCTTGATTGTCGGCGTTCTTCTTTATCCCTAACGACTCGAGTGCCCGCACATTCATCCATTGCCGCGTGCCGCCAAGCAGAAGGCAGCGGCGAATTCCAATGGCGGCTGGCCGATCGCTTGAGTGCGCGGCCCTTGAGAAGCGGCTCACTTTCTTTTCGGGCAGGAGTTTGGCGGGCAGAAGGCACGTTCGCTTTGTCCCGTTTCATTTGCCGCTCATCCTCCGACGCTGCATGCCTCTGCGGCGCCGCCGTCTGTTGCCTCAAATTGAGGGCGTGGGCCGGAGGACCCGCGCCGCTTAAGCCGTCCGTTTTGATCGAAGCCGAGGGAAGATGGAGGCAGTAGATTTGAGACGAGACCAAATGCTGTGCACCTCATTTGATTGATTTTCTTACAGTCTTGCAAGCGTCTATCAGACAAAGCAGGGCGATCACTTTGATTGGATGATTGGCTTTGTTTTCCGCGACGAGAGGGTTTCTGCGACCTCGCGGTCATTCCCACGCAAGAGCGCCGCCCAACAGAGCAGGCAATTCACTTACCTTTTGAGCGCGCGGCCCCTCGATGAGCGGCTAGCTTTTTTTAAGCAGAAGTTTGGCGGGCGGAGGGCGCGTTATCCTTTTCTGCCGCTCAATCGACGCGACTCGTGCAGTTACTCGCTTTGCATTCATTTCGTTCCAGGGATGGCCGCCCCCGTGTTCAACAAACGCACGCGCGCCCAGCAGCGGCAGTACGAGAAGGAACTGGAGAATTTCGACTACAAACCGATGCGCCCGCCGCAGGAGAAGCGCGCTCGAATGGGACCGCCGCCCGTCGTCACGATCGACGAAAACGGCGAGCGAGAAGCGCCGCCCGAGCAACAAGTGGCCCAACCGCCGCCCGTCGTCGCCGAGCAGCAGCCCGAGAACTCCGGCCAGCCGCAGCAAGCCCTCGCCCAAGTCAAGCACGTGCCCCACGTGAAGCAGGAGCCCGCCGACGACGCTACCGCCCGCAAGAAACGAAAGCGGAAGAAGAAGAAGCGGGCCGCCGCTCTGCCTTCAGTCTTGCAGGTGAAGCAGGAGAACGGGGGGTAAACGAAGAGCAACGGGTTCGAATCAGAATTGTCTGTTTTCAGCGAGCCCGACCAAGTCGAACAACAACTCGAAGCGACAAATGCGGAGCTGGAAGTTGGCAAACCGCACGAGAATTCCGTCGAACGACCGCAGGAAGCCCCGACGAATGACCCCCCCGACGCTTTGGACGAAACGCCGGCGGAAGGCGCGATTGAAACGACGAGCTCGGCGAGCAAAACATGCCGCGTGAGTCTTTCAGTCTTTCATTGTAGCTCATTGAACGCGTTTAGTTCACTTGTTCGACGTGCGGCTTTGCGACGAACAACCCCCGATTTTATCGCTTTCATCTCAACGGGCACTCGAGGACGAGCGGCTTCTGTTGTTCGCTTTGCGGCATCTTCTTCTCCGAGAGCCGGCTTCGGAATGCACACGAAGTGAAGCAGCATGGGTTCGAGCGGCAGGCAGAAGACCAGGCGTACAACGGCGTTATCAAGCTTCCTCTGGTTTGTCAGCAGCCATTGTTTTATTCAACAACAACCCAATTCAGGGCAATCTAGTGAACTACACCCAAGTGGGCACCAACTTTGCACAAATCCAAACAAATGCAAAAGTCGCAGGCGGATCCGTTGCGAAACCCCGTGTAAGTGCGGGCGTTTGCGAAAAGACTGATTATTTGCTTTAGTTTGTGTGCACAACATGCGGTTATGTGGCGTCAAATGCGGTTGGTCATCACATGCATCAGAACGCCCACTCGAAAACGAACGGTTTTTGCTGTTCGTTTTGCGGCATCGTGCTTGGAAAGAGCAGCCATCGAAATTACCACGAACAAACCCAACACGGATTTGAGCGAAAACCCGCCGACAGAGGATTTCGAGGCGCTATCAAAATTCCATTGGTTCGTTCTACATTCATGATTCTTCTACAATTTCTTTATTTAGAACGAAGTGGAGAAGTACAAGCAAGTGGGCACAAAGTTCGCCAAGATCCAAAGGGAAGCGAAGAACGCCGCACCCGAGTCCTCCGTTAAATCGTCGAAGTCGAACCGAGCATACGGCGTATGCTTTCACATTCAGTAATCTCTTTCATCTCATGCATCTAGAACTGCAACGACTGCGGAATTTCGCTCGCCCTGGTCGCTCATCAGCACGTCGCAACACACACCAACACCCGCGGGAAGTTCCTCTGTTCAGAGTGCGGAGTTGGCCTTTCCAACCCGCAACACCGACAAGTTCACGAGTTCAACGTCCACAACTTCGTGCGAGACCAGGCCGACTACAAGACGAAAGAAGCGATCCACATTCTACCGGTCCGCCACTTTCACTTGTTTTATTCATCGTCTTCATCCGCTGCTTGCAGGAGCAGTACGCGCAGCTGCGGAACCTGACCACGAACTTCGCCGCCGTCCAGTCGCGCGCCGTCCCCAGCAAACGCAGCGAACCGAGCAAGCGGAAGAAGAACGAGAGGAACGAGCGGATCGAACGCCTGCTCGCGCTCGACCCGAAGCTCGAAGACGCGATGGACGAAGAGGAGACGCGGGCGATCATCGAAGCGGAAGTGGACGACCGCCAACGAGGACGGGCGAAGAAGCGACGGCGAGTGGAATCCGACGACGAGGAATCGGCGGAAGGCGAGTGGATGTCGGACGAGGACGAGTCCGCAGATGGCGTGCAGGAGGGCGAACGCGCGGAGGGAGAAGACCTGGAAGCCGCTCTCAAAGTGGAGATCATCGACGATCGTTGATTCCCATCGTTTTGTTGAATAAACATGGGATCTTCTCGTTAGCGGAGAGGAGATCAGACGTTCCATCCACCCATGAGTGGGGCTGCGAGCGGAAGAGGACGCCGCGTGGAGAGGAGCCGCGCGTCTCGACCGCTTCGGCAGTCGGCGACCGTCTCGCTCGAAAGCGTCGTTCAACCGAGGCGAGCCGAAAGTCGAGGAGTTTGGACCGACTGTCGTGGTCGTCGGTGAGGACGAGCAGTGGAAAGCCGCCTTTCAAATCACCACTGACGAGTGCTCGTTCGGAACGATCCGAACGCCAAGCGGACGAAAGACGAGTGAAGTGGGTCGACTGAAGGGAAACGAGCAGTGAAGGAAGAGGGCAGAACCCGCCTTCGTTCCCCGCGTTCCACTCAGGGGCAGCTCTCGCCATTCGGTCGCACGATTGGTCCCTTCCAGCGGGCAGTCCGTCCTTTCGCGAGGAAAAGCCACCACTCTGCCGTTGCATCGAGAGGATCCCCCGCAAAGAGCGAGTTGCCGCCAACAGGCGACCGCTCGCTCCAACCGACCAGCCGCGAATTGTGGCAGCCGGCCGGTCGTTTCGGCGGTAAACCGCACCCGCAATGCCTGCAGTTGCCTCCCGCTGCTCATTGTCGTGTTAAGTGCGCCCGTTCCGGTTAACATCCGTCCGTTCTGTTTTGATCAAACGAAGGAGCATGTTTTGGTGCGATCGCCGCTTTTCAATCCGCCGATCAAAAACATTTTCGAGGGGGATTTGAATTGCAATGAGCCGATCAAGAGAGCGAACGACGAGTCCAGCGGGTATAAAAGTGAGTGGTCGGCCGGCAATCGACATCCTCCACCCCACCCACCTCCTTTTCTCTTCTTTCAACTCAAAGATGACCCGCTCTTCCACGGCCGTCCTCTTCGTTCTGCTGGTCGCCTCCGCGGCCGCCCAGCCGCTCACGAAGGACCTCCTCTCGGGACTGCTCGGAACGGTGAACGGCGTGGCCGGGAACGCGCAGCCGGTGGTCGGCGAGGTCACCGGCCTGCTGGGCGGCTGCCGCCAGCCGGGCGCTCTCACGAAGATCGTGAAACTGCTGAACCTGCCGGCGACCGTCGATCCCGCCCAGTTCGTGCAGCTGCTCTCGATCCTCACGCGCCTCGACTCCGTCCTCACGCAACTCCCGCCCTTCTCTCCCTTGAAATGAGTGGACGGCGTGGTGGGCGGCTTGCTGGACGAGCTGCGCACTCTCCTGAACGTGCCCGCGAACGTCGACCTCGGCAGCTTCCTGCAGCGCCTGCTCAAGGCCGTCGAGAAGCTCCTGAGCGACCTGCTCGGCAACTTGGGCGGCCTCCTGCGCACGCTCCTCGGCGACGTCACGCAGCTCACCGGCGGCGTGCTCGACATCCTGAACGGCGTCCTCGGCCAGTTGACCGGCCTGCTGGGCATCCCGGAGGGCGTCTTGCCGCTCGACTTCGTCCAGCAACTCCTGCCCCAGCTGGAGAAGGTCCTCGACTCGCTGCTCTCCGCTCTCGGCGGCTTCTCGGGCGCTCTCCCTCTCTAAGCAGTGGTGATCGTCTTATTCAATAAACAGTCAGGCATCAAGGAAAAGCACGGAAAAAAACCGCAATAATGCACGGGTATTCAACCGAGCGGGAAGAAAAGCCGCCGCTCGCGAGAAGCCGGTGGGGCGAGTTTCTCCGTTCGAATGGCCGCAAGCAGGAAAGGTGTTCGAAACGAAAGATTCCTCTCGTTCCGTTGAGCGACGAGCTTTCGGTCAGCTTCTTCTCGTCGCCGTTCCGCGGCGACCGTAGCTTCTGCTTCGAGCTGCGTGGGGCGCCGCTTGACCACGGAGATCCTCGTCGCTCTCGTGGTCGTGAATTCGGGGGCATTCGTCGAGAAGAGTGGTCGCGGATGTGCGGATAACTTTCGAACGTGTCGCCCGATTCGCCCACTGCTTGGCGGCGGCAAGACGGCCATCAGGAAGGTTCGTTTCATGTCGGTGATCGCGAGTGGACGCCCAACCGAGTTCGAAGATCTTGCCTGCGGTCTTCACCGGCAGTCAGGCGGTTGCCGACGCATTCCGAACCCCGAAGCGAACGAGCGAGCGCGCGCACGGCGCGTTCTCATGCGGCTCAAAGGCCCGCGCTTCCGCTTCCGAGCAATACGTTCCTGTGGTCCAGTCGGTAACGCGGCGGGATTGCGGGGCGGTCGGGTCGCCGGTTGGAGTCCGGTGGGTCGTCAAAGCTGACAAAGGTAATTTGGCATGTGTTTGGGGTTCACATCTTCTCGGGCAACCGGTACGTATCCCCGTCAGCTTCGCAGCATCGAATCGACTAAATAGCTTCATCGCGCCTGGTCGGTTGCCTGGGCTAGGGCACTCTAAAGGTTTTTTGGTTCGCGTTTGTTTTCCCGCTCGGCGAGAGGACGCGAACAGCGGCCTTTTTGGGTCGTCGGCCGTCCACAGCGGTGTGTTCGGTGCGTCGGCCGGTTGGATGACGAGCAGCGCCTTTTGTTCGACGCAGCTGGCAACTGGTCGCGGGAAGCGCTGGTAAATGCGGCTGCCGAACAGGCAAGCATCCCCGGCGGCCGTCGAGCCCTTCGGGAACGACGCCAACCAGCCACCATCCCGCCCAGACAAGCGAATAGCCGAGCGATCCTCCCGCTGCCGCATGGCTTCTTTGCCGCTCCCTGTCCGGCTCTCTGCCCTTTCGTTCGACTTCCGCTGCTCTCCGCGGGGCTTCGCCCGGCCAACCGGTCGCCGAACGAGCTGCCCGCCTATTGGGAACACGAAGCGGCCGCTCGAGCGGAGAACGGCGTCCACCGATTTGTTTTGTGGCGAGTCCGCGCGGTGGCTGGTTCAAACCGCTCAATCTTCTCGTCACAAGAGCAGAAAGCGATCTGCTTTATTCCACAAACAAAACAACGAGAAATGAGTGTAAAAAGAATATTGTCGGCGTTGATCACAAAGCGACGTCGACTACCGCCTGGTGCCAGCGGATTGTTCAGCTTCCGTTCGACGAGCAGCTGGCGGAGGCCGCGGGTCGTCGAGTTGGCGCGGCGGTTGAACGAGCGGAAGATGAACGGCAGGCGGCAGGACGGAGAATTCACTTCCTGCTGGCCGGCTGGGCGGCGGTCGAGGCGGTCAAGAGGACGAGCAGAAGGGCGAGAAAGGAGTGGACGTTCAGCACGAACATGGCCGGTAAATAGGCGAGTGGATGGGCGGACGATTCCGATCGCTCCGTCCAGCCGCTTCTATCCGCTCGAGCGGTCGGTTTGACGCGAACGGCTGGCGAGATCGACCGTTTTACGCGAGAAAGCGGGGGCTAACGCTCTGCTTTCGTCAAGGAACGACGCGCATTTCCGTCCTGCGTTGTCACGGCGGCGACGTGCGAATCGAAGGACCCACGTCTCGCTTTCCTTGGCACTCGTAATGCCGTCGATTGCTCGACTGAAGCAGACGGCTGTAACGGAAGCTGACAAAGGTGATCGGACTGCTCTCTCGGCTTCTAGCCCCCGAACATTCTGCTTCGCTCGTCAAGCAGCCTTAAAAAGGCGATTCCGGTTGAAGAAACGACCCAAATCGGAAGCTTTTCACCACGAACGTCCAGCCGGTGGAGACCTGCGGCAATCAAGCGAGCAAAGCCTACAGGAAGCACAAATGTGAACCTTCCACCTGCCACTTCCGACCGGAGTCCGCTTTGAAATCCCTCTAAAAAGTAACAAAACTTGGCATCGTGGAGCAGAAGTTTGTCTAATCGGTGGAATTTTGATTACTGCGGCATCTTCTTGCTCGCTTCATTTGCTCTCGGTTCCTGAGCGTTCTCCTTGTGACATTGATCGGCGTTTCCTTCTGCTTCCTCGTCAGATTCTTGTTTGCAAAGAGCTCAGGGTTCTTAATGGAAGTGAAAGGCGTATTCGACGCATTCGGAATGCGAGTGTTTGCGTCGTTTAGTTCCAAACGAAACGAAGCCCTCGAATTGTTGATCGTCGACCCCACTACGGCGCACGTCCCACAAACCCGCTGTGCAATCAGAGTGGCGTAATCCTATACCCGCAAAAGAACCCGCCCAACTGCTTCCCATCAGTCCTCGCTTACTGATCGCCGGTTGCGTCTTTGGGAGCGCACCTTGTGCGTCCGCCAACCCCACCCTCCGCTCAAATGCCGCCCACTCATGCGCAAGAGCAGCGACCTCCCATTAGGTAGGAGAACCGCACGAACCGCAGTTCGCGTTTGGTTGCAAAGGTCGCGCGTTCTTTCGTTTCCTACTCGTTAAATCCGCTTGTCGTTTCATTTCGATCGCCTTCAATCGGGATTCCGTCCACTCCTTTACTTCCTCTGTTCGAATTTTGAAACGAGCCCACAAATCGCGTGACTTCAATTGACAAGTGGCCGCTTTTCTCCGTTATTCCACGGTCATTCTCAACACTTATAGCCGCTTCTGTTGCAGGAATGTCCCCTCGGAAGACGCGCTCGATGACTCGCCGCGAGCTCAAGCGAAAAGCCGAAGCGATCGTGGCGGCGGAGAACAAGCAGGCGAAAATCCCAAAGACGACGAAAGAGATGCCGCTGAAGCCCACGCCGAGGATGCGGCCGGACGTTCGCCGGGCGGTGATGACACACGCGTTAAGCACGTGGCTGGAGCACAACGACCCGCAAAATGCTACAAATTTCCTACAAGCACGCGCATTTCTACGCCTCCGCACTCTGCGTATCTTTTTCTGCTGCCGCTCCTTCGCGACAGTCTTCTTTGCGCCCCGCAACAAGGAAAAGGCGCGCGGAAAGCCGTGGATCGTTCTGGACGGCGAAACGATTGGGTTGTACTCCGCTTCTGGTTACGCTCTGCGCCTGGCGATCGGGAGCAAGAACGCGAGCGTCATGACAATCAAACGACTTCTGTTGATCGTTCAAAAAGACGTGCGGCAAGTGGGGGTGGACTTGCCCTGTCGGCGAGCAATGACCTCCGGCGCGCTCCACAACTGGAGGGACGTTTTGGATACCTTGAAACGTGAGCTCTTTCTTTAGTTTTCTCATGGCGTTGGTTTATTAAGATTTCCCGCAATTGGATTCGATCACAATTTTTAGTTCGAAAGGTCAGCAGCGACCGTCGTGTGTCTTACAATTGCTGCGAGAATTTCTTCCTCAAAACCTTGAATTTATCGCTTCGAACTGGGAGCACGTCTTTTTGTTGTTTGCTCCACCTTTCTTGGGCACAATGCAATCAGTGCGGCTCCGACTCTTTTGCGACAAGCAAGCACGTAGGTTGACATTGCTCTTTCCTTCTCTACGTTTTTCTTTAGATGTGGCGCCGTTCTTGCACACACGCGCCAAGGAAATGACGCTCATTTCGGGCCCGGCGAGTATTGCGGCCAGTGGACCGTGAGCATGCAGCAATCGTCTAAGCCCAAACAATAGTGTCGTTTAGAATTGAGTTTAACGCCATCGTGCAGAACGTCACTCTTGATTTGACACCTGCCAGATGGCCGATCCAGTTTCCTCCGGAGGTGCTCGAAGGACCACCGTGGAGCGAGCAGCAGAGCATTGAGTTCCGCACCGCCTTCACGAACCTGCGCTCGCTGAACTCGACGTTCAATCTTCAAGTCCTACTTCCATGGGTCTACGTGGAGTGCTCGGTGATGAGTTCATTCTCATACGTTCCTAATCCGGTGGACATTCAGTTCCTTGATAATAGATTCAACGCAATGATGTCCTTCGTGATCAAACGAGCAAATTATGTCGCTAAATGGGCGAAAGAAGCGGGATTTTCGACTGCAAACGTGCGGCAACAACTCCACTTACCGAACCCGAAGACAATCGAGGTAGCATCAATCCGATTCCGCACTCTAACGTCTTGTTCAGTACACGTACAATCGAAAGCTGAACGCTGTGCACAAATTCTTCGCCCAGCGAATGGATTCAACCGTCCAAGTCGAAGGATTCGATGTTGAGATTTTAGAGACGCACGAGCGTTTCGGCCACAAAATCGTGCGTGTATGGACGAAGAAGTTCAACGGCTGTAGGTTGCAATTTGTTATTGTTCATGCGACGGGGATGTGGACCTATTAGTTAGGAACGAATAAACTCGTACACCACTAAATTGAGGAGGCCAGACGACCGAGAAAACGGGGGAGACAGGCGGATCTAAAGCCGCAGCAACGACCCTCGCCGCTTTCGTCGCACCGAGCGGCGGCGCCCAAGTGACCGTCGATCGGGACATCGCGGCCGACGGTTGCCGCTTGGCGACGCCGTTCAACTGCCTGCTTGACGTTCGCAGCGACTCCTTCCGATTGACTGGGTGCACACGAGCTTCAGTCCCGCGATCGTTCAACGCCGGGTTTGAAGTCCAAAAAGGAGAGCTGCCGATGGTCTGCGTCCTCACCGTTGTTCCAATCCACTGACTCAACGCTAAGTTCAAGCACGAAAAGCCTCGTTTGGATGCGGCCAAGATGCGCGGCTTGCGTCCCCGCCCGCCGTCACTCAGCTCTCCGTGCTTTGAAGCTCGTTCTTTAGTTTCCAGCCGACTCATGCCCAAGACAGATCGGTTGTGTCGTGAGTTTATTGTTGTGACCCGGTCTCCGCAAAACAATGAAAGGAACAACAAATGACGAAAGCGGTGAGGAGGTAGCGAGTGTTAAGGGAAGAAATGTGCGATTTGGGTAACAAACGGCGGTAAGTGGACAACAGTTGACTGGAGGTAGAAGAGATCAAGAACTTGAGACGAAAAGAAGCTACGGATTGGGCCGTGCACTCGGGAATCGATCACTCCACAACGACCGGGTGCTTCTTCACGACGATCACCGGTGGTTCGTCCGCTTCTTAGACGGGGAGGACCTTCTTCTGCTCGGTGGTCTCCTGTTCCTCGAGGATCTTCCGTCGAGATCGATAGGCCCGTCGAATGTAGAAGCCGGAGAGCAGGACGTCGACGTACAGGCAGACGAGGATGACGACGAGTTGAAGCCGCATTTCGGTGCGCCACGGCACGCCTTCGCGGACGTTCGTGATCTCGGCAAAGAACTTGAGGGCGTTGATGGCGAACCAGACGGCGCAGTAGCCGAGTTGGATGGCCTGCAACACGGGGTTGAAGGGAAGAAGGAGGAAGAGGGAACTTGCTCGAAGGACGATCAACCATCCGTAGAGGGCGGCTTTCTTCTCGGGTTTGACGCACAACAGGAGGAGGGCAACGAGGAACGACGAAAAGGCGAGCAGGAGCGTCACCAGCCAGAAGAAGCCCGTCCAGCTCCACCACTCGAATCCACGGGCCAATTCGTGGCCAAGCAGGAGCAACTCGCAGATGAAGAGGACGACCGGAGAGACGAAGTCGCACCACTGAAAGAATCAATCGATTGCGGGATGGAAGGAGCGGGAACTCACGATAATTCGACTCCGACTGCCCTCTTCGCCGAAGATCAGCGAGAGACTGTTGCGCAACCGGCCCCGCAGATTTGTCGCGGCGTTCTCCCGCTCTCCCGGTTGTTCGGCCATCGCGCCCAAAGCAGAAGCGGGAGTGAACGAATGGATTCGGCGATTCGAACTGAAACGGGGGATGACGTCACTTTGTGATGGCCGGAAGTGCGCGAACGAAAATGGAGGAGAAGAACGGAGGACGGCATTGCAAAACAAACGGATCGCTCATTCCCCAATTTCGAGCCAATCCGCCCGCAAAACCGAACGATCGCCGCAAACAAACCGCCGAGCAGTCGGCGGCGGCGAGCCGACGGGGCGGGCGGGCGGCAAAAAGTAGCGAGCCGGCCGACCGCCGTCGATTGTTTTGCTCGCGGTCGGGGGTCGGCGGAAAGGGAGCAGCGGACGAACGGCGCTCTTCTCGATGCCCACGATTCGATCACTTCGATTTGACTCGAGCACACAAGAAATGTTCAGGTTGATTTGAACGTCTCATCGGACTACAGTGAAAGATGACCTTTGCTTAGCACCTTAATTCCATCTTTGACACTCAAGAAAGCGAGTTTATCGAACCACTCAACGAGACACAAACGACGAAGCCAAGAGAAGGAGCGGGCCAACAGTGAAGCTCGTCCGTCGACCGACAGCCGCCGACGCGGAGACGCAGTCGAATTTCTGCGGGTCGAAGCGGTCGCCCTGCGCCTTCCGTTCGCGCTGGAAACGAACGTGCGGCGCGTCCTGGTAGTTCCGGGGCTCCAACCGCATCGTTCCACGCTCCAAGTGCGTCCGGTTGAAGAGGTACTCGTGCCCTTCAATCAGTCGAATGGATGAAGATAACCGTTGGACGTACAGCAAGCGAGTGCCCCGAAGTCCTTGTCGGGGAGGAACTTGTTCGCGAACAGGTAGCGCACGTACTGCAGCTCCGCCAGGTGCTCCATGCCGAACACGCACAGCCCGTTGCTCCACATCTCCGAGGCGCAGTAGGAGCCGTTGTTGAGCGCGTAGCTGCAACGAGAACGAAAGAATCAATGGAATTACTGCCTGAGTACCGCGAAACGAAGTAGTCGGGCGCGTCGTCGCGGAGGCAGCGGTGCGTGAAGCCGCCGGGCAGCTCGACCGCCTCGCTCGTCTGCAGCGTGCCCATGAGGATCTCGTCGGCGCTGGGGTACGTCGCCTCGACGGTGCTCAAGAAGGTGGAGACGTCCAGCTGCTGCACGACGAAGTCGACGGCCGCCCGCGACAACGCGACGGTGCTCAACGCTCGGGCGAGTTGCAGGCGGGGCGGCTGGCCGCGGACGGGCGCATGATTGCGGGATTCTAGGGAGGAATGAAAGGGTGAAGTGAGTGCGTACCGTTCTTGAAGAGCTGCAGCTTCTCGAACGACCAGTCGGCGTGCGAATCGAACCGATGCACCAACGCTGTATCACGATTAAAGCCCACAATCGGCGGCTTCTGCTCACTGCGGTAAACATACGAGCAAAGTACAACAATGGTACGTCTTTGCGCAATCGCGTATGCCCAGCGCGCGAGCAGGCAGTGACAGGGGTTTGTGTGCAGCACGTGGTGGGTAGCCGACGCTACTTTCGATCTGCATTCTGCCGCCGGTTGCTTTCCTCTCGCCTGTTAGTTCGGCATTCCAAACCGCTTGTCAATTATCCGAGTTTTCGCGCGTTTCTTAGCATGAATCCTTCCAATCTGATCAATAATCTCTTTAGAAGCCATGCCTTCAGATGACTCAGAACTTGCAGCGCATCGTTCGCTTAAACGGCAAGCGGACCCGATCGATGAGGAGGGCACGCCGTTGAAGGTTCTAAAAAGCGTTCGCGAGCAGTCGCGGAAGCTCAAGCCGACGCTGAAAGCGGACCTTCGGCGCGCCCTGATGAGACACCAGCTGGACCCGAACCTGAAGCACAATCAGCCGTCGAATGGCCCGAATTTTGACCGCGAACGAGCGGCTCTTCGCCTCCGCCCTCTCCGCCTGTTTTTCTGCTGCCGTTCCTTTTCGACTGCGTTCTTCATTTCGAGCGAGAAGCAGAAAGAAGCCAGCGTGTGTCGGCTCGGTCTTGGCAGAGCAATCGAGCTGCAAGCATCCTCTCGAAGTGCTCTTCGTTTGGTTCTCGAAACCCGAAATGCGACCATCGACACTATGAAACGAGTGCTGCTGCTCGGCGGGACGGACCTCCGGAAGCTCGTCGTCGCCGTTCGTTGGAAGCGCTCGCCGTCTTTCAACATTCTTCGGGATTGGGCTGAAATCTTGTCGCCGTTGAAGAGTGAGTACGTTTGCATTTGTTCTTTAGCCATACTTTTGTTAAGGTCTACCGAATTTGAAGTCATGCGAAGTGACGATTGCCCGGCGCCGCAATTCGGTGTGGCTCGTCCACTTGCTGCGGGACTTCCTTCTGTTGACGATCCACGCGCTGGTTTCGAATCGTTTCGATCACTTCTTGCTCGTTCCGTCCGCTTCACCTGAGAAGCCGCTGCGGAAGGCGGTAGTTGACTTCTTTTCTAACCGCCGACCTTGTTTGTTCTTTCTGCCGAATCAACGACCCTTTGTCTACTTTAGATCTTCGTTCGTTCTTCCGTGTTCCCGCTCGTGCCTTGAAGATTGGTCGGTATCTCAAGCAGCTCGCCGCCCATGCACCGTAAGCCCTAAATTTAGAGCGAATAAAACTGTTGTTTAGATTCGAGCGGAACGAAGCCGTTGAGAAATTGACCGTCGATCTTCGATCCTCGACACGAGAGACGAAAATCCCCTTCAAAGCCATCGGAAAGCGCTCGTGGTACAAGAAGGAAACGCACAACTTCCGCGCCGCCTTCAGGAACCTCCGGTCGCTGAACGAGAACTTCTCGCTGCAAATCATTCTGCCGTGGCTTCACATCACGGATTATGAAGTACGTCTGCGTCTTCTTTCTTTCGATTCAACCGACTGTTCAGCGCAAGTGGTTCGGCTACACACCGCTGCTTTTCCACTTGCTTCAGCGAGCGCATCGTGTCGCCGCCCTCGTTAAGGAGGCGGGATTCCCGACGGCGGAGGTGCGAACGCAAATCCAACTGCCGAACCTTCGGACCAAGCCCGTAAGTTAATTTCTGGCACCTACCGTAAGCTTTTGCTGTTGTTCAGGAGAAGTACGAACGAGCGCTGTCGGAATCTACCTGCTACTACGAAAAACAAAATTTTACGCACGAGACGAAAGATTTCGGTGCCGACCTGCTCGAGAAACACGAGAATCGAACCCAAAAGATCGCTCGCGTGTGGATCAAACGAATCTTTGGGCTGGAGTTGTGTTTTGTGTTCGTTTATTGTCAAGAGTAAATAAACTCGTATATAAAGCGATTATAGGAGGTTTGAGGTCCATAGGCGTTCTCGTGCAGAGGCAATTGGAGCTTCTCATTAATCAAGGTTATGTTTCCGTTTGTGATCCTTGCTTCTTGTAAAGAAACCTTGGGCAGTTGAACAAACAGACCGGAACACCGGTTGGAACTCCACGTCCATCCGAGCTCACGAGAACATCGACGAACAGCCGTCCGTGAGCAAACAGGACGCCCGGCTGTTCGTAAGCAAGTCGAAAACATTCAGAGCGCTCGCGTTGAAGCGCTTCAAGCGCAGCTCGTCTCTAAGCGATGCTCCGTACTTTCCTAAAAACTGGCTTCGTTCTCTTCTCGGCAATCGTTGTGGTGCGAGCAGATGGTTCGGTTTCGTTCAGCTTACATCGCAGAATCCGCCCGCTGCCGCCGCCGACGATAAGCGGAGTGAATGGAAGTGGTGAGTTCTCATACGTGCTCTCGTTTCGAATGAGAGGACCGTCGTTGATCAATGCTTGCTATTTTCATGCGACTGACTACTGTTACTGATTGCTTTCTTCGTTCGTTTAGGATCAATGCCGGTTCAAATGGACACGTACGGCGAGTCGATGATCAGCCGCGGGAACCTGCAGTACGAAGGCGAGTGGTCGCTTGCACTCTCTTTCATTTTCCCCTTTAGGAATCGTCAGTGTAGGAACGCCTCTCCGTCCGTTTCGCGTGATCTTCGACACGGGGCAAAAGCAGCAGCCGGGCGGTCGGGAGTGACTTCTTTTCGTTCAGCTCGTCCACCTTCTGGCTGCCGATCGTCGGTTGCCACAACTTTCGCTCGTGGGGGCAATTCTGTCGCAATCGAACCTCTCTCTACAACCGGCGGGCCTCCAGCACCGCTCGCCGCACACACGAGTTCTTTTACGTGCGCTACGGGGAAGGAGCAGTCGTTGGATTCGTCTATGAGGACGTCGTTGCCGTGAGTTCTCCACGAAAGTCCCTCGAATTCTCTTTCGTCCGTTCAGTTCGGAGCGCCCAACGAGCGGCAGCTGAAGCTGCCTCGGCCGGTGCGCTTCGGCGGCGGCTTCTTGACACTGGACGGCGATCAGGGGTTCGTTCTCCATTGTTTGTTGTTGAGCCGAATGGTTGAGGATCCTCGGCCTGTCGTTTCGGAGAACCAAGGAGCGCACGAACTCGCTGTTCGAAGAGGCCGTCCGGCAGCGCGTGCTCGACCGCCCGCTCTTTTCCGTCTTCCTCCGCAAGTGCCCGCCGGGCCGCAAGGAGTGCGCGGGCGCCGGCGAGATCGTGCTCGGCGGCGAGGATCGACGACACTGCGGTCGGGTGGTCGATTGGATCCCGCTCGTGAACGGCACCACCGACTGGGAGTTTGAGGTGAGCGCAGGGAAGCGGCCGTGTTGGAATTGCTCTTGTTGTGCTGAGTGGTTGTGGGTTGGTAGCCGAATATAAGACAAATCGTGGGTGTAAGAAGCGCGCATTTATCCTTCAACCTCTGTTCATGCGGCTCCATAACCCCTTTCTTAATTCGTTGCAGGTTGACAGCCTGAGCATCGGGCACTCGTTCACTGCAAAGAACGTACGGGCCATCAGCGACACGGGCAGCTCGCACCTCTTCCTTCCGAAGCGGGAGCTGAAGCGCGTGGTCCGCAGTTTGGGCGCCAAGAAGCGAGGCGACGGCTTCGTCGTTCCGTGCGCCGCAGCTCCGGAGGTCCGGCTTTCGGTGCGGGGCCGCGAGTACGTGATCCCGCCCGCGCAACTCGCCGACCGCATCGACAAAGCGGGCAAAAAGTGTCTCTTGTACCTGGGATCGAACGGCAACGAGAAGCAGTGGATTCTGGGCGACAGTTGGATCCGGTGGCTAAGAGCACTCCATCCCATCACTTGCGTGCTTTCAGTTCGTACTGCCAAGTGCACGATTGGGGAAACCGACGGATTGGATTCGCGCCCGTTCTCTCGCAATGAACGAAAGAGGACGGCAAACAGAACGGTCGCTCGATTGCCTTCCTTTTGAATAAGAGCGTTCTACGGCATTCCAGCCCGAGAACGGCAAACTGCGTATGGGAAAGCGAAGATTGGAATGGACATAGAACAGCTTCTCGTCAACAAACGATCCAAACAAAATTGCTGCCGTACGAACTTGTGACCACCGCTGTGCACGAGTTTATTCGCGGGTCATAGGCAACAAATGAGGCAGATCTTGAGGCACGCGACGAGGACGATCACGACGATTTTGATCGCCTTCTTCGAGGTCTTGTCGTCGTCGTCGTCCGTCGCCTCGGTTGTGGTCGAGGGAAGAGGTCGTCCGCGCCGAGGGTCGCGTTGAGCGGCGAGGTCGGCGACCAGGGCGCGTTGGCGCACTCGTCGGCGCCCGCGCAGCCGCAAAGTTCCCACTGGACGCCGGCGTCCGCCTGCCGCAAGCAGCCCGCCTGAACGAGGGTGAAGCCGAAGAGGAGTGGACGAAAAAAACTCACCGTTTGGAAGAACGCGCACGAGTAGACGACCGCCGCCAGCCGCTCGGTCGTGTTCGTCGTCGTTGTTTGGATCGTCTGTCGAACGCACGAATTCAATTCGGCCGGGCACTCGCGCGGCGCCAACGAGGCGGGCTGCCGGAGGCACTCCTCCGCCTCGTTGTGCACCGACTCGTTCACGCTGCGGAGAGCGGCGAGGTCGACCGCCGACAGCGAGGAGGCGTTCGTGGCGCCAATCTTCGTTTCCAGTTGAGCTCTCAGCTCCTGCCATCCTTGCGGGACCGGGAACGAGGAGCACACTTGACATTTGACTGCAAGAAGGCGATCAGGAGGAGGAAGAATGCAGGGAACTCACTTCCGTCGCCGCTCCGAACGGCGACCAGCGACAGAAGGAGCGCAAAGACGGCCGTCGCGCGCATGGCGACGTGCAAAGTGAGCAGTCGATTGAGAGACGGGAAGCTCGGGGTTCTTATGCAAATTCGGTCGTTCGTCTCGTTGAAGCGTTCGCCCACTCCCCGTCTTCGTTTAGCCCAGCAACGTGCAACTCCTTTGCCCCCAACTCCACGAGATGACAGCGACTGGATGAACTCGCAAGTTGATGGTATCGCACGGTTAAGGTTGTCCAAAAAGTCGTCAATTTCGCGCGCGTCCGCCGCTATTTGCAAACGACTCGCACAATCGGTCCCGTTCGCTTTTATTTGGGACGAACCAAACAACGGAAACCGTTCGGTCCCGCACCGGAGAGATCGCCGTTTGCATGCGGGAGAAGGGAAGACGGACGGCGAAAGTGCCGACGTCCGATTGCGCCATGCCGCCCGGCCGGCCGGCCGCCCGTGCGCCCGCTTTCGGACTCCGCTCGTCGCCGCTTGTCCGCCGATTTTTTCCGTTCGGCCGACCGTCCGCAAGTGGTCGGCAGCGCGGGCGCCCGTTTTGAGGTGTTCCTCCTCAAAATCGAGGGATTCAAACATCCGGTTTCGATGCGAGCGGTTCGGGCATCCCACGGCTAAAATGACGTCATTCGATCGCGCCGCTTTTCAGAACGAAACTCACGTGCTTTGACTTCGCTTCGGATCGCCGCCTGGAGATCAAATGGTTCGCCTCTTCGTCCACTTTTATTCCACCTTTCCGCTTGTTTGCAGAGCCTCGCATCGACAGAATGCGACGAAACGGAGGAGACGGCGGAAGTTGACGCGAACAACAACGTTCGTCCCTTCTTCCTCCTTCTTCTATCGATTTTTTTTCTTCAGTCGAGTACCCCCGATCCGACCGCTCTCCCGTGGCACACGAGCAAGGAGGAGCGCGGCAAGTGGATCGTCTACGAACTCCCGAGAGGCATCGAGGACCTCGTGCGGGGCGTTCCGCTCACTTTGTGCCGCCAGGAGACCGGCGGCCTGCAAATCGCCCGCCTTCCGTTCGCCCGCGGCACGAAGCGCGGCGTCTTCGAAGGCCGCGATCTCGACGGCGACGAGCGGGTGGTCGTGAAGCAGTATGGCTCCAGCCTCATCGTCCATCGCTACCTGCACGCGAATCAAATGCAGACGATCGCCCAGTTCCTTGCCGCCCGCTTCGCGGCCGCCTGCCGGAGGGCAATGGAAGCGGAGGAGATTCCCGCAAAGCTCCGCTTCCTGATGGTCAAGACGCTCCGGATCGAATCGAAGCCGAAACCTCGCTTCCTGAACTGCGAGCCCCGACTGGACACCGCCGCCCGCTTCGTCCACTTCACGAACAACAGCGGCGAAGTGATGTCTACAGCGGAGACAAAAGCCGAAGGAATTTTGGTCGAAGTGTTCCGTTTCGTCGTCGCCTTCTCGCACTTCACGTACACGGTGAGTCTTCCACATCCCCAGGCTTTCTCCCCGCGCATCCCATCCTGTTGCAGGTGACCAAAGGAAAGCTGATGGTCGTCGACCTGCAGGGCGTCGTCAAGCCGAACGAAGGCAGCCGCCCGACCGTCGAGCTCACGGACCCCGCCATTCACAGCGAGGATCCCAAGCGCTTCGGGCAAGACGACGAATCGCGCGCCGGAATGCGGGCATTTTTCGAGCGGCACCGCTGCAACGAGTTCTGCGCGGCCTTGGGATTGCCGGAGGTGCCGCTCTCTTCCTTCCTCATTTGATCGTTGTGTGTTCTTACCCTCTGGCTGTAGGCCGATACCTCCTTGATTCCTGAACCTTTCAGTTTCTTGTACTATTTCGTGGGGGCGCGACTAACGCAGCGAAAGCCGCTTCTGGCACTCCGTCTGCCAAAAGTCGGCGCCCTTATTGTCCTTGTTGTTTCAATAAACCCTGTTTCATCCATACGGCTCGAATGTTATAGTTTATTCGGAAAAAGAAATCGTTCCAATGCGAACAGCAAACGGAAATGATCGTCGTTCGTTCCAAAAATCCAATCAAATTCGTGGGTGTACCGGGATTCAACCGAGAGCAAACGGAAGGAGGAAAGGAGAGAGAAGTTATGTACAATAAAGTCCTTAGAATAATCAATCGAAAATAAAAGAAATGGCAACGATTAGGAGCAGCGGGGAGGGCGGTTAATTACAAACAAACAATCGGTGGACTATCCGACTAGTGCGAGTGGATGGGTGGACGGAATGTGCGCGGAGAAGTGTGGAGGATTGAGTGGAGAAACAATCGAATGTGAATCCTTGGCACGAAATTCATTGGATCGAACGAGGAGGCGGCCGCTCAGACCTCCGAAACGGCCGTTTCGCGCGCCAACTCGCGCGCCGAACTCAACGCCGCGTTCTGCAGCGACTTCGAGGTGTGGATGGACGGGGTGGAGGGCGAGACGGCCGCCGTCGTGTTGTTCTGCTCGTTGTCCGAAGCGCCGCTGATGTGCGACGAGGAAGAGCGGCGAGAGCCCGACGAAATCGAAGTGCACGCGCTGCCGCCGCCGCCGCCGTTCGTCGCTCCGTCCGCTGGGTGGTTTCCGTTGGGGTCGGGCGTGTAGAGGCTGCAAAAGAGAGGAGATTTGGTCGACTCGATCTGGAGTGCTCACCTGTCGACGTGCGTGGTCGAAGCGGAGTCGTCGAAGGCCGACGTGGAGGAGCGACTCGAAACGGTCGTCGAATCGGAGGTCCACGACTGCGGCCGGCTGGTGGGCGACTGGGCGGCCTTCTGGTCGGCCGACGGATGGACTTTCGTGGGCGACTGCTGCGAGTGGGCGGCGGCGAGCGGCGGATGGTGGGCGAATCGCTGCGGCTTCACGCCCTGATGCTGCTGCTGATGGTGGGCGTTGAGGACGGTGAGCATCGCCAGTCGTTGGATCCACTTGGCCCTCGCGCCCTCGTCCGTGGTGTAGACCGCGTACCCATCCGACTTGTGCTCGTCCCACAGCTCGAAGCGGTCGGGCGCCTGCTTGGAGCACTCGGCGAAGCCCAGCGCCGCCACCGGAATGCAGAACTTGTGCTCGTAGAACTCGGAGAACTCGGACGAGTAGGGCAGCGGTTGGGTGCGCCGCTTGCAGAACAGAACGCCCCCGTCGAAGAGGAACAGGTGCCGCTTCTGCGATTTGTTGCTCAAGCGGCGCGTCTTGCGTTTGAACGTGAAGATTTCGCATTCGGTCTGCAGCCGCAGCGGTCCCAACTGCCGGAGGTCGCCCTGCAACGAACGGATGGATGAGGAGTGATCAAACACGCGTAGTTGAACTCACCGCATAGCCGAGAATGTGCAGTTGCTGCATTTCGCTGTTGATTTGCGCGAGCACGTCGAGCATCGCCGCCAAAGCCGCCTGCACGTCGTGGCGGATCTCGTCGGCATCAGCGTCCTCTTTGGAGAAGCGGAGGAGCTCCTTGAGGAGCAGCTGGTACTTCGTGATGCGTTGGACGGGCGTCAGCAGGTAGGCGGAGAGCGGCAGCTGGTGTTGAGCGCGCCGTTGGCACTCGGCGAAGAAGCGGCAGCCGTCCGCGTTGTGGTCGCGTCGCAGCGTCTCCGAAACGGGCTTGTTCTGGCAGTACGCGCGGTACAACGCCAGGAAGCGCGTGCGGTAGTTGATGAAGAAGTGGCAGATCGTGACGGGCGACCCGACCGACCGCACGAACTCGGGCAGCACGTAGCGACTGTGCAGCTCGTACTGCACCGAAGAAAAAGATTGATCGAATGTTCGTAGTGGAGAGAACTCACGAGATCGCGAATGTTGCCGAAAATCAACGCCGACTGATCGCGCAGGCCGGGCGGCAAGTGGGCGGCGTTTTCGGGCGCCTCGAACGGCTTCACGTAGTGCTCCACGATGCTCTCCAGCTCCGCGACGTACGCCCGCTCCGTCGACAGCTGAACGAACGGAATGAAGAGTGAAGGAAGAAGAGTGCTCACCAGTTCGTTCATGACGAACGTCGTCTTCGACGTGCCCGGAATCGACGAGTAGTGGTGGTAGTCGAGGGAGTTCTTGTGGGGCTGATGGACGGTCGGCTGCGTCACGAGCTCCATGGCGGCGAGGGCGCGCGTCGGGGAGGCGACCTCCGGGTGCTGCGGCGGCGGCTGCTCGGAGGTCGACGGCGGGAAGTCGGCGGCCGGCTGGAAGTCGTGGAGCACTTGGATTTGGCGCTGCAATCGAGCAATCAATTGGTGAATCGGAGGGACGATCGAGAGAGTGTTTACGGAATCCGAGTGCACGTTCACAACGGAGCGCGACGTTCGCCGCCGCGCCGCCTTCGAGTCGGGACATTTGTGGCGCGCGAACGAGAGCCGGCGGCGCATCGATCAATTTTTAATTAGGCGGATTTTGCAACAATTTTTAGAAACTTTCAGTCTTTCGAAACGGGGAACGTCGTCCGTGGGCGTCGCGGAATGCGGCCGCTCGCTCGGCGTTTGGCAACAGCGCGCACCCAACGCCGATGGCGAGATCACGCCGACGATGAAGGGCGGCGCGTGTCGGCCGCCGTTGGGAACAGTTGGCCGTTCCTCGCCGCCCGCTAATCCTTTCCGCAATCCGGCCGCACCTCTCGCGCCGATGGAGCGAATAAACAGAGAACAAAAGCAGGCGGTTTTTAGACGTCGAACCCCCTCCACTTACTTTGGACCGGCGCTTCAAACCGCGACGCAATTTGCGAAGTAGACGTAGAAGAACGAACATGAGTGCGCGGCGGACGCTGCGGAATGAAAACGAGCGCGCATCCCCGAGCCCCGCGGGAGTGACCGTGAAGCTCGACGGCACAAAAATCCTTGAAAGGCGCGCCGAGAATTCGAAAGTTGCGGCCGCCGTAATGAACGGAGAGGCGCGAAGATTTTGGTTTACACCGTGAAAAAATCAATCAACCGGCGGGCGAGCGAGGGTTCCGCGTTGGATCGCGCCTGACGTAAAGCGAGCGGTGGAGAAAACAAAGCGATCTCGTGGTCATCGCCCGGCGCCGACTCGCGAGCGAGCGAACGGTGGAACGGAACGACTCGCTTGGGAAAAGACGAGCGTGAGCGAGCGGACGGACGGTGAGTGTCCAACGGCCGGCGTCAAGCAGAAGCCTCCAGCGCGGGGAGATCGCAATCAAAACAGCGAGGCGCCAAGCGGCGCGGGCGGAATGCGCCGCCGAACGCTCGGCAGATGCGAGAAAACGCCCGCTTGCGTCGAACGAGGAAGCGAGTTGTTTTTGCCGCGCCGACGAGATGGCGGCGAGATGCGGCGAGAAAACACCGCGAAGATTCGCTTTCTCATCCAACCCGAACGCCTTCGAGTGATCGGAGAGCGAGCTTCTCGCCGCAAACAACCCGCCGAAAACTTTGCTCACAATTCGATTGCAAAAAACATTCGCCTTTCCTTCACGCGATCGATCGAACGGCGGCGGTGTCGAAGGATGACGTCAATAAAAAGGCGCCCGATCAAGTCGACGCCTGAAACCGCAGAACGCGGACAAGTGGAACGTCCATCCGCGTGAGTGATTGGAAGCGGAGCAAAAGAGAGCGGCGGGCGTGCGCGACGGACGTGGACGGTTGTTGCAGACGGAAACGAACTGGCGAGAGCCGAAACGATGTTCGAGACGGCGCCCATCGAATGAACACACCGCAAAAAACGATGCCGAAGCAACCTCGACGCTCGTTATCAATCAAAAGCCACCGCGACCTCGGCGCCTCGTCCTGCGGTTCTCCCGCCCGTTTATCGGTCGGCTTTGTGCAAAACGGAGGCAAACCGGCGGGCAGAAGGAGGGCGCGTTTTCAACGAAAGACGACGAGCGGATTGACGTGATTGCAAGGCGCCACCGAAGAATCCGCACGGAAACGACAAGAAGAGTTCAACCTCCGATTTTCGTTTTGCAATCGGAAGGTCGAAGACCACCGCGAAGGATCGTTTCCGTCCTTGTTTTGACGAAATTAATTGGATTTTTCGAACGTCCACGCATCCCCTTCGTTCCCTTCCTCCGTTCGCCCGCAAAAGGTCAAAACGAAGGCGGAAGAGGAAGAAAGGCGCGAGCAAACAGAAAAGCGCCGCAAATCATCGCCGCGCGCTCTCCGGGTGAACGCGCGCATGCAAAAGAGGAAGAAAGATGGGCGGCGGATTGCGGGGATGTTCGGCGGCAACAAGCGGCGCGTGGGGGCAGGCGGGCGGCACGCGTTGGAATGCGCGGTGATTGCGAATGACCGCGCCCCCTTCGCGGGTGATTGCGGGGGCGGCGGCGGCACGTGGCTCGCTCGACCTTGACTTCGTGTGCGATCGATCGGGTCGACCGAGCAGATCGCCGCACCGGAAGCCGTCGGAAACTATCGGAATGAGCTTGCCGCTCGTCAAACCGCGCCCCTTCGCCCCCTCCACCACCCAAACAAAAGGAATTCGTGGACGAAGATGAACAGAGGCAATTGACGCCGAGCGGCCGGCCGACCACAAAGAAGTTCCACGCGCCGGAACGCGGGAACACTTTCGAACGGGCGAACAAAGAACCCGCTTTCCCGTCCGCTCGATCGCTCGCTCTTCTGCTCGCGTTCCCCCGACCGACCGGACCGCCCGACCGCGAGCAAACTCGTGGGATCGTCGGGCGGAAAGTTCGGTGGAGCCGAGTGGACGTTTGCTCGTGAAATCCGAGCTCTTCGCCGCCCGCCGCTCGGTAGCCGACGGGTGGGAGTCGAGCAGAACGAGCAGAAAGAAGTGAGTGGACGGCCGACGCAACGCGAGCGAAGAGCACGTGGTCGTTTGATTGCCACGCGCCATAAAACCGGATCGAATCGAAGGGCCATTTCCGGCCATAAACCCAACGGAAATGAACGAAACAAAGAGCAAAAGAAGGAAGAAAGAGGGAGGAATCCACTCGACCGAACCACGTGTGTGCGTGCAGGCGGGCGGAACCCGACGGAAAGAAAGCCGAGTGGCCGCGCCGCGTCATTCGCGACTTTGGACCGCCCGCCTGACCGCCCGACCGCCGCGTTCGTCGGATGGGCGGCGTGTCCCTGGCGATCGGCCGCCGCGTCCAACGCATCCGTTCGCGCGCGGTGGTCAGCGGGGACGCGCCGGGCGGCAGGCGGGCAGGCGGCGAAGGGAGGAATGCGCAGAACGCGCGCCCCGATCGCCCGCAAAAGGTCGTCGCGCGCGAAGAACACGCGGAAGGAAACATTCGCGGGCGGGAACACGCACCGTAGATAGGAGAGATACAACGAACAGAACAAACGAACACAAGAATCTCCCATTTACCCACCCACTTTTGTTCGATGCAGCTTGTCGCAACCATCAACCATTCGTTTCAACTCGATTTTGTTCGAAAGACTCACGTGTGCTCGCCCGCCGGCATTCTCCCAGTCGCCCATCGACGCGTCGTCGCTGTCCTCGTCGGCGGCCTGCTCGAGGCGGCCGTCGTCGTCGAGCACGAGGACGCGGCGGCGCGGCACGAGCGACGCGGACGAGTGGCGGTTTTTCGTGTTTCCATTGAGGTCGCGCTGCAACGGGGCCGACGAGGACGAGTGGAGCGTGATGCGCGGCCGTTGGTCGTTGAAGCGAGGCTCATCGCCGTTCAGGTGGATCTTCGTGACGGCCGACCAGCCGGACGAAGCGGAGGCGGTCGAGACGGAGCGTCGGATGACCGCCGGCGACGAGCGCAACGAAACGGAGTCCTCGGCTGCCGCGCGCCGAAAGTCGGCGGTCGAATGGGAGCCGTGGGCGCAGAAGACGCAGTTCGTCGAGGCGCCGAAGTTCTCGTCCACGCGATCGCCGAGGCCTGCGGAGGCGGGCGGCGAGAGGAGCGGCGACGGCGGCGGCCATTGCGACTGGACGCTCGTCACTTGAACGTTCTGCCCGTGCGGGCCACTGGAGGGCGGCAACGCGGCGTTGTTCGCCGCCGGCTGCCCGTTCGGCGGTTGGCGTCGCTTCGACGAGCGGAACGAAGCGAAGAACGGCGGCAGGTGGCGCTTCATCGCGTCCGTCAACGAACCGCGCAGCGACGAGAGCGAGTGGTGGACGGCGGCCGGCTGTTCGTCGGCTTTCGTTTGGCTGCAAGAAGGCGGCGGTTTGGCGACGACCGAGGCGCGGACGAAAGGAACGGTGATCCCGCTCGCCTCGCTCTCCGAATCACTCCCGCTCGTCGCGTCCTGATCGTCATTGTGATTGCGCATCCCCGACCGAACGATCAATCGATGGAATTAGCGAGTAAAAATCAATGAAATGAGGAGCAGCGATAGCGAGAGGGAGCGGGGAGCGCCGGTCGAAGGGCGAATTCAATCAATTGACTCGCCACGAATTCCCGCAAGCCACCTGCAGCGCCCGGCGGCCCGCATAATCGACGAGGAGGACGAGCGGCAAGAGGGCGAGTTTTCCTATTGATAAGCACCGACCGACCGAATGCACACGCGGAGCGGGCGGGCGGGAGCGGGAGGACGAGCGCTCTGGAGTGATCACGGCGGCCGCCGGGCGGTCGAGCGCGTGAACCGTCGGCGCTCAACAATCGGCGGCGAGAAACGGCGGCCGATCGGTCGGAGCACACGCGGGAGACTCGCAGCAGCGCTTTGTGCACACGGGCGGCGGCAGTGCGGACTTCTCGGATTCCCGCCGGCCGCCCGATCGCTCTCTCGATCTTCGTGGTTTCGAACCGATCGAGCGGGCGCACAGGCGGACGAGGCGGAGCGAGACGGGACGGAGAGAACGGCGAGCAGGTGGGCAGGCGGGGCGGAACGGCGGCCCCCACTAATCCGCGTGAATGTTCGCCGGCCGCGCGCAGCGCAGGGATTAGTCGCCATTCACAATCGAAAGCGGCTTTCCGATCGATTCGAATTCGAAGACGCGAATTCGAACTTTTCGACTGGAGAGTAAAGTTCGACAGCGAACTTGTGGCGTTTGATCGACAAATCGCTGCTCGATGAGGTCCCTCTCCTTCCAATCGCAAGCGGAGAGGAGTGTGCGGAGAAGAAAGAAGTGGCTGCCGGGACAAGCGAGCGTGAAGAGCCGCGCGGATCAACACGACCGACGGCCGGAAAGAAGTGCGAAGTGGACACGCCGGCCGCGCGACAGAAAACCGCTTGACTTCACGCTCTCGCCCGCCGGGTGGTCATTCGTGGAAGAAAAGAAGTGATAAGTGGCCGAAGATCCCACGAATCCTCTACCGACAAAGCGGAAGGAATCGATTGCAGCTGTCCGCCCCGGCCATCAACACTTCGAGCGAAGGAGAACAATAAGCGAAGGGATCCCACAGAGCAGCCGGCAGATGGACACGCGACGAGCGGACGAGCGGGCGGGCGGGGGCGAAACGAAAACCAACTTATTTTTACGCTCCGTTTTTACGACTTTTGCCCGCGAGCGAGTCGTTCGGACGACAAGCCGGGCGGGAATCGTCTTCATCCACCCGCTCGCGTGCACGCCGGGATTCGACGGCCAATTGCCTGACATTCCGGCCGGCCTCGCAGCGCCGTCGTCAATCGAATTCGAAGACGAAGCGGGCGGGTTGTCGTGCGCGTGGATTGCGGCGATGAAAATGAGTTATGGCCACGCCGAATGAAGAAGAGCTCTTTCATTCGTTCCCTCATTCCATCGCTCATCCTAATAGCTCTTTTTTGTACGAATTTCGCTTGAGAAAAACGAGTGTCGATGAAACAAAGAGAAGTAGGCGTTCGAAAGAGAAAAGCGCGAAGCTTCTCCTCGTTTGTGGCCTCCAACTCCCGACGACCCTCGCCGACCGGAAGGATCGAACGGCCGCACGCGACGACGCAACAACCCGCGCGCGCGGCTCCCCCATTTGGGAGTTCAAACGAGCGCGCGAGCGGGCGGCGGCCACTCGAGAAATCCGACTCGGCGCTCCATTTGCGGCCGCCCGATTTGCGGGTCGCCGCGTCTTCATTTGCCACCCGGCCGCTCGCTTTGTTTGCGCTTTGGAGCCCCGCGGCACGAGAAATGAAACCTCGAGCTCGAGCTTGTGAGCGGTCAAAGAACGTTCGGCTTTGCAACGAACGAAGTTTGAATTCTTCCACGTTCGTGCACGCAAGCGGAATCAAGCGGCCGCAACGAGGAAGCCGTCGAGCAACTCGATTAGGCGGCGCTCATCCCCACGGCCCGCGCCGCCGGCCTCCTTCGGCTCGCCGCTCGCTCGTTCGAATTCGATTGACGGCCGAGGCCGAGCGGCGCGCTTGACGATAAAACGGCGAATATGCGCGAAAATTGGGGAACGTCGAGGGAATTCGAAGCGTTTCGACCGCCCGTCGATTCTCGATTGGGGCCCGGAGCAAAAGCGAAGGCGGGGGCTCGCTCGAAAGAAGGTCCACGATCAACATTTCGCCGTCAACCTTCTACGCGCGAAGCCTCCGATCGAGTCGATTCGAAACCAAAAGTTTCGACGATTCGACACGCCGCGCGGGAAATCTTTTCGAACTTTTTGATGCGCAACTAATCGGACGGCGAGGGCCGCGCGCCGATGGACTCGCCGCTTTTGGTTTCCGCGGAAGTCACTTCGATCCACAAAGTTCGCGCAATCCTTTCGGTTTGCGAGTCGCCGAAGCGCGAGGAGTTTCGAAACGAAAAAGAAGGCGTTGGGAAGCCGGTGGATCAAAATCGAAACAAGGTTGATCGAACGATCGACGCCTTTCCGGAGTCTTTTCGATAGTCCAAAACCAAAGAACGCCCGAAAAATAGGAGGAAAACAGCCACCGAACGACGTTCGCGGCGTCCAAAAAGCGACGATTTTCGGCGTCCGGCGGTCGTTCGCGCGCGGACTCGTTCGTGGATTTCACGATCGAAAAGAGCAGCTGCCGGACGAGGGACGCGCGAGAAAGAAAAAAGTGTTTATCGAAGAAAAAGTGAATGCGCAAACAACACCGAACGCAAATCGTTTGTTCCGCCGCGTTGGTCGACGCAACAACGACGAACGACCGGCGGCCATCCCGGGAGCAATCGATCGAATCGAAGCACCGGAACACGAAACGATTGACGCAAGCGGAAGCCATTTGATGGCCTGACGAGGGCTTCTCGTTCAAACGCAACGAAAAGAATCGTCGCTTGCTCATCGTCAAATCGAGAGCGAACGAGAATGAAAGCTTCCAGAGCGAGAGATTCAAATTTCTCGGCGAAAAGCGCAACTTTCTGCGCCCATCGAAAGCGTCGGCGCGCGCGGCCGTTCGCAATTGGAGCGGAAGGCAATCGGCGAGCGCCGCGCGGGCGGAGGGCGAACGTCGAGCGCGCGACTCGAAGAAAGCGGGCGGCGAGGAAGCGGGCGACGAAATTCGAATTCGCGAGCCGCCTTGATTGCGCGGAGCCTCCAGCCGTCGTTCGGGGCTCCGCAAGCGGCAAGCAAGCGTGAAATCCGCGAAGCGGCGATCAAGACGGCCGGCGGCTGGGAGTGGCGGAAGGCGGCGGAAATCCTCCAACTCGACGCTGGAGTCGCCTCCGATCTGCTTGGCGATTCGAATGGCTGCGCTTCGAAACGAAACGAAAAGTATTGATCGTCCGCAAATCGTCGCCAAAAGCAGCCGCTCCCGAACCACCGGCAGCGTCCACTGCTTTTCGATCGCCGAAAGCAGGTGGGAATTCGGGGCCCGTTTGCTTTCGAAGGGGCCGAAGAAGCGGCCGAATGCTCTGCGGGATGGCCGGCGGCGTGAATCAGCGAGCAGCGAGGAGGCGGTCGAGCGGGACGAAAGCGCGGAATGATTGTGCGGAGTCCATCGCGTCGAATGGACACGCAGCAAAGGAATGAAGTCGCCTTCCAATCAACCGCATTCTCCCACCTTCTTCCAACTTGGAGCTCCACGAAGACGCGCGTCCAATCGAACGACGACGAGGAGGACGATCGCGTCAATGTGGCGCCCACTTCCGCGCGCGACCGAATGGGCCGTCGGCTTCCCGTCGGATTGCACAAGACGCCAAGCAGAACAAGAGGAGCGTGCATTCCACTGGAATTGGATCGTGATCCCCGTCGCCTAATTAGCGGCCAGCCGGCCGCGAGTCATAACAAAAGGAAGCCATCAGAAACAAAGCATTCTTTCCATCGATTCGCTCGTTCGGAGGGGAGAATGCGCGGAGGTTTGTTCAAGCAGCGACAAACTTCCTTCAATTAAACAAACCGCAGCTAATTGCCGCTTGTTGCCACTCGCCCTTCACCTCACGCTCGAGCGCACAAGAAGAAAGAAGAAGGACGGAAGCGGGAAGGAAGCAAGGAGATCGAACGAAAGCGAATCGATTGAAGAAAGGAGGAAGTGATCGCTTTCGTTCGAATCCACCCACTCCTACCCCCGAATTCACGTAAACCGATCGATCGGTCGACCGGTGGGCGTCAAACGGGAGTCGTAAACGGCGGAATGAACACGATTCCTCCCACTTCCCGGCGGCGGCGAGTGCGGGCGGGCGTGTGGATCGTAAAACGACTCCCGAACCGACCGGCAGCCGGAATCAAGCGAAGGAACGATCGTTTACGCCAACCGATGGAATTCCGACGACTACGAACGAAGTGCACTTCGAACCGGCAGCCATCGAGCAGAACGATCGATCGGTTGATCAAATGGAATCGAAGGGCACTTAGCGATGAAATGAGTGCCTTTTTCCATTGGAATGGATTCAAAGGATAAAAGGAATGGGCGTTTGTTTGCAACGACCGTTGGACCCCAAGAATCTCGCCGGCTTGTTCTCCGAATCCGCCGACCGCCTTCCGTCCGCTCGACCGACGCGCGTTTCCGGCAGGTTGGGCGCGCAGAAGGCCGGCGGTGGAATGAGTGCAGAAACCGTTGGCCTCTTCGTTCGTTTGTTGGTGACATTCGAACCAAAAGGCCGGCAGAAGCGAGAGAGCCAAAGAAGCAAGAAGGCAGCGGAAGAAGCAAGGGGGCGGAATCAAAGAAGTGATGCTCGGATGACGGAAGTTCGCCGTCCCGCGCTCCGCAAACCGCCGCTCCGGCCGTCCGGCCGACCGCTGCGAGCGGGCGGGCGGGCGAGCGAGTGGCGTCACGCCGGCCGCCGCAAATCGACCGAAATCCAACTGGGCGCCGTGCAGAACGACGAGGCCGCCGAACAAAGAACGCTCGTTTAATTCGATTCGACGTCCGCAAACGGGCGAGCAAGAAGGTGGAGGCCAGCGAGCATTGCCGCCGCCGCTTTCCCACTCCCAAAACAATCCATTCGGATCGCGAGGGACCTCGAGGCAACGCGAAGGACAAACGAGCGACGCGACGCGCAACGCGGCGTTGCCGTCGGGCGGCCGGCCGGCCGGTTCGCCTCCAATCCGCCCGACCGGCCGGCCGCCTTTCGCTTCGAATTGCGGTGCGCAACGAGCATTCGGCAGCCAAACGAGCGGCAACAACGAGGAAATGCGAGCAAATTGGAGGCCACATAAAAGCGCTCATTCTCGGGTAGATCATGTTGGTTGGAGGTGGTAGAGTCATCAGCCTTCTAAAAAACGATTAAGCGGACAGATCCTTCGTGCCGCTCACTTCATTTCTTTGTCGCAATCAGCGGGAGACGAAATGCCGGCGGAGCGAAGGCGGAAAATCGTTTCCATTCGACGCGAATCGAAGTGTGAAATCCATCTGTTCTCCTCCGGCTTCGCCTCCGCCTTCTTCTTTGTGTCCGCCTGCTCGCCGCACGATCCCGCCAGTCAGCCAGCCGGACGGACGGTCGGCGGACGGCGGACGGCGTGCAGCGAGCAGGTGTGCGGAAAAGCGGGCATTCGATCGAAAAATCGACCAAAAATTCACGTCTTTGTGTTGAAAATCGTTGGTTCGAATGGTTGCGACAAACTGCATCAATCTAATGGATTTGAACGTGCACTCGAATCATTTCGAATCAAATGGAAAGAAAACCAACCTTCGATCCACTGGCTTGCGCAACGGGATGCCGCACTTTGTTGACCTTCTCCGGACTGACCACCTGCACCGGTTTGTTCGAGTCGCGTTCGGCCAGCCGCTGCAGCGCGTCCCGTCGCGCGACGCCCAGCCGACGGATGTCGTCGATTCGCTCGGCCACCTGCAGTCAATCGATCGATTGATTGGATTGAGAGGAAGGAACTCACGAGAGCGAGCAGGCTGGAGGTCTCCGTAGTCGTGAGAAGAATGAGGTTGTTCATGTTGGGCGGCATTTGGGAGAACGCGTCCAGTTGGAGCTTCGTCCCGTCCTCGAGGAACTCGTCCAGCCGACTGGCGGTGCTCGTCGCCACGTTCGACGAGATCTCCAGCGGCACGTTCGACAGCAGGTTCACTCCTTTCCGGCACCAGGCCGTGGCCTGCAACGGGAGAAGTGAAAAGGTGGTTGGAAGCAGCGAGAAGTGGATTGAGAAGGCACGTGTCCCTCCCGATTCCCATGGACATCAATCGAACCGAGCGGATCGGTCGGACGGCTAAGAGCAACCGTTGACCATGTGCCGCCCTCCCATCTGACCGTTGAAGATGACCACCGGCCGGTCGGACGGACGGACGGAAACATCTGCAGCAGCAGCGGCAGCAGTTTGTGGTCACTCGTTTTCGCAAGCTTTCGCGGAGACAAAAACGAATTTCCGCGGCTTCCGCAAAGAAATCGCCGCAAATTGGCCGCAGACGGCCGACGGCAAAACGAGCGCACGGAGTTGTTTCGGCCGCGCCGAAAACAAACTTCTTTTGCGGCAGAACAAAAGAAAGAAACGAGTGAGTGGTCACTCCTTTGTGTTTCGAGGGACAAAATGATTGTGAGCAGGACAAAAGGTCGCAGTTTGTTGAAGATCGAAGGGAGTGGACAACCGTAGACGAGATTCCCATCGACCGGTACGTGCATCCCGCCGGTGTGCAAGGAAATCCAACGATGCCCACTCGCTCGCATGGAAATCAAACGTTTCGCCTCATTTGAGGGCGGCGATTCAAAGTCGTTCGCCCTGCTTGGATCCAAAACGAGGAGGATTTCTCGTTCGCTCGTATTGGCAAACGCAAGCGGCGGTAAACAATCCCGCCCGCCAACCCGCCCACTCGCCCGCTTATTCCCCGACCATTCGTCCGTTTTACGCCTCCCGAACGCCCTCCGACAGCAGCTCGGGGATTTGCTGTCTTCCGCCCTCTGTTCGATCGGCGACGAGACGCGAGTAAACACCTCCCTCCTTATTGTTTGCTTTTAATTAAAGCAACCATTCAATTCGACCCGCAAACATCTCCCGAATGGACCCGCCGGTCGCCTCAATTGCGGCGAGTTGGCGCCCGTTCGGCCCGCCTTGTGCCGCCCATTCGAACACTTCCCTTATTTCTTTCTTCTTTTAGTGCGTTCGGATCGCATCAACAACATCTGGCGGGCGGCTGACCGAACGGGCGGGCGGGCGGGCGGATTTCCCGCACTTTGCCGCTCCGCTCGGAAGATGCGCGTTGGGAGCGATCCAGCCGTCCGTTCAACAAACAAAAGAAAGGGCCGTTTGAATCAAACGGGGGAGCAGTAAACGTGTCAGTTGGACGTTCTCTTTCGCCCATCAACTGTCGAGTAATTCCGGCTTCATTCGGCTCTTCCGCTTCGTTCCGTCGGTTGCGTTGCGTCGCGGATTTCCCCGGGGATTCTTATTTGAAAACTTCCCACTACTCGTTTAGGTGACAGTTGAGTAACAAGAGGCACGAATGTCGAGGATCCAACCCAAAGGAGGGAAACGAACCTCGCTGATCTGTCGGTGCATGTTCACACTCAAGCGGAGCACTTGAGCGCGTCGATCGAGTGCGGAAGTGAGAGCGTCGGCCATTCGGCTCAGCTCGTCGCACTTCGGATGCAGCGAGTCGGTAATCTGCACGTCCTGGCCCGTCTTCATCAGCTTCTCGCCCTCCGCGTGCAGATTGCGAGCGGCTTGGACGTCGGCCTAAACGAACGAACGAGTGAGAGGAAAAGAGAAAAAGGCTGACCATCGTCGCTTCGGCGTACTCCTCGTGGTCGGCGGCCAGTTGGCGCGCCCGCTCCACGCCGTCTCCCACGTCTAAAGCGGTCGAATCAATAGAAAAGTGGGCAAGAGACGAGCTTGGGGCATGCAAAGAGCGTTTAGCAAGGCTTTTTTTGGCTTCTTCGCCCTCTTACTACGCTCTCGCAACTCCTCGTTGTCTCACTCACCTCGATGCTCCTCCAGATAGATCATGTGCTTGGCAAATTTGGATTGGAGCTGAAACCGACGAATGGATGAGTGAAAAGTACAAAAGAAAAAGGCAATGAGAGTGCGCGCGTTGTTGGAACACAAAAAAGGTATGCTTCTGACTAGCACAATTCAATTGACGTTGTTTTGCATCCGTTCCAGACGGAAAGGGGCGAATGGACCCGAGAGATCAGTGCGCAGTTCAACACGAACGGCCGGCACGAGCCGACGGAGGGGAGCCGCAAGCCGGCCGGTTGATCCCCCGCAAACGGCGGCCGGTGGACTCGAAAGAACGCTCGATCTCGTGCGTGAAACGTGCGGCCGTCCGTCAATATTTTCGCCCCCAATTGGGGCGATCATCCCCCGTGCGGAAAGGAACGAACGGCGTTTCGAAACGCACGGAATTCGAAGCGAAACGCGAAGGCGGCGGCGAATTGCAAAGGCGGGCGCGGGCGAGCGAGCAGGCGGACGAGCTGATCACCAAATAAACAATCGAATCGAATCGCAACGAACGAACGAAAGTGAGTGGTTGGCCGCCGACGATACACGAGCGAGCGAATCCTTCGATTGTTGAATCATGACGCTCGCCGGCCATCGACCGGTCAAAGAAGCGAGTGGGCGGGCACGCGCCGAAGGAAAACAAAAGAAGTTCGCAATCAATGATCATCAAAAGTCAAGCTTTCGTTGGGTTCAAGCAAAGAGAGAGAGGCTCGTGTGGATGACGTGAACAAACGAAAGAGGGCGGCAAGCCAGAAGGAACTCGTGCCACTCGCTCGTCGCTTCATCGGAACAAACGAGCGGCTAAACGGAAGAGAACAAACGACTGGCCGCCGGCGAACATGCCGCAAGTTGTCATCAATAATCCGCGGCAACTCATAAAAAGCGGAGCGGGTGTTCCGCCCCGACTCAAACGAGCCGCCCGTTCGACCCACGAGCTTTTGGGCCCTCCCCCGGCTGCCGGCTAATTGATCGACGGGAATGAGCGAGGCGGCGGGAGTGACAAGCAGAGCGAGCACTTGGATGTGGTCGTCAAATCGGCGCCTCATTGCACTCACTCGCCGAGTGATTAGCAGACGAAATTACGAATTCGGCGGCAGTTCATCAATCAACACGCGAACACGAGGGTCGTTCCAATCAAACAACTCCCTTTCGCTCCCTGTCGCTCGAGCTCGCTCGAATTCCCGCACTTCCAGCAGCTCGCTGATCGCAGCTCGAAGCCGAAGGTCACTCCTTCCTTTGGCTCCTCGTAAATAAGCGTGCGGTCGAGCGGCCGCCCCGCGAAAACGAGGGGCAATCGGCGGACCCGAAAAGAAAGAAGTGGCCGCCGGTCAAACGAAAACCCCCGGTGGGCGGCCAATTATTTCCAACAGCCGCTCGCACCTCCCGCTGTTGCTCATGAACAATCAACAAGAGGGAGCGGACGGGTGAGTGAGTGAGTGGCGAGTGGACAGGAGGTGCGAAATTCGCTCGCCCGGACAGCAAAACGGTTCGCACGAATTAAAGCGGCGATTAGGGAAGTTAACGACGACCAAAATTGTTGCCGTTTCGTGCCGAATCCAATGGGAGTTCAAGGAAGTTATAGACGGGTTTACGAAGAGAAAGACACCAGAAGTCCACGTCTGTTTGACTCGCGCAGGCGTTCAGATCGGCGCATTTTGAACTCTTCCCGCCTTCTTCCCGCCTTCTTCCCGCCGCCGCCGCTTCCACGGCGCACTGCCGACCGCGCGCGCGGCTTCTTTGTCCGAATGCAAATGCGGGTCAAAACAAAGACGGCGGCGGGAACACGTGGGCCATCCGGCAGGCGGCCATCTTCTTTGCCTCGCCGCTCGTTGTTGACTCACGCGCAGCGAGGTGTTCGGGAGTGAGTGGCCGACCCAAAGGAACACGGAGGAATGAACAGACCACTCGCTCGCTCACTCGTTCATTTGCTCGCTCGATGCTCCTCGCAGTCATTGAGACCTCAAGGAATCCCACAGGTTCCCACGCCCTCTTCCTTCATGATCAAAAGCGAGCGAGCCCAGCGAATAATTGGCGGCATTCAACGCGCCCAGTCCTCGGCTCTCGACCGCCGCATTTGAATGCGCGTGCGCGCGAGCCGACGGCTTTCGTTAATCCCGCGCGAAAAAGTGGGAGAAATCCGTGGGAACGAATGGGCGCGGAAATGAGCGGAGAAGGTGGGTAGGTAGAGAGCAGAAGGCCGTAGTTGCAGTAGAAGAAGGAAGTCGGAAAGCAGCAAGGGGAAGGCATCCGCACACTCCTCCCAAAAAATAGTGAATTGTTTTCTATTTCCGACCCGAATTGAATCCGCTGGATTGATCACTCCCTTCGGACGTCCACTCGTTGCCCAAAGAAAGAAACAAACGGAAGTACAATGAAAAGCGGGGAGAAGATCGCGTGTTGCTGACGGTCGAGCGGGAAGAGGAAGGCGGCGGGGCGTTCGGTCGAGCGCAAATCCGAAATTCATGACCCTTCCGGCCGCTTCGCTCGACCAGCACGCGCTCATTCATCTTAAATCGAATCCAAGAGACGATCCACAAGGAAGAGAGAAGAGGAGGGATGATGGACGACCGAAAGCTCGCTTCGTTTCACTTTCGTTCGTTCGTGTTCGCGCCCTCCGCGGTTCGTCGCCCCGCATTTTCCCCGTGGATGGCGGCAGTTCGCCAATTTTCCACTCGATCGTCCGCCGCTTCCGCTCGACCGGCGCGCCGGACGAAGCGGAAAAGCGGCGCGGATTTCGCGCCCGAAACAAGTGGGAACCGTCGAGGGGGGGATTTGCATTTCGATCAGAGGAGGCGGCCGTCCATCCGTTCACTCCTGCCCGCAGGTTGGAGGAAAGCGGAGGAGTGGTTGGGGAGAAACCGGTGGAAGTTCGGTAGACGTCAACGTGAATTACGTGAGTGAGAAGAGAGGAGCAATGGGAACAAAAGAAGACCTTGAGTAAAAGCGAGCCCGAATTCGTGAGTTCGAAACCGAAAGCCGTCCGCTTTGCGCAACGAACAATCGAAGAGAAGCGTGCAAACTCCCGACTGATCGTGATCGTTCGCGCAAAAGAAGTGAGCGGGCGAGCGGCCAAACGAACGCCGCGCGCGCCGCTTGAATCCGCTTGCTGCGGGATTAAACGACGAATTTCGCGCGTCTTTATAAATGAAACAAACACAAGAGAAGGTCAAGAGGTTGAACGAACCTTTCGGAAGGCGTCCTCGAACAGCCGCAACCGGAGGCAGTTCTCCAGCCGCTGTGCGTGTTTCGCCCAAAACGAATCGAACGAGCGCTCGGTGTCCTCCAGTTGCAGGAGCATCCGCTCGATCGCCGTCACGTTGTGCAGCCGCGTGGGGCTCAACTGCTCGGCGTCCGGCTTCTGCTCCAGCTGCCGCACCTGCCGCAGAAGATTGAGGCCTTTTCGGATGGAAATTCGAAAGTCTTCCTGCAATACACGAGTCAAAGGAACTCCAAGAGAAGGAGGGGAGAACCTTGATGGCGTCCCGCTCGGCGGTCTGCGCTTCGAGCACTCGTTGGGTCGTTTCGACGTCGTTCGGCAGTTCGGTTTCGCGCAAGCACCGGCCTAAAAAAAAGGGTTGAGCGGAGAGCTCAGCGGAGGGAAGGACGAACCGAATTCACTCAAACTCTCGGCGATCATGGCGGCCGAACTCTTCATTCGTTCGATGTCCTGCAAGAAGCGGATGGATGAACGGGAAGGAGCATCGATTGCGAGGGATGGGATCATCAATCAACGGAGTGATCGGAGGGAAACCCGCTCGCCCATCGCCGACAGACGGGCGTTCGCAAGTCGAAAGCAATTAGACGCAAAACACACGACTTGTCGCCCCCTCGAACGACGGGGAAGACTCGTGGATTAATTGCGAGGTGAGCGCGAAGAAGCGGCGATCACGTAGACGTACGACGAGAAACCTGTCGCAGATCACCGCTTCTGCTCGTTGTTATGACTAATGTCTGAGCACACTGCGGTAAGTAACGAGGCGAAAGGTCTAATTAGACGAGCGAATGCTTTGAGCAAAAAACAAGGGTTGGATCAAGAGGAGCTTTTGATCAAAAGGATCACGAATCCCAACGTGCTGCTCGCCGGCGGATCGAATTTCGATCAAATGCGACGGCTCACACCCGATCTTTCTTTTTTTAATCGAAAGGCGAGAACAAACAAAAGTTCACTCTCCGCCGTCTTCTCCCGCTTTTTGCTTCGTGCTCATGAACGCCGAGACGAACAGTTCGGGGCGGAGAGGAACCGCTGATCACTCAGCGGCGAGCAAACGAGCGGGAAGGTGAGTAAGTGGACGGCCGGTCGGCGGGTCGAGTGGGCAGTCGGGCGGTTCGTTTCGCCCGTCGGTCCACTCGAACTCCGCCGGTCGGCCGGCCGAACGGCGGGCGGGTGTGTCCGTGATGGTCACAGACCGGAGGTTTCTTGTGGTGGCTAATTGGAAGCGAGCAGAACTCACCATCCTGTGCTGGACCCATTCGAGGTGGTTGTACTTGAGGCTGCCGCCCACGTCCATCGTCAGGCAGTCGACGCCCACGTACTGCCGGAGTTCGCCCACCGTTTGGCAGGGGATCACCTGCAATCAATCGAACGAATGAGGAGGAGTGCTGTGATGATCAAAAGAGATCCATTGGAGTGCCCACACGGCGCCCGCCGCCCGCCCAAACCGCAGGGATGTGCGCGGATGAGCGGAAAAGCGGGCGACAAATCCGCGAGAATCGCGGCGGCCGGCAGAAACAAAAGCCGGCCGGTCGACTCCACGGGGCGCATCCGCCGACTCCTCTTCCGTCGATCCGCCCGCTCGCCCGCCGCCTCGTTTGTCGCTTGTTTCCGCCCGCTCGTGCTGATCGGGGGGTTTCCGGCGGATTCGCTGCCCCCACACGCGCGCGCGGATTGCCTCCGTCTTCCGCACCGTTTTGGGTCGTTGATTAGCCGTGATTTCGGGCGCGGATTCACGAAATGACCGCAGAAGAAGACGGAGAAGACCGCGGAAGCTCCAGCGGACTTCTTTCCCAACCGTACAGACCAAAAACCTCCGGCAATCAATCATTTCCGTTCGTTCGGGCCGGCCGTCGACAAGTCGGGGAATCACGGGGGAATCCCCCCGAGAGAAGCGAGGGAATGTTGGGAGAACTCACGTCGAATTTGCCGTTGTCCGTGAAGCTTCGATTGTAGCCGACTTCCAGGGCGCGCTGCAGGACGCCCTCGGGCTTCAGCAGGAACACCACGTGCACCGGCTCCGGGAAGTAGTTCTGCAACGAACAGACAATTAAAAGGGATCTGTTGGCTATTGGAGACACGAAACCCAAGCAAGCAATCATTAAAGATGAGAACAAATGAATCTCCATCGTCTTCTGCCGCCGTCGACTAATGAGCTCCCGCACCGCAAGAACGAAGGAATAATTTACGCGGCGGAGCGCGGCGGAAGCGGCCGGAGATTCCGGCGAAGAAGGCGGGCGGCATAAACAAAAGCGGCGGCGGCGTGCGGAAGAAGTGGACACTCGGCCGGCAAAAGAAGGCCGTAGAGAAGATGGACGTCTCCGTCGGCTAATGCGTTGCGTTGCGTGCAAAGGTGAAGAAGCGAGCGAGTGGTCGGCGGAGCGAAAAGGCGGAGATTTCCGGCCGGCCTTTGGAACGAGCGGTCGGAACGTAAAGCCGGCATTGTTTCTCGCTCGGCAAGTTCGAAATTACGATTTTAGTCCGTAGAAACGGGCAGGCGGAAACACGTGAGTTGGAGCAGAAATAATCGAATGCCACAAGCAAAATACAAACAGCTACTGTATTTTTTAAAGACCTCTATTGAGACGCTGGCTAGATGTTCTAGCCGATTGATCACTTTCACACGTTCGCGCGCAAAAAACCATGAAAACCGTCGGAATTCTGTCGCCTTCTTCACGCCTTCGTGCCTCCTTCGCCTCTTGTCTTCCGTCTTGCGGTCACTCCTCACTCCCCCTCCGCCGTGTCGTCTTCAACGAACCGAAGAGGAGCTTAAGCGAGCGAGCGACCGAGCGGGGAACCGCCGCGGGCGGACGGGCGACTCCGGAGAAGCCGCAGCGGCGGCGGAAAGAAGTGCTTCACGCGTTTTGTTTATTTTTTAGCTCGTGGCAACGAGGCGGCCGGCCGGCGGGGCGGCGTGCTCGAAGTCGCGCGCGCGCGGACGGTGCGAAACCACCCGCCCACTCTTCGCTCTTCTTTACGCGTGCACATGTGTCGACGAGCAGAATACACTCCGCCGCTTCCGTCGAGTCGAGTGACGCAAGACGCGAAAGCAGTGGACACGACCGCCGCTGTTTGTTGCAGCCGATGACGCGGCGTAACGGAATATTTCAATAAGCGAACCGAAGTCGAAGTCGATAAACAGATGGATGGCTTCTGCCGCACTCGACTCGGCTCGACGCAACGACCACTCAACATCCCGCTCGAGTTATCGTTTTTCGCAAAGGATGAGACGTTTTTATCCAAAAGAAGCCAATTACCGTCGGTAACTCATGGACTACCATTACTAGACGGTTCGTAACGTTCAATTCGGAGTCGAGTCGAAGAAACAATGACGAGTGAACACGCCGACCGCCACCCGCCCGACTGACCACCTGCGGCCGGCCGAGCGAGCGGCGGTGATGGACGGCGGCCACAAATTTGACGAAAAGAACACGAGTCGCTCGTCAAACGTCATGTTCCAAATGTCAACCAAGGAATAATCGCTTGCTTGCGGGGAGGGGCGAAAACGACAGAAAGAATCGTAACGATTGTCACGGAGCGAAAGAACACTCGTTGATCAACACGAACAAACAAAAGAAAACACCTGCTCGAAGGGGTGATGAATGACCAGACGGCCACCCGACCGGCCGGCCGATCGGTTCGAATCGAATCCGGCGGCCACTGCCGAGCGAGTCGTTTGTTTCCGCTCCCGTCCCGCCCGCTTCTTCCGCCCGGCTCGTTCTTTCCGGCCGCTCGTTTTTCACGAACGAGCGAATGGCCGCAAAATCCATCTGCTTTCCGACTGCCCATCCGCTCGCTCGCAAATGCCATCAATCGAAAGAAACCAGGGGCAAAGGTTTGCAGCGACAGCGAGCGGAAGTTCGCTCGTTTTACGGCTGCAGCTGTTCCAGCGAGCAAACGAGCGAATTTGTTCGAACCAATTCGAACAAGTCGCTTTACACCGCAATGTTTAGTGGTTTGAGGAGATGGAAAGCACCTTTCAGAAAGTGGACGATCGAAAGAAAGATGGAAGCCGAACGACCTCCACAAAACGCACAACGTGCGAATTATTCCGACCGTCCATTCCCTCGTCCTCTACTCAAACCGATCGGTGCGAAGGTGAAAATTAGCGACGATTCAAATCAAAACATAGCTGGAGTTCAGAGGAGAAGGCGGCACAAAACAAGAAGAAACTTCCGCACTGCTCTTCACCGCGAACAACCGGCCGACCGGAAACAAACTCTAACGCGATCCTCATCGCTCGCTCGGATGTCAAAAGGCGTGAAAGCGGAATGCAATTAGCCGCGATCGACGCGATCGAGCCGCCCGCCCGCCGTTCCGCCCGCCGCCGGTCGATCGCAACCCGCCGCTTTGATGCGGTAATGAGCGGGCGGAGCGGAAGAAGAGAATCCCGCCCGATCGGAAACAATCGACGTCAATCGTCGTTCCAATTGAGCGGAAACACCCGGCGATCAACCAGACGAGACGAGCACGCGTACGAACGAGTACGATCTTCTGCCGGCTGCACAGAAGGAGCGAGAAGGGAGGCGTTAAAGGGCGAACGAACCGCATCACTCCAAACCGAATCGACTCGACTCGAATTCCAGCCACCCACCTAATTTGATTAGGCGGCTGGAGACTCCTGCATTTCGTTTGGTTCGTTCGTTTGTGCGGGTGTCAATTAGCAAACGGGCGGCCCGCTTCGACAACTCGGAACCCAAACGAATGAACGAAACGAAAGCAACGAGGGGAAGCGAAAGTGAGTTCACACTTGTCCAAACAAACTTGTTCCACCCAGAAGAAAGCAATGATTGTGGAGCATCTTCGCCGTCGAGCACGTGCTCATTAAACCCGAACGAACATCCGCGAAGAAGCGAGCAGAGCGGCGGAATGCCGTCCGCCGAGCGAACGAACGTGATCGTCGAACGACGACGACGACGAGGCGAGAAGAAGCGCTGGGGATGATGAAACGATGAGCGAAAAAAGAGGAAGCGGCGGCGGCGGAGCGAACGAATGAGTGGGCACGCGCCGCGCCATTCGAACCGGACGGGCGCGGCGGACGAGGGGGATTTCGTCCACTCCGTCCGATCGGATCGGACGTTCGGAGATCTCGGCGGGTGGGCGAGGGGCTTCTCGTTCGTGCGTTCATGTCGACTTGCTGGCCGATCAAACGCCCACGTCCTGTCCGCCGTCCATCGTACGAACGAACGACCGGCCGGCGTGCACGTGGTAAGCGAGTCGACCACTCACCGACGGTCGGTTTCGATCGATCGAACGAACTAGAACGACTGAGGACTGCGCGGTGATCGCGAACGAAACGGCGGCGCGCGCGGCTCCAAATCGCCTTTCCGCGTCGTCCGTCCGGTCGGCCGCCTCGCGCGGCGCAAGCGGCGGCGGAACGTGTTCTCCGCCTCGCAACAAACACAACGCAACACAACAAACGAGCGGGAGCAAACGGGACAAGACGCGCAACAATGCGGCGAAGAACGGTCGATTGGTTGTGTTTGATCCCCGGTGACTAAAGTGAGTGGATGATCGAACTTTCCACCGATAAACTCAAGCCCTCTCCCTTCTCGCTTGTTTGTTCAGCTTGACCGCACGCTTTTCGCTGGACACACGCGTCAACCGGCCGGTCGACTCGATTCGACTCGATGACGAAGAGGGCGAGAGGGCGAAGAGGAGTGGCAGGACAGGAGAAAGAGGAGGGAGTTCGTAACAATCCACTATCATCCACGCCCACCCATTCACAAACACGCTCTTAACACCCCAAGCTGCTCCTTGCTTCGTACCGTAACGCTCAATCAAACGGCAAAGAAAATGAGTCAAGAAGCGACTCGCGAATGAATCCGCGCGGAATTTCGATCGAATCCGCGGGATTTGCGAAATCCACGAGTCGCCGGCTGACGTCAAGAGGCGCGCGCGGCCGCTGTCGTCGCGGATTGCGGCGAGGTTTCGAGTGCTCGTCGCCGCGCGCGCGCGATTCAAACCGCCGCCGCTCCTCCTCGCCGCCGTCTTCTTAACGGCGATCTCGACGAGCGGCCGGTCGGCCGCCGGCCTCCTCGACGATCACTTCGCCTCGCCGCGAAGGCGGCGAGGATCGTGGGATTTCGAATCGGAAATCCACGAGCAAACCGTTGAGTTTCTCGCTCGGTTTTGTTGCCACTCGAGAATGCAATCGAAGAAACTCCAAAAGACTCAAAGGAAGACGGTCGGTGGATCAATCGAAGAATTCAAAACGCAATGGACGAAACAGACAGAACGATTCGAACCAAACAACATCGCCGAAGACTCACCATCAAGTAGGAGAAGAGTACGCGGACAGAGGACCACTTGTCCGTCCGCCGGTCGATCACGATCACGTAGCCCTTTTGCGTTTGCTGATGGCCCTCATCGAGCCTGCAACAAACAAGCATTAAACTCATTAATAGGAGTGGACGAACGGCGGGAACTGGAAGAGGTAGGCGATCAGCAGGTGGTACTCCTCGAAAGAGAGCTGCGAGCGGGAGTCGGGGAACGTGAGGATCGGGTGGCCGTCTTGAGTGCGGAGGCCTGCAACCAATCAAGCGATCGAATGGAAGAGGATGAATGGAGAGAACGAACCGGAGATGAAGGCGAAACGGGAGACGAGAATGTCCGAAAGCTCCTTGACTTTGATCCGCTGGTTCTGGACTTCCATGAAGCCGTCTGAAACGAAGCGAATAGGTAAGTGAACATGCGCAATATTGTGAGTGGAATCGTTCGTTCTAGGTAATTTGATTGATCAGATTTCTTCAAGGATTACCCGGAGCATCGACCAAATTGCGGGGGCTTTCGATCAGTTCGCTCGTAGATGGCGAGAGAGCGGTGATGTTTTGGTTCTCATCGACGACCGCTCCTTCCTCGACTTCGGCCGAACACTCGCCTTCTCCGCCTTCTCGTGATCTCAGCTCCTCGGCCTCTTCGCGGGCGTCCTGCTCGCGAGCGGCGGCCAGGCGGGCGAACGCGTCCTCCCGGCGGATCAACTCGTCCACGCGCCGCCTCCACTCGGCGGCCTCCACTTCCAGCATCTGCGGGCGGCTTCAAACGAGGGGAATAAACGGGATGGTTCGAGAATAAGCGAGGAACGACAAGCGGAAGGATCGGTCGAGAACGAAGCGAATGGAACGTTGCACGCTTCCAATTAGGCGGGGCGTTCGGAAAAAGAAGGTCAAGACGTTCGGGAGGGCGCCAAAGCAAGAGCGACGGCAGAAGAGGCGCCCGAACCGTCTGGAGCGCTTCTCGAAATGCCAATAAAAAGCGAAAAAACCTCTTTTCGTTTAACGAGGTCGGTAGAAACGGGCGAGCAAGGCTCAGAGTTCAAGCAATCGAAAGAAACGAAACGCTCGTGGAATGGAGCTTCAGCGCACTCATTTACCGCCGGTCCGCTCGATGACTCAAACCACGACGATCCCCGTTTCGGCGCGGATTGTCCGCAAATCGGGGCGGATGAACGGGGCGGGCGGAACACGACCGAAAGAAATGAATTCCGGTGGATTTCAAACCGAAAACAAAATCCGCGCGCGCCCGATCGTCGGCGACAAAAAGGCGGCAGAAGTTTTGTTCTGGCGGCGATCGAATTCGACTCCAATTTGTCGTCATTCTTTCGGGAGTCGAGTAGAAGAGGTCGGAGGTCAGAAGGAGAAGAATGAGGTAACTGGAGAAGTTTCTTGAAGGTTGAGGCGGACGGGATCGCATCGACGAGGAAAGGATTGAAAGCTAATGACGATCGTCTCGCTTTCTCTAAAGAGTAGCGAGGATCCGCGCGATCCAACCTTTCTTGTGTCTAATCGCGGCCAATTTGTTCGCAAGCGAAAGCGCAACGGGCGTTCTACTCAAAAGAAAGTGGGCTGAAGAAGACCGCAAAACCGTTTGAGCTGCGGCATTTCCGCTTTTACTCGACCGAAAGCAACCGTCCGTTCAAGCGAATTTGTGTGGAAAGGCAGATGTTCCGTTGTAGTAAGATTTAGATGAACGGCAAGTAACCGCTAAAAGCGGTAAGAAAGACTGCATCAGCTATACGAACCGTCTGTCCATCCGCCACAACTTTCTTTTCGTGTATTCGTGAGCACAAACTTCCGAATTCATGAGCCGTACGGATGTCGGCGGCGAAATTACGCGCCGCTCGACTCGCCGCTCAATCGACCGCTCACCCACTCGCTCGCCGTCTTGCGGCGGCCAAGCGGCCGAGTGGACTCATTTCGGGCGCAAGACGGCCGACAAGGTAGCCGAGTGGGCGCACGGGTGTCAAGAAATGGACATGCGGCCGAGCATTTGCGCAAAGGAGTGCGCGAAATGAAAGCGGTTGAGCGACAAGTGTACGTAACGAGAAGACACGTTGACAGAAAGGAAGGCAACAGTAAGGAGACAAATTGCAGCCGCGCAAGAGCCAAAAGAATGCCGCCGCTGGGAAAGCGAAGGCGATTGATGCTTCCGGCGCATCCGTTCATAAGGAACTCTTGTAAGAATCGAAAAAGAAACAAGCGGAAGACGATCCCTCAAATCCGAAGAGGTGGGCGGCGGATGTGCCCGCGCGCCCGCCCGCCCTCAATTGTCCGAAGCGAGTGGTTCCGGTCGGCGCGCCGAAAGCGGACGATGCCGCTCGCTCATCCGCACGTGCGCGCGCGCGCGAAAGCGATCGTCGAGAGCCGAGCGGGCGGTCGGGTCACGTGCCGCTCGATCCGCAAATTCGCGTGAAGCCGCGACCTCCGCGCACGCCGGTCGCCCGATTTGGCTCCAGCGCGCAAACGGGGCGGCGAACAGGCGGGCGGGCGGGTGGCCGCAACGAGCAGGCGGCGGCGAGTCGCCGCGGGTTGTCAGGGGCAGCGAACCTGAAGGTCAGCCGGCAAACAGGCGGGGGATTGGAAACGAGCGGTCGAGCAACAAACATCTCTCTCTTGCTTTTGTTTACGAATTTTAAACCGAGCAGAAAGAAACACCTGGCCGGGCAAGCATCAACGACTACACGAACGAGTGTCCTTTGTTGAAAGGAGGGGTCGATTTCAACCGAAACGAACGCGATCCCGCCGGCCGCGGCTTCGAAGCGAACCGAGCGGAAATTTCGCACAAAAATCGACGCAAAATCCGCAGCCGAGCGGAAATCCACGCGATTCGCGTGTAATTCAGCGATGTTCACGTCTCCGCTTCGTCCGTTGCAGCGACGACTGCATGGAGCGGGCGGGAGGCTGCAGCTGGACAAACAAACAAGTGGACAATTCGGGAGCTGAACGAAGCGAATAGAAGGGATGGAAGCCGATTGTTTTCATCAAGGAAAGCCGCTTCGATCCACCAAGGAGCCGCAAGGTTTATGAGCTCGCAATCAATCGACGCACGCCGTCGCCCGACCACTTCAACCCACCCACCCGCTCACCCGCCGCCCTCTTTGGCGATAAGTGGCCGCAAAAGAAAGGAGTCAACAACAACAAAAGAAGGTGCATGACTGCCGGTTGATGACATCCGAAAAGAATGCGGAGAAACCACTTAACCCGAGCCGAACGAAGAAGAAGACGAGCGGAGGAGGATCATGAGTGAAAGAAAGAAGTGAGTTGCGTAACGAAACGCGCGAATCAATCCAACAGACACGAACGGCGGCCGCCCGACCGGCGCGCGTCGTCGAGCGGATCAGCGGGCCGCTCGCGAGCACGAGCGGCCGAGTGGACACACGAGAAAGAAGAAAAGAAAAAAACACGATTATGATCGCCGCCGGCTTGCGCACTCCCATGGACACGATTTCTCTTCGCTTTTCCTTGCGGTGCGCTGCTCGAGGAAACCGCCGAACAAACACGTGGACACGCGCGTGCGGTCCACGCGGGCCAACGCAAACAAAAAATAAGTGGACGCGGCGAACGGGAGCCGAACCGCTGGGATTGATTCGGAGGGAACGAGTGCTTGATTGCTTCGATCCAAGCAATCAACGCTACAATTGCATCCTCTGGACTCTCTAATCAAGAAACAGCGGGACACCGCCCAAGAAGCAAAGGAGTGACCGCTCGTGGACGCGTGAATCAAATCCTCGATAATCCGCTTTCCGCCGGTCCACTCGCCCGCCGGCGCCGCTTGTGGCCATTCGGGGAGTGGCCGTTGGGTACGTGGACCAAAAGGAAACCGTTGATTCACGACTCCACCATTGACCACAACGACCGGCGGGCGGGCGGGCGGCTTTTCTCAAAGAAGCGGGCGGAAGTGGGGGATCGGGCGAAAGAAAGCGGCCATTCGTGAATAGAAAAGAATTCTACGATTGGAACGAATAGCTGGAAATAAGGGTTTGAAGCGTGCGGAACATAAGTAATCGAAAGAAACCTTCATTCTTTGAGTCAAGGGTTGATCAAAGGTTTTTACGCTGTTTATCCGAAAGATCTGCGGAAGATTCACGTGAACCGCGGTCTTCTCCCCCCACTCCATCGCTCTTTGTTCTTTGCGGCCGGTCGAACAAAACCGAAGCCCGCGCCTTGCGGGTGCAACCCGAAACGCCGCGATCAGGCCAATCGACGCCTGTTAGCGGGATTCAAGCTTTTTTTCGTTTGGTGCGTGATCATCAGGAGTTGTTTGGCAATTGAGAGGTCCTTTCTTGCCTATCGGCTGTGATCTTCGACTCCCTCTCGCCGCTCTTCAATCCTTGCCCGGATTTCGGCGGTGAACGCCGCCGGGATTCGCGACGTTGACGGGCGGCCGTTCGGTTTTTATTTGCGGACGGGATTCGCCGAATTTCTGCGCGCTTTTGCGAACGCCGGCCGAACGCCCTTCAAACGGCATTTGGATGGCGAGTCCCCAATGGTGGGCGTGGTTGAATGAAATGTCTGACAACAAGTGAGTGGGCGACTAGCTTGAAATCACGTACAATAGTTTACTTGTTGCAATGCAAAGCTTACAGTTTGTGCCTTCCCTACCAAAAGCATGCGAGCGAGTGAGTAATGAGTGCGTGAGTACGATGAGCGATGGCCACTCGCGCGACCGCTCCGCAGATCACTCACGAGTTATGATTTCTCCCCAGCCATCGATTCGCGTGGTTCATAAATCCGCCCGCACGGAGTCGTAAATCCGACGGGGCGGCGTGAACGGGCGCCCGGAGCGGTCGGCGGCCAATTCCCCCGAGTTTCGTCGTTCAGGCCGGCGGGCGGCGACTCCCGGCCGCCCAGCGGACGTGTTGCGCCGACGGCCAAAGTTCAAGACGCCCGACCAAGCGAAAGAAACGCAATAAAAACGGCAAGTAACAATCGAACAGAAGAAAGAAAGACGAGTATGTAGTTTGATTTGTGCTCTCTTGGCAGTTAGATGCAACAAGTGAGACGAATGTAAGCAATCGGTGAAGCTCTCGCCTCAATGCGACGGTTCGGTGAGCATCCGCCCACTCACTCACGCGACGCGGCCGTAGCAATCGCCCCACAGAATTCACTTCCGCCTTTCGGGCCGCGGCCGTCCGCCTCCGTTTCGTTTGATTTATGCCCCGACGTCCACTTCTTTCTTTTTTGTTGGGTTGATGCTCCCCGAATTCGGTCGGAATTCACGCCAGAGCCGAGTGGGGAACGCCAGCGAGAAGCAGTCGTAGTGGCAGAACGCTCGCTGCAGCCGAAACTTCTCCTGGCTGTCCACTCCGTTCGACTAACAAGCCGGACAAAGGAATCCAATCAGCAAAGAAGGAGTGACCGTCCGTAGCAGTGAAGCCGAGAATGCGGGCGAGCTGGAGCGCAAATTGGATCCATTTGCGTTCGCCCCAAATGAGCAGAGAGAAGCGGGCGGATGGACGAAACGAAGTCGTTTTTGTGCCGAAAGAAGGTCGTTTTGGTTCCCGGATGGCCGCAAGCAAAGTGGACACGCCGAGAGCACGAGGAATGCTGGGGTGAAGCGAGAATGCTTGAAGATTCGAAGAGAAGCAAAGGACATCGTTCTTCTTTAGAGAATCTCCTTCCTCTTTGGTCACTCGCTTCGAAAAGAAGGAGATTATTGTTGCAATAATCCAATTCCGGCCGCCAAGAGGGCGGAAGTCGTGGGGCCAAAAGCGGCGACCACGAGGAGCCAAACGGATTGCTTTACGAAAAGAAACGAGTGGATTGTAGTCGAGTGGAGCTAATCCGACGTAAAGCGAACCATAAAAAGGCTTCCTTTCGTTTGTTTGTTTGTACGAACGATTCCACCCACCCTTTCCATTAATCAAGTGAAAGAAACGAACCCCAATCATGATCGTCGTCCTCGCCGTCGTCACTCAGCTCGTCGGCCAACATCCAGCCGGTGCCGTAGAGCTGGCAGCTGGCGGTCATCGTCGAAGTGGACGGTTTGCAGGCCGCAGCTGCGGTCGTCGTGGTCGTTGTGGAGGTGCTGGAGTCCAGTGCGGTCTGCGAGCGGTAGCCGGAGTCCTGCAGGAAGCTGGCCGACTTCAGCGCGTTCTGCAGCGCCTTCAGATCGAACGCCATGTCGTAGTGGAATTTGGGCGCCTCGCGCATCGCGGTGCGGCTCGTCGGCGGCTGGTAGTCCGAACGGGTGAGGCGGCTGCAACAAAGCAATGGATAAAGGGGGCCAGAGGCTGTCTTGTTGCTCGATTGTACAATTCTGTTGATATCGAAGGAATTTAAGGGATCCAAGAGCAAGAAAGAAGGAAAGGGCGGGGATCAGATAAGCGGAACGGACGGGCCGAAAACGTGCAGACGTCCGCCCACCGCCGCCGTCGAGCAAGCGGCCCGAAGATGCCGCTCGTCCGTCTTCTTTTTGTTTGTTTTCGCTGCGAAACGTTCGTGCGGGTGGCCGCGGCGATGATGAACGAGGAGCACGTGTGAGCGGCACGTGTTGCGAGAAACAAGTGGGATAAACGAATACTTGGCTGGCTTTGGAGTTACGCGGTGGATTTCACTACTTGTTTGCTGGCTCGTTGTTGTTGCGAAAGAATTCTAGACGCGGAGTACTCGTCATTCGCGACTGCATGCAAGACAGACGACCCAAAACGAGGCCAATCAGTCGGGCGGCGGCCGAAAAAACGTCTTATTCCGCAGACGGAGGCATTTTGGAGTGCTCTGGTCGACGAAAGATAAACAACGGATAAAAAGAAGCAACAATCGACTAAACTTGTGGATTCATTCGTTCACCGCTCTAATCAAGTGCAAATGATCAACAGAAACAAGGAACGAACGAGATTACCCGCGGCTTTGCGTCGAAATTCGAGACAAAACGGTCGTCGAATTCCGACGCGCAAATCCGCCGTCCAAACGGCCGAATTGACGCCCGCTTGCGGCCGGCCGGCCAAGAACAAGCGGGCGAGCGGAAAACAGAAAGAAGAAGGGCGGGGCGGCCGGGCGGCGGGTCGATGGATGCGCCATGGACTCCGCTCGGCTCAAGCGGTCGGTCGGTCCTTTTGCCCCGATTTCCGCTTTGTTTCGGGCCTCCAGCGGAGTGGAGGGCATTCAACCAGTGCGAGGATGCGCGACCTCCGCTTTCTGCTCGTCGTCGGTCAAAGAATGGACGAAATGGACACGCCCGGCTGCCGGCCGAAACAAGCGGACTTCCCGACGGATTTCGAACGTGAGGAAAGTCGGGCGGCGGTCGGCGGAATCCCGCTCACTCGTTTCGTTTCGTTTGATTTCCGCCCGGCCGCCGCTCGGGGATTTCGAAGCGACGCTGAGCCGACTGGCCGGTCGTCGCCCAGATGTTTTTTCTCCGTTTCTCGAAGAAAAGAACTCACTCTTCAATTGGTGAGGACTTCAGCGACGTCAATTCGTTGAAGGCGACATAGCACGAGGTCGTCGCTGCTGCCGAAGAGGCGGCCGAAGTGAGCGGAGGCGGATGCCGGTCGAGGAAGGAGCGCATCGCCGGCGGCGGCGTGGGCGGCGTCTCGGCCATTCGCGTGCGGAAGGCGGCGGATCGTCCATTCGGGCACGAAGAGCCGCCGCCCGTCCGCCGTCGCGCCCGCCGCTGCCGATCGGCCGCGCCGCCGAGCAGCGACGACGGCGGCCGGCAGGCGACCCGTCGGCGGCCAATCCGCCTTCCTCGTCGAAGAACGGATTGGCGATCGAACTGGACGCTTTCGCCACGACGACGGAGGTGAAAAGCGGCGGAGGATCGATTGGAGAGCGTTGGTGATCGCGGAGAAAGCTGAAACATGATGAAATTGTCTGTCTGGTTACAGAGTCATAAAAGAGCGATGCCTGGGACGTTACAGGCTCATCATTCTCACGAATTCAAGGAATCTTGTGCAATCAAGCAAACACTAGAAAAAAACGAAGCAAACAAATACCAAGGCTCGCGTTTCTTTTTCGACCACAAATTCGGGAGCAAAACAACGCGAAAATTGGAGCGAACGAGAAGGACGGGCAGCAGAAAGAACGAGTGGAAGAAGAGCAGCAACGAGGGGAGCGGAGATGCGCGCGTTTGGAGCAAAATGGCCATCGGAAAGAGCGGCGAGCTTCGCCACTCGCATGTTTCTTCTCTTGCACTTCTTTACGCACTCCTCTTGACCCCGGCCGACCGACCCGCCCGCTTCTCCTGTTTGCCGTCCACTCGACACACGTGGGGCGGCGGGAGGCGTGAATCGCAGCAAACACGAGTGGACGGACGAGCAATTAGCGTGCGGTCGATTACAAGCCGGATAAAACGCGCAAATGTTTGCATTTCGAATCGAAGCCGCCGGACGGCGTGGTCAACGGAAGAGCGGCGATGAGTGGGCGGAACGAACTGAAGGCGGTGACGGCGGGCGGTTGCGCAACGCGACGCGACGGATGCGGAAATCGACCGTTGAATCTTCGACGAGCGTAAGGAAACAGTGAAGCAATTGGAACAATGGAAAGATTTGTATGGTACAAGAGCATCCATTGATTGATTAGAGCGCTAATGATCACCTCACGATTAAAACTCAACAGGAAGACGAGAGCTCTGTCACATCCCTCGAATCCAAGCGAATCGCTCGCAAAATCTGCAACAGAGCGATCGGAACCCTCGACCGTTTTCCCTCCAAAAACAATCGAGCAACAAACGAGCGGGCGAGCGGACCAGCCGGTGAGAACAAGGGGAACGAACAAACGAAACGATAATCGCGCACACATCCGCCCGCTCGCCCTCTTCATTTCGCGCGACGATTCCGCGAAGTCCGCCGCCGCCGATCCGCCGCCGCCGATCCGCCGCCCGGCCGCTCGACCGTCAAATCGGCCGCGGATTTCGTGACCTCCAGACGGACGCGCGGTTTCTGGGCTCTGCGGAAAGAAACCGGGCCTTCGGGACGCGCTCGCAATTGTGTGGAGTGGTCGTTCGACTGTTACAAAACAAAAGCCGTCGACTTGGAGGAGTGGACAAAAGAGATCTGTTTGTTGGACTGGAACCAACCTGGGAAGTGTTTGCCTCCACCGACCTGCACATCATTCGAAAGGCACAAGCAAACATCGACGTGCAACGGCAAAAACGCCAACGCGGAAGGCGAACCCAACGGAACGGCGGCAAAAAGGAACGGCAAGAGCGGATGAAATCACTCGCTTTTGCGTTGAATCGACCGCAAATTGGACGGAGGGGGCCGAAACGAGTGGCCGAAGTGTTCGTTGGTCTCAATTCGGCGACCGACCGAAAGAAATCCGTGAACGTGCGGGCGGGAAGACGGCGGCGGTTCGGCGGACGATTCAATTTCGGCGCCGACCGGAAGAGGAAGGGCGAACTTTGGCCAAACTAAATCCACTTTCTTTTGGGTTGAACTTGGGGGAAACGTGAGTAAATAGTTGGATAGATAAGAGTAAAGCGTAAGAGACGATGAGAAGTCATGAGTTTATAGCAAGAGTGTACGAAGCATTCAACAAAGCCCTGTCTTAAAAAAGGAGACGAAAATAGCCGAAGAATGCGGGGCGAGAAGACGTTTACGAATTCATAAACCGCTTTCTCAGCCGTTCTCACGCTCAACGAAGCGGCGACGGGCGGCGAGCGACGAAAAATAGCCGCCGGACATTCCCGGACGCCCAAAAGCGGCCGCTCGGCCGAGAAGCCGCCCGCCCGCTTTGTGCCAATTTTCGCGCCTTTCTCCGATTTCTTTCGCTTGCTGGTGGACCAGCGAAGATTCGAGTGGAGTGGAAGCGCTGTGGGTATGAACAACGATTGAATGCGAACAATCGAGGAAGTGGGGCAGGTGGGTGCAGTCGGTAGCTTGGCGACAAATTAAATCAAATTCACAACACAGTTGTTTCTGTCTTCTTGTCGGTGAAGCGCACATTGATCGACTCGGGTTGAAAGCGTGGGCAACATCTGGAGTACTAAAAACGGTAAGACAGAAGCGATTCACAAGAGCGCACAAACAAATGCTATACAGAGAGGCCATGAAGTAAACGAATCAGCTCTCGATGATGTTTGATTCAAACAAGACAAAGTTCAGGCGGCCAACCCACTCGCCATCGCCACTCGTCCCTCCTTTCGGTTTCTTATTTCCTCCCCGCTGTGGGCGGTCGATGAATTCGGGATGAGATCGCTGGAGAGCGGCCGGCGCTTGCGAAAGACGGCCGACGAGAAGGCGGCGAATTCTCGAGTCTTCCGCTCGCTTGACCGCTCGCTCGCTCACTTCTTCGGCGTTTAACACGATTAAAATTCGTGCCGTGCGCTCCGCTCGTTCGGGCCGGCCGAGTGGACACGACGGCGAGAGGAAGTGCAGAAGTGAGTGGACGCTCTTGGACATCAGAAGAGTCGAGTGATGAATTCGAAGCGACAACTCGCGCAGTTCCACGAGGAAGAAGTGGACGTCGAAGTTTGTTCTTCGAGCAGTTCACGAGTGGCACGACTTGGAGCAATCAGTTAAGCGAACACGCAGCTCTGGCCCTGTGCGAGCTCTCAATTTAATCAAGTGCCGTTCTTTGCCGCAACCGCAAGAGGTTTAACGAGGGGGTGCAGCAGATTGTAGCAAAACGGAACGAACAAACAAGCACGGTTGAAGGGAGGAAAGAGCCGGAATCGACAGTCGAGAAGAAAGAAACGAAGCAATAAACTTGTCCATTCATTGGGGAGAATCGACGAAAACTGCTGACCGCCGCCTCCAATTCGAAATTAATCCCCGCGAATCGTCGGGACGGCGGTCGTTCGGCTCGACGAAACGAGCAGGCGGCCAAGTTGGGGGCGCTTCTTTTTATTTCGTTCCATTCGAATGGTGAAGACGGTTGTTTGATCGATTGTTTACTTCTCGTTCGAAACAACTGCCTAGAGGCTTTAACTGGGTGAAAGGAAGAAAGAAATGACAAACGGAATCAATCGCTTTTTAAGCCAACGGGATTATAGTCGAGTTTTCAGAAGACGCACGCAATCACTCACACGCACGAGTAGAAGGAAGGAACTACCGAATGCCACCAATTTTGCTCGAAATTCGGCGCGCGGCTGCGTTTTACGGGCGTTCCCGCCCGTTCGGCCGCCGTCCGTGAGGGTCGCCGCGCATTTCGCAACGCGCGCGCGCCGCCGAGTTGGCCGTCGGATTGGAATTCGGGAGCGGCCGGCCGGAGCGAGGAGGAGCACATTCGACCCGCCCTCCTTCTGCCGACTGCTCCTCCCTGCTCATCTGCCGCTTCTTTTTGTTTCTCAACATTCAAGCGAGTCGGCGCGCAATTTCGAGTAAGCGGCCCGTCCGCACGGCCGGCCGTCCGTCCGCAACGAACGAGCGAACGTGACCCCCGAGCAAGGCAAGTGGGCCGAAAGCGAGAGGAAAATTAAAGCGTTGAGTGTTCGCTTTCCCGTGTTGTTCGAGGGTCATCAAGGAACGCAACGAGGATTGGGTTCTGCCGCCACGTGCAGGAGGAATGGCAGCAAAGCAAACAATGTAATTGGGATCGTCTGGCCACTCTCCGGATAGTCAACGAATGAATCGATCGATAGTGTAGGGCTTCAAATGCCTAACGAAACACACAGTTCGCACGCCTTCCCATCTGCCCTTAATTGAATTCCAGCGAAAACAACTAAAAACCGTCTGCCACTCCTCGTTCAGCAATAAAAAAAAAGAGCTGTATTTCCCGTCGAGTGGCCGAACGGGCGTTTGGGCGGAATTCCGCTCAATTCGGGAGTCATTTCCGCGCTCACGATCGCTCGCCGGTTCGTGGAACGCGGGGCCGTTTTCCAGCGTTAATGACCGCCGAATGACAGCCGCTCGACGAACGCAAGTGGATTAAATCAAGGGTTTCAGCGACTAATGGATGGACGCAAAGAAAAAAGGTTTGATGAGCTTACAGTCCTTTTAACGCATTAGATACGCCACATGGAAAGAACCACACCCCATTGAAAGCCACTTACCCATCAACCGCCTACATCTATCTCTTCCTTTTACCTAATTCGTACAGAAAGAAGGTCAAGTTCACGTTTCGCCAATGGAAACAGGGTGGAGTTACGCAACAAACTCGAGTGAATGCAAACAAACACCAGCGAACATTGCGAGCGGGCGTCCCGGAAGTCGCCGGCGGCAAGTGAGCTCTTGAACGGCAAAACGAGGTCGATGGAGTGATCGGCAAACAACTGCGATCAAAACTGGCGATCGAACGATTTGAGCGAACTGTACAGAAAGCAGGTGATGAATTCGATTTGGCGCAACAATCGAAAGCTGCCGCGCATCCGCGAACAATGGAACGCCCCCGACTAAAGCGGCAACGATGAGCGGTAGGTAGTCAGCGATGAAGCGAACAAAAGAGGAGAAAACGGGACCTTTTGCAGGCTCTCGACTCAATCCATTAAACGAATGACACAACCGAATGGTACAACCAAATGAAGCCAAGAGGACCACACAAGTCGCCCGAACTCAATTATCCGCCTTGACCGCAGTGGAAACAACGGGAAAGAAGTCGGCAGTAAACGAATTACACGCCGCTTCTTGACCCCGAGCGAGGGGCAAGCAGGAGCGGCAGCCGGAAGGGAAACGAATGAAGGAAAAACCTCTCGGGCGGATCGCTTCATTCGGCGCCTCCCCGGGGAAATCGGACGGCCTTCCGCTTGTGAACACGACGAAGCGGCGAGCAGAAGGCGCGGGGAAGACGAATGGCCGCAAGCGGGAAATGAATTTCGGTCGATGCAAGAAGCAAACAGTACGAAAACATGGCTTGTATCCGGCAGAAAGGTCAACAGAATCAACTGTTGATTGCCCACTGGAAGAAATGCCCGCTCTCTGCAAATTGCGCGGAAATTCGTGGACGTCCCGCAGCCATCCGACGGCTTTTGCGCGGCAAATTGCGGCCGCCCGCCCGCAATCAAACGATCGACCGCCCGGCCGGCCGGCGTAATTGGCGACTTGCGCGGCCCAAGCGGCCCGGACGGAGAGTCAAAATTCAATCCACTTTGTTCGTTCCGCCCGTCCGGACTCGTTTAGTCGGCCGAGATGCCGCAAATGAACTGCAGAACAAAGAGGAGCAAGAAATGTGGTAACAAAACGCAACGCAAGGCTTTTATGGTCGGTTGTTCTAGTTCGATCAATTATCACTTTCAGTTGTTCCTTTAGCTTTTCTTTTCAACGTTAATGAAGAGAAAAATGTAAAAGTCCCGTTTTATTCCTTGCTTTTCGGCGTGCACGATTTTCGCGGACCACACGCAGCGGCGGCGGAAAGTCCCGCCGACAACTGTCGCCCCGCTCGTCCGCTTCCTTTGCGCTGGGCGCTGCGTGTGGCCCGCAAAAAAACAACCGGAAATTTCAGTTCTTTACAGATTTTTATCGAACCCAGGGAATCGGCTCGTGAATTTCTCGCCGCAATCCCCGCAAAATCTCCGATTGGTCCGTTTCGCACCCGAATTTTACGAAGGATGCAAACAACCGACAAAAGGACCGCACGCGGCGTGCTGCCGCCGGCTCCCTCGGCCCGGGAGCCGCTCGCCAGAGGGCGTCCTTCCGTCCGTCCGCGCGGGCGCCGCGTGTGGTCTGCTAATTTGGGGCAAAAATAGGTAAAAACCAGGACTGCTTGTGTGTTTCCAGTTGATCCATGAACAGGATCTCACTTCGACTTGTGCTCCAGCATAGCAAAAGGAGCCTCTTGCGAAAGGCGGGGATTTTTTGCAACCGACGTCGCCGCGGGTGGTCGGCGGGAAGCTGCGAGCGGCCGTCCCGCTCGTGCGACGGCTGCTGCTGTCTTCTGTCATCCATTGATAAAAGTTGTTCATTCTTTTGTGGAAGCTAGCGCACGAATGTCAAATTATGAGCCAACACCACAGCTTCTTGAGCTTCTGCAACAGTCGATCGAAACTACAGTCGATCACGATCCTTTTTCCTTTTCTTCCCCCTTCCTTCCACTCGCCCGGTGGCGCAAAAAAGCGACTCGCCGTCGGCGGGCCGGTCGGGCGTCTCTTCGCGGTTTTCGCGAGCCGCCGGCGTGTTTTTCGCTCCGCTCGCCGCCCGCCGCCGCCAGCCGCTTTTTACGCAACACACGTGAAACAAGCGGGCGGGCGAAAAAACGCGAAGCGGAACGGCGCGCCCCTCGTGCCGTGAAAAACGCGGCGTGTGGTCGGAAAAAATCGGCGGCGGCGCGTGAACCACGTGGAAAACGTGAAATCGACGCCAAAATTCGGGCGTTCGACCAAACGAGACGGGAGTTTCGCCGATTTTCGTTTGGTTTTGCTCTCCGTTTGCTGGAGGGAGTGCCGAGTGGACACTCTGAATAAGCACTTCCTTCGTTCATTGCTTCGATCAAACCGCACCAATTGATCTCCAAGCACAAGAAGCATCGCGTTTATTCACCGAGAAGATCGTCCACGTGCTCAATCGACGCTTCCGCTGCTCCGTTGGCCGCCCGGCGAAGCGGTGAGGACGACGCGCGAGGAGACGGGCGAGGCGGCGCGCGACAGCGGCGGTTCGCTGAAAGCGGCGATCAAGGGAGAGCCGACCGGCCGCCCACCTCGAGAGCCGCCAGCAGCGAGCGGCCGCCAGCGCGGCAGAGGTCATTGTGAACAGAGTAGCGGACCGAACACCAGAGAGCAGGGAAACCAGTACAACCAAGAGTTTATTGAACGAATCCCCCGATCACTCGAGCGGGCGCCACTCGCGCAACAGCCGCTGCTCCAGCGAGCACTCCAGTCGTAGGGGCGCGTGCTGGATGTCGTCGCGGTCGAGGCGCACCATCCGCGCCACCTGGAAGTAGCGCGCCCGGCGCACCTCGAGCACGGAGCGGATGCCGGCGACGGACGTCACGTCGAGGCGGTCGGGCGTGTAGCCGAAGGTGTGGGCGAGGGCGGCCGGTCCGAACAGCTGACGGGCGGTGAGGGCGGAGAGGAGCGACTGGTCGAAGCGGTGGCAGCCGTGGTGGTGGCGCCAGAGGTCGGGCGAGCGCCACGCGCACTCCGCACGCGCTCCGAGCGGCGCGATGCAGTCGGGCGTCAGCGCGCACAGGACGGCCCACTTGAGGAGGGCGCGCGCGTAGTCCGCCGGCTGCACCAACAGCGCCGCCGCCGAGTCCATCGTGTGCAGCTTGGCGAGCGGCGGCGGCACGCGCACGAAGGCGAACAGGCCGGGCGCCGTCGCCGCGTGCAGCGAGTGCCCGACCGGCCGCAGCGACGTCAGCGGCTCGATCTCGCGCCGCCGCTGCAGCTCCAGCAGCCGCTGGGGCGCGTAGAAGTCGGTGAAGCGCACGCTCGCGTCCGCCCACAGGAACGGGCGGCCCTCTCGTGCATGATCCTTGGGGATAGATGGGTATTGCCTGTCTTCTCCGGGCACTCACCGCCAGCAGGACCACCTTCCACGCAAAGTTCGAGAGGTCGCGCACGTGCGGCGGGAAGCGCGCGAAGTCGAACCGCCGCAGCTCCACGCCGCACCAGCCGGCCACCTCGGCCGCCTGCAACCAGTGGGTGAGCGGTGGGAGGCGTGGTGGAGGCGGCGGGGATCTATCAGCCGAGCAATCACTCCTGCGATCCCCCGACAGCCCCCGCCTGTCGCCCGCACGCACCTCCTCGGCCGTGAGCCCGAGGTCGTAGAAGAAGACGCGGTTCTCGGGGTGCACGCGGCGGAGGTCGCGCAGCAGGCCGCGCGCCAGGGCGAAGTGGTTCGACGAGGCGCCCGTCACGATCTCCAGCGCCCCGGACGACGCCCGCAGCTCCTCCACGCGCGGCCACGCCGCGCCGTCCGCCAGGCCGCCACGCCCGCACCGCCGGCAGCAGGCCGCAGTCGAAGAACGCCCGCTGCAGCCCCACTGAGTTCAGCGGCGACAGGCAGAACTGCAAAGGGGGCAGGGGTTAGCGGTTGAGAGGGGCGGATGGGGACGGGAGGAGATCGTATGGAGAGTTCTTCTAGCAGCCAAAAAACAACTGAAAAAGATCAATGGAAGTGGAAAGCATGATCGGCTGTTGCTATTAGACGTTTGTTTGAACGGGTACTCGCGAGAGGAATTGAACTGGAAATCATTCCACTCTGCTCAAGAGGACTCTCCTTCCCATCACCTCCGCAGCCCGCCCCGCCCCGCACTCACGTTCTCGTCGCCGCACCAGCAGTGGGGCGGGAAGGAGGCCGGGCCGCCGCTCCAGCGCGTCCTCACGACCACGCAGAACGTCCACGCGCCCAGCAGCACGCCCCACGCGCGCGACGGCGGCATTTCGGCGAGTGGCGGCCGGCGGGCGGCGGACGGCGCGCAGATCGCCGCCGATTGCGCGAGAGGTCGGCGGAAGGGCGATTTGCATGCGGAAGGGCGGGAACGAGAACTATAACCACCTCCCCGCTCTCTCCGCCCATTCGCAGTCGAGCGGGATGCAGGAGGAGGTGAGTCCGCCGCCCGTCCGCCGCCCACCCGCCCGCCCACCGCTTGCAGCCGGCCGTCCACTTCCGCACGCGGCTGCAGTCGCTGCAGCGGAAGGCGAGTCGGCGGAAGTCGTGCGTCTGCCTCGCGGTCGTGAACGTGAGTGTGCGGCGGCGCGCCTCACGCCGCCCTTCAGGTCGCCCTCGCCGCGTACCTCGTGTTCGCCATCCTCGCCCTCACGTTCATGTGCGCCACGATCACCGCGAAACGCGGCCAGTGGGACCGCGAGGCGGCGCTCCTCAGCGCCCAACGCGACGGCACGACGTTCGCCCACTGCCAGTTCGTGGACTGGCCGACGCCCTTCGTCTCCGACGAGTGCGCCCTCGGCTGCGGCGGGGCGGCCTTCGTGTGGCGCGAGCGGCTGCTGGACCCCGCGCAGAGCGAGGCGTCGTGTCTGCCGGAGCGCCTCCAGGTGCCCTCCTTCTTCCTCTCCTCGCTCACTCGCCTCTTGCAGATGCCTTGCCACAACTCCACGGCCCTGAAGGGGAGCGCAAACGGGTGCATCACGGCGATGCCGCCCGAGAACTTCAAGTTCTGTGCGGGGTATGGGCACAGCCGGATGCCGAACGAGACCGGGGACAATTCGACCTTCGAAATGCCAGTGGACGTGATCGTGAGTTCTCCTCTTGTCTTCCTTCTGCTCACTTCCGCTTGCAGGCGCCCCGCATCAACAACACGCATTTTGCCAGCCTGCAAGGGAAGCTCGTCCTCGCGAACCAGCTGGTCGTCCG